>JAWUZG010000257.1:1200000-1589903 GCA_036785705.1 Acanthornis magna | reverse complement strand
TGTCTATTCTAAGCACAGCTGAGTAAATATCAAATAATCGAAGGGCTACTTTGCATTTAATCATTAATTTCTTTCTAACTGATTTCTGCGTCTTTTTCTATTCTAGTTGATTTTAACAGCACTAGCTTTTATCTAAAATCTCTACATTTAAGTGTCTAAAAGAAAACCCTATGTTTCAAGGGTTTGTGGGAGGGAATCCATTCAAAATCCCACCACAAATGTCCGGGAGAGGCAGGAGGAAAAGCCGGAGCCATGGATCCTGCTGTTTCCGTAGGTGTGGGAACCACAGAGGCCGTCCGGACTCATTCCCAAATCCCACGAAATGCCCACAGCTCCCAACGCCGTTCCCAAGCGTTCTGGTCCTGCTGTTTGCTTTTCCAGGTGGGTTCATTCCGGAGGGAAAGATGATCCGATGGTGAGGGCATGGATCTGAGTAGGGAAAAAGCATTGGGCAAAGCCTATGGGTAATTTTTGGGAGAGTTTGTTAACATTAATTTTAAAGATTTTAATTTTCTACCCTGAAAAAAATTGAATTTTTCTCACCTTTATTTAGTTTTGACAAGTATAAATTTAAAAAATTGTATTTATAGGATAAAATGTTTTGGCTGCATTTTCCCATCAACTACTCTCCAACGAAAAACCTTTAATGCTGGAATTTTCTGCTAAAATATTCCAAATAAACCCATTTTCCTTTTTCCACTTCCCCTCTAAATTGTGAGGAGCTCAGGAAAAACATTTTTTATTCCTCGGTTTCTCACCAGATCCTTTCTCATCACAGACAAAGGAACAGAGGAAATAACACTGAAATTTTGGGGATAATACACGGCCCTCTCCTCAATCCCACAATTTTTGGGCTGATCAGCTCTGAATAAACAGAGATATTCCCATTTTTTTTCTCCGTGGTGACAGCAAACAGTTCAATTTGGGATTGGGAATAGTGATGTCATTTCACAGCTGCCTAGCTATTAAATATCCTTTCTGCCATTCCTTAGGAACTCTGGAAAACCTTTTGGAGCAGGAAGGAGCAAAATCATTGGGACGGCCGTGTCTGGATTCTGTTTTGCCATTAAATCTCTTGTCTCGCGTTCTCAGACTCTTTAACGAAGCCAAAATCTGCAAAAAAATGGTGAGGAAATTATGTTTTTTCATGGAAAAATAGAGTGGGATTCATCCGGGTGAGGGTCCATGGAAAATCAGAGCCAAGGGACCTTCAGGAGCTGATTTGCCTCATCTGTTTGAAGACACATCAGAATTCCAGGGGTTTCTTTTTGACTTCCTGGAGGGTGGAGGGAGCCCGAAGGACCCTCTGAAAACGTCCAATAAATCTGGTGAGAGGTGTCAGGGAAATCAGGGATGAGTTGGATTCGTTCCCTGCCCTCAGTGAATCTGCTCTTCTCCTGGGGATTTTTAAATTTTCCTTTGTCTCGCTCCTGCTTTTGGGACGATCTGCAGGGGGGCTGCCATTGAATCAGGGAATATATATAATATGGAAAATAATAATTATAAAATTGTAATTATAAGATTCATATTCTTAATTTCAGAACCTAAAGTGTCCATGTTTGGCAAAATTCTATTTTAACTTCCTTCCATAGCTGATAAAGGAATTTGCAGATCCTGATTTGTCCCACCAGGGAGGATTTTTAAATCCATGAGCCTCACTGATGTCCAAAAAATGAAGCAAATTGCAACAGTTTTGGGTTGTATTTTGGGTTTTGGAGTGTTTTTTGTTATTTTTTGCATTGGTTGTGGATGTGATTTGGAATATAACTGGAAAAGAGGAGCAGGGATCAGAGGAGAACAAAAAGCAAACATGGGAAGGGATGTTTCCAATCAATTTTGCCTTGGTAAAATACTGAGTATTTTAAAATTGAATAAAAATTAAAAAGAAAAAAAAACTGAATGAAACAGAATTTTTATTATAATAAAAATACTAAATTATAACTTAATGTTTTAATTAATTGAGCATAACGAATGGGGATTTATCCCGATGTCTCTCATCTTTTTAAGCCACCCCAAGTTTCCTTTACAGCTGATGAACTCCAGAGCTGCAGGAATATGGATGCGCTGGTCGGAATTTTTTCCAGGGAGATCTCCAATCCAACCTTCCACTCGGAGCAGGGGGAGGTAAAGGAATGTTGGAATTTTCACTGGATCAACGAAGATCCAGAACAAGAGCCAGGCTGAGCAGAGCTTGGAGCAACCTGGGATGGTGGAAGGAGTCCCTTCCCATAAAATTAGAGGATCTTTCAGGTCCCTTCCACCCCAAACCATTCCATCATCCTATAAAAATATTCCCATGATGTATTTCTTGTATTATTAGTTAAAAATAAATATTTTGAATCATTATTTTTCCCCTCTCAGGAAGCGGGTGCATTTCCCAAGGTAAAACCCCAGAATCCCAAACCCCAATTTCCCATCGGGAGCCAGGTCTGACGGAGATCTTCCCAAAACCCCGGGGCAGAATGGAATTCGTTAATCAAGAAATAAACAACAAAGACAAGATGAGAACACTGAGAAAAAGCTGACGGGCAGCAGCCAAAGAGAGGCAACATCCACACAGGAATTTGCTCCCGAATTCCCGCTCTGGCCTTTCCCAGGCTTTCTCTCCTTCCCTTTCATGTTGCAGGGAAGGGCTCAGGGATCCTCTGGCTCTGCTTTGATGCCTCGCTGAAGGCTGATAACATTCCCTGCTGACAGCATGAGGATGATTAGCCAGGAGAGAAAGGAGGGAAGTGTCCAGGAAGGAATTTTTCAGTCCCCGATGGCCTCAAAGCCTCCATTGTTGCTCATCCCCTGGAGAACAATTTGTCCCTCTGAAGGAGGGAGATACGGATCTGCCCCCATCCCTCCCGTGAGCCATCCCAGGGCTCCTCCGAGCTGCTGGAATGGCTTCAGAGGGCGTCGGATGTCAAAAGGGACCTGGAGCCTCCCGGAATTTCCTCGGTGGAGCCTCCCGGAATTTCCTCAGCTCTGGCTCCGCGTGGGGCTCAGCTGTGCAGGTGTTGGATAAAGACACCGAGCTGTAAATTGTGGGGATATTCCCGAAAATCCCTCCAGGCTTCTGCCTTTGGGAAAATCCTCATTTTGAGGGTTTTTTTTTTATTCACCTAAGCCAGGTGAGAGTTTTAGGGATGTAATTCCCTGTGGAATTATCCACATTTGCTCTGATTTGGGTGGAACGGAACCATGGCCAATCTGGACAATCGGAATAATCCGTGTGCTGCTCCAGAGGAATTCCCACCTTGGACAGGTCCCACCTGGCGCCAGGATGAAAATCCCCTTGTGGAGTCTTATCCACTTGGAAGGATTTGACAAAAACACCCCCAGATTTGTGGAGCTGGGGAAGTTTAGGTTGGATTTAGGAAAATGTTCCTCATCCAGAGGGTGGTGGGGCACTGGAAGAGGTTCCCCAGGGAATGGGCACATTCCCTAGGCTGCCAGAGCTCCAGGAGTGTTTGGAGAATGCTCCCAGGGATGCCCAGGGTGGGATTTTGAGATGTCTGTGCAGGTCAGGGGCTGGGCTGGATGATCCTGGTGGGTCACCCAGGATATCCCATAATTCCATCATTATATCTAATGCAGAACATGAGATTGAAGTCGAATTCCCAACTCTCGTATTGTCAGCTGCGTTCCTGTCCTGGGGATAGGAATGAGATGATCTTTAAATCCCTTCCAACCCAAACCATTCCAGGATTCCATGACTCTGCCCCCAAATCCTACAGGAATTGGGAGATGCTGCTCCCTGTGTGTTTGGAGGCTTTGGGAGCTCAGATCAGCAGAGCTCCTGCTGGGCTCAGCTCATTTTCACCCATTAGGACTCAATCCTTCATACTTTCAGAAGAAATTAAATGGAATTTTTGTCCACCGGGAGTGGCACCGTCCTGGGATGTCCTGGGAGTTGCCATCTCCCTTCCGAGGCAAGCAACTTCAAGAAATAAAAGAGGGAAAAAAAAAAGAGGGAGAAAAGTAAAAAGGACCTATTAAAGTGGGTTTTAAACCCAGAACAAACAGATTGAAGGTCGGACTTTGTCCCACTTCAGAAAGTGGCGGAGGACGTGGTTTGTGTTTGTTTTGTCCCAGCCTGGAAAAGTGGGATATGAATTCCATAGGGACATCACCGAGGGGTCACAACCCTTCTGCTGCTGCTGAAGGCTCCCTGAGTTGTGTGAGTTGTTTTTTTCTCCTCGGTGAGAATTTACGGCCGGTGATTCAGAGAGCCAAGCCGTGTTTATTTTCCTTTTCCGACGATATTCCGCGCTGCCCGCGTTCCAGGAAGCATGACGTAGCTGTTATTGCCAGGAACGAGCTGCTGCCAGTGCTTTGCATCCACAACTGCCTTCGGAAGGAAGGAATTCCTGGCACTGCTCCTCGCGCTGCGGAGTTTTGTCCCCTCCGATATTCCTTGTTTGTTTTTTTTCCTTCCAGATTCGCAAATCCGAGCAGGAGAGGCTGAGGAATTTCCACTTGAGAAGGGGGATTTGGTGTGGGTGTCATCTCCTCGCTTGGAGGAATCTCTGGGATGGCTTAGCACATTCCCAGTGTTTGCGTTTCGCAGGATCCAGAAGGATTTGCATCCGTTTATGGCCTCATGCTCCATCCGTGGGGAGAAAAAATGGAATTACTTCATCCACAGACACATGGAATGTGCAGGGAACCATGGCATGGGTTGGGTTGGAAGGGAATTTAAAAATTATGGAATTCCATGGGCAGGGACACCTCCCACTGTCCCATCCAGCCTGGCCTTGGACACTGCCAGGGATCCAGGGGCAGCCACAGCTGCTCTGGAATTCCATCCCAGCCCTCCCCACCCTCCCAGGGAAGAATTCCTTCCCAACATCCCATCTTCTGTCAGTTTGAAGCCATTCCGTGTGTCCCGTCCCTCCAGACCCTTGGAAATATTCCGTCTCCATCTTTCCTGTGGCTCCCTCCAGTCCTGGAAGGCCACAGTGAGGTCACCCCAAAGCTTCTCTTCTCCAGGCTGGAAAAGATCCACAGGAGATCCAAGTTTTTCAGCACTGCGACCCAGAATCCAATGATTTTCAGGAAAAAATCTGCCTGAAGAGGGGAACTATAACCATTGCACTTGGAACTGTAGTTGCACTGTTTTAGAAATCTTTCTGTTCTTTCTCATGGAGAATAGAGATAAGCTGCATTTTTGTACTTTTTTAATCTCTGTGTTTGGTACTAGGTGTTGTATAGCTGTGACCAATGGTTTTAGGAGGTGGATTCCCTGCTGACCAATAGTTGCTAGATTATTAATGGATATATAAAGAAGTTTCTGTAAATAAAGTCTCTCCTTTCGCCATCTTGGGTTCATCTGCCTGCTTCCTCTGCCAGCTCCTGCGAATCTCAGGAAATCTCTAACCACATGGAATGACCAATTTTCCAATGGATCACGAGTGGAATTCTCCTTGTGGGTTGGTAGAACAGCACTGGGAGCAGGCTGGAGTGGCTTGGAGCCACCTGATCTCCATGGAGATGTCCCTGGCCGTGGCCAACAGGATGATCCTCACGATCCCTTCCAACCCAAAGCGTTCCAGGATTCCGTGGAGGTCAACAGCCAGGCTGTGATGCCTTCAGGTATTTCTAGTTTTTTTCTCTTCATGTGTCTGTAACTTGCTGCAGTTCTGTGCTTCTTACAAAGTGCCAAAATCCTCTGTCCCAGCACCTTTGGCCAAACAAGGCTCTCTGAACACAGATTCAAGGACATATTCATTGCCTTAGGGCCTGAAAATATGGAAACAACTGTGAGCTGGGGGAGCAGGCCTGGGGTGGTGAACATCATCACCTGAGGGTGCAATTGGAGAATTAAGGGCCAATGTGCTAATGGACAGAACTTGTAAAAGGTGAAGGGCTCGGGACCCAGAGCCCATTTTGGGTGTAGTCCCTGAGGGGACTTTGCTTGCCCAAATGTACCTTGAAGGCCTTTGCAGGCCTTGAATAAATTGTCTGCTTTTTATACTCCTAATTTGTCTTGGCCTCTGTTTCAGGTAGCCTGTCTTTTAGGAAACAGTTGTGACATCACAGTTACACCAAAATTCTCCATGGATGTGTCCCTGGCCGTGGCCAACAGGATGATCCTTCAGGTCCCTTCCAACCCAAAGCGTTCCAGGATTCCATGGAGGTCAACAGCCAGGTTGTGACGTCACAGTTACACCAAAATTCTCCATGAAAACCACGGGCGTGGTCGGAATATTGAACGTGAACCGTGACCGAAGACAGGCAGCGGGAAACAGGATAACGCCACATTCCAGCAGGGATGGATGATGTTTTCCTGAGGCTTTTCCCCCTCCAGTTCTCATCCAGATCCTGCCGTTTGCTGGCCCAGACCAGGAATTCCCCGAGCGCCCTCTGGTTTTGGCTGGCATGGAGCTGCCCCCGTTGGGTCTGTCTGGACCTCAAGGAAATTCTAAGTGGTTAACGGAGAAAATCTGAATTGTGCCAACTGTGGGACGTTTTGGCAGCCTTTGAATCCCAAAAATCTGATTCAGACTCCTTTATTCCTCGTAATAAAGTTTTTTTCGGAAACACCGCCAAAATCGATGCTTTTAATTAAAAAAAAATAAAAAAATAAAAGAAACAAAGCGAATTAAAAGAGTAATTGCAATTGAGAGGAGTTTTTTTTTGGGTTCAATTTTCCTACTGGAAAGTTGGAAAAGGTTATGGAAATAAATGCTTCTTCCTGCCCGTGTATAAACATTTTTATTACAAGGAAGAAATGCATTCCCTGGATTAGGAAAACAAAAACACAAAGGCAAAGCAGCTCCACTTTCAATGGTGGAATTAGAAACCAGTTCAGGCAGATCCACCTGGATCCCTGGAATATTTGGGGAAGGATCCCAGAGCTTGGAGTGGGAGTTCAGCCTTTAAATGGAAAATATTCTGTGGCCCACCAGGCAGAGATTTATTCCCAGGGCTTTGAAATCCTCCCAGGGACGGGGACTCCATCATGCCCTGGGCTGGAAAAGCCTTTCCATGAGGGAATTCTGCCCCATATCCAACCTAAATCTCCTCTGGAACAGCTTGAGGCTGTTCCTCTCATTCTGTCCCTTTTTCCCTGGGAGAAGATCCTGATCCCCACCTGGATCCACCCTCCTGTCAGGGAATTTTGGAGGGGGAGAAGGTCGCCCGATCCATTCCTACAACCGAAAGTCCTGTCTTGGCCAGGATTGATGGAGATGAAATTCTGGAAAAGCCTTTCCATGAGGGAATTTTGCCCCATATCCAACCTAAATCTCCTCTGGAACAGCTTGAGGCTGTTCTGTCTCATTCTGTCCCTTTTTCCCTGGGAGGAGATCCCGAGCCCCACCTGGATCCACCTTCCTGTCAGGGAATTTTGGAGGGGGAGAAGGTCGCCCGATCCATTCCTACAACCGAAAGTCCTGTCTTGGCCAGGATTGATGGAGATGAAATTCTGGAAAAGCCTTTCCATGAGGGAATTCTGCCCCATATCCAACCTAAATCTCCTCTGGAATAGCTTGAGGCTGTTCCTTCTCATTCTGTCCCTTTTTCCTTGAGAGAAGATCCCGAGCCCCACCTGGATCCACCTTCCTGTCAGGGAATTTTGGAGGGGGAGAAGGTCCCCCTGATCTATTCCTACAACCCGAAAGTCCTGTCTTGGCCAGGATTGACGGAGATGAAATTCTGGAAAAGCCTTTCCATGAGGGAATTCTGCCCCATATCCGACCTAAATCTCCTCTGGAATAGCTTGAGGCTGTTTCTCTCATTCTGTCCCTTTTTCCTTGAGAGAAGATCCCGATCCCCACCTGGATCCACCTTCCTGTCAGGGAATTTTGGAGGGGGAGAAGGTCCCCCTGATCCATTGTTAAAACTGAAAAGTCCTGTCTTGGCCAGGATTGATGGAGATGAAATTCCTGCTAGCTCCAGTGGGGAAAAATTAGGATTTCAGGAAAAACCCTCTCTCATGGATGAGAAAATGGAGCCACAGAGTGAATCCTGAATCTCTCTGCTCTCCGTTTCAGGAACACTCTTTCGCTCCCCAGACTTTTCTTATTCCATTCCTATCTTTCCTATAATAAATTCCTTCTCCACTTCCAAACTGACCCATCCTGTGTGAGACGGGAACCCTAAATTCTGCCCCAAATGAGCAAAAGTAGGGATTAAACCCCAGGTGTTCTGCATTTAATGGAATATTTTAGGTCTGGATTACCCAAGTGGCCACGATACCGTTCCTGCTGGTGCTGCTCTGGGAGAAATCCAGAGTGACTGCCACTAAAAAATGCGATTGTGCTCAATCTGTGCACCCTGCAGAGCTTCCCGAGCCTTTGGCACTGAAATCCAAGGATTTGTGGGAGCTCAGCACCGCTGGGGTTAGATGGGATTTGGAGAAGCTGCGGTTCTGCCGTGGGTCCATAAAAACCTGAGTTAAGGGATCGGATGGGATTTGGAGAAGCTGCGGTTCTGTCATGGGTCCATAAAAACCTGTCTGAGTTAAGGGATCGGATGGGATCTGGAGAAGTTTTGGTTCTGCCGTGGGTTCATAAAAACCTGAGTTAAAGAATCAGATGGGATTTGGAGAAGCTGCGATTCTGCCGTGGGTTCATAAAAACCTGTCTGAATTAAAGGATTAGATGGGATTTGGAGAAGCTGCGGTTCTCTCGTGGGTCCATAAAAACCTGAGTTAAGGGATCGGATGGGATCTGGAGAAGCTGCGGTTCTGCCGTGGGTTTACAAAAACCTGAGTTAAAGGATCAGATGGGATCTGGAGAAGCTGCGATTCTGCCATGAGTTCATAAAAACCTGAGTTAAAGGATCAGATGGGATCTGGAGAAGCTGCGGTTCTGCCGTGGGTTCATAAAAACCTGTCTGAGTTAAGGGATCGGATGGGATTTGGAGAAGCTGCAGCTCTGTCATGGGTTCATAAAACCCTGCCTGAGTTAAAGGATCAGATGGGATCTGGAGAAGCTGCGGTTCTTCTGTGGGTTTATAAAAACCTCTCTGAGTTAAGGGATCGGATGGGATCTGGAGAAGCTGCGGTTCTGCCGTGGGTCCATAAAAACCTGAGATAAAGGATCGGATGGGATCTGGAGAAGCTGCAGTTCTGTCATGGATTCATAAAAACCTGAGTTAAAGAATCAGATGGGATTTGGAGAAGCTGCGGTTCTGCCGTGGGTCCATAAAAACCTGAGATAAAGGATCGGATGGGATCTGGAGAAGCTGCAGTTCTGTCATGGATTCATAAAAACCTGAGTTAAAGAATCAGATGGGATTTGGAGAAGCTGCGGTTCTGCCGTGGGTTCATAAAAACCTGAGTTAAGGGATCGGCTGGGATCTGGAGAAGCTGCGGTTCTGTTGTAGGTTTATAAAAACCTGAGTTAAAGGATCAGATGGGATCTGGAGAAGCTGCGGTTCTCTCGTGGGTTCATAAAAACCTGAGTTAAGCGCTAAATGCACACGGAATTTTTGGGGTTGCAGGTCGGAGAACAATCTGGATTTTTGCAGAGCTAATCCGTGAGTTCCAAACCAAAGTGAGCTGCTCCGCGCAGGGCTGGGGAGTGTCCCCGGAGCTGTGCCCAGTGATGTTGGGGACAGTTGGACTGACCCAAAAATTGTCCCCAAATGCGCCAGGAGCAGCAGATTGGCACCCCAGGGCAGGGCTTGCTTTAATAGCATGGATGGAATGGCCACCATTTGAAACGATTTCTATTTTTAACATTTTGATGTTTTTAATTTTTATTTTTTACTATTTTAAAAGTTTTATTTTGACCATCTCTTATTTTTATTTTTTTGCATTTTTCATTTTTATTTTTAGCACCTTTCAATTTTTTTATTTTTATTTGTACCATTTTGCTTTTTTTAGTTTTTATTTTTTACCATTTTCAAGTTTTTATTTTGACCATCTCTTATTTTTATTTTTCAGCATTTTTATTTTTATTTTTAACACCTTTCAATTTTTTTATTTTTATTTGTACCATTTTGCTTTTTTTAGTTTTTATTTTTTACCATTTTCAAGTTTTTATTTTGACCATTTTTATTTTTATTTTTCAGCATTTTTATTTTTATTTTTAACACCTTTCAATTTTTTTTATTTTTATTTTTACCATTTTGCTTTTTTTAATTTTTATTTTTTACCATTTTGAAGTTTTTATTTTGACTATTTTTTCGTTTTATTTTTACCATTTTTTATTTTTATTTTTAGCACCTTTCAATTTTTTTATTTTTATTTGTACCATTTTGCTTTTTTTAGTTTTTATTTTTTACCATTTTCAAGTTTTTATTTTGACCATCTCTTATTTTTATTTTTTAGCATTTTTCATTTTTATTTTTAACACCTTTCAATTTTTTTTATTTTTATTTTTACCATTTTGCTTTTTTTAATTTTTATTTTTTACCATTTTGAAGTTTTTATTTTGACTATTTTTTCGTTTTATTTTTACCATTTTTTATTTTTATTTTTATCACCTTTCAAATTTTTTTATTTTTATTTTTACCATTTTCCTTTTTTTAGTTTTTATTTTTTACCATTTTGAAGTTTTTATTTTGACCATCTCTTATTTTTATTTTTTAACATTTTTCATTTTTATTTTTATCACCTTTCAAATTTTTTTATTTTTATTTTTACCATTTTGCTTTTTTTAGTTTTTATTTTTTACCATTTTGAAGCTTTTATTTTGACCATTTTTATTTTTATTTTTTAGCATTTTTTATTTTTATTTTTAACACCTTTCAATTTTTTATTTCTATTTTTACCATTTTGCTGTTTTTTATTTTAATTTTTTACCATTTTAAAGTTTTTATTTTGACTATTTTTTCTTTTTATTTTGACCATTTTTTATTTTTATTTTTAACACCTTTCAATTTTTTTATTCTTATTCCTTAATATTTTTTTATTTTTAGTTTTACAATTTTTCCATTTTTTCCATTTTTATTTTGATCATTTTTTATTTTTATTTTGACCTTTTAACAATTTTTAGTTTTACCATTTAAAAAATTGTTATTTTTATTTTTTAGCATTTTTTATTTTTAACATATTTTAATTTTTTTTTATTTTTATTTTGACCACTTTTATTTTCAGTTTTAGTTTTAACATTTACAATTTTTAAATTTTTATTTCTCACCATTTTTTAATTTTTAATTTTACCATTTTTCCATTTTTTTTCATTTTTATTTTGGCAGTTTTTTATTTTTAGTTTTACCATTTAACAATTTTTTATTTTTATTTTTTACACCTTTCAATTTTTTTATTTTTATTTTGACACTTTTTATTTCCAGTTTTAGTTTTTAAATTTTTTTATTTTTGTTTCTTAGTATTTTTTTATTTTTAGTTTTTCAATTTTTCCATTTTTTCCATTTTTATTTTGACCATTTTTCCTTTTTATTTTGACCATTTAAAATTTTTAGTTTTACAATTTAACAATTTGTTATTTTTATCTTTTAGCATTTTTTACTTTTATTTTTAACATCTTTCAATTTTTTAAATTTTTATTTTGATTTTTTTATTTTCAGTTTTTGTTTTACCATTTACAATTTTTTTATTTTTATTTCTTACCATTTTTTTATTTTTAGTTTTACCATTTTTCCATTTTTTCAGTTTTTATTTTGACCATTTTATAATTTTTTATTTTCATTTTGCCCATTTTTAATTTTTGCCATTTTTCCATTTTTTATTTTTATTTTGCCCATTTCTTATTTTACCATTTTTCATTTTTAATTTTACCATTTTTTAATTTTAGGTTTACCATTTTTCCATTTTTCCCATTTTTATTTTGACCAATTTTTATTTTTAGTTTTACCATGTAACAATTTCTAATTTTTATTTTTTAACATTTTTTATTTTTATTTTTTAACACCTTTCAATTTTTTAATTTTTATTTGGACCATTTTTATTTTCAGTTTTAGTTTTACCATTTAAATTTTTTTTATTTTTATTTTCACTTTTAGTTTCACCATTTACAATTTTTTTATTTTTATTTCTTACCATTTTTTTATTTGTAGTTTTACCATTTTTCCATTTTTAGTTTTACCATTTTTCCATTTTTTCCATTTTTATTTTGACCATTTTTTATTTTTAGTTTTAACATTTAACAATTTGTTATTTTTATTTTTTAACATTTTTTATTTTTAACATCTGCCATTTTTATTTAGACCATTTTTATTTTCAGTTCTAGTTTCACCATTTAAAGTTTTTTATTTTTATTTCTTACCATTTTTTTATTTTTAGGTTTACCATTTTCCCATTTTTCCCATTTTTATTTTGACCAATTTTTATTTTTAGTTTTGACATTTAACAATTTGTTATTTTTATTTTTTAACATTTCTAATTTTTATTTTAAACACCTTTCAAATTTTTTTTATTTGGACCATTTTTATTCTCAGTTTTAGTTTTACCATTTACAATTTTTTTATTTTTATTTCTTACCTTTTTTTTACTTTTAGTTTTACCATTTTTCCATTTTTTCATTTTTTCATTTTTATTTTGATAATTTTTTATTTTTATTTTGACCATTTTTTATTTTCAGTTTTACCATTTAACAATTTCTTATTTTTATATTTTAGCATTTTCTATTTTTAACATCTTTCAATTTTTTTTATTTTGACCATTTTTTATTTTCGGTTTTAGTTTTAACATTTACAATTTTTAAATTTTTTATTTTCGGTTTTAGTTTTAACATTTAAATTTTTTTAATTTTTGCTTACTTTTACCATTTTTCCATTTTTTCCATTTCTATTTTGATAATTTTTTGTTTTTATTTTGACCATTTTTTATTTTTAGTTTTACCATGTAACAATTTCTAATTTTTATTTTTTAACATTTTTTATTTTTATTTTTTAACACCTTTCAATTTTTTAATTTTTATTTGGACCATTTTTATTTTCAGTTTTAGTTTTACCATTTAAATTTTTTTTATTTTTATTTTCACTTTTAGTTTCACCATTTACAATTTTTTTATTTTTATTTCTTACCATTTTTTTATTTGTAGTTTTACCATTTTTCCATTTTTAGTTTTACCATTTTTCCATTTTTTCCATTTTTATTTTGATCATTTTTTATTTTTATTTTGACCATTTTTTATTTTTAGTTTTAACATTTAACAATTTGTTATTTTTATTTTTTAACATTTTTTATTTTTAACATCTGTCATTTTTATTTTGACCATTTTTATTTTCAGTTCTAGTTTCACCATTTAAAGTTTTTTATTTTTATTTCTTACCATTTTTTATTTTTAGTTTTACCATTTTTCCATTTTTCCCATTTTTATTTTTAGTTTTGACATTTAACAATTTGTTATTTTTATTTTTTAACATTTCTAATTTTTATTTTAAACACCTTTCAAATTTTTTTTTATTTGGACCATTTTTATTCTCAGTTTTAGTTTTACCATTTACAATTTTTTTATTTTTGTTTCTTACCTTTTTTTACTTTTAGTTTTACCATTTTTCCATTTTTTCATTTTTATTTTGATAATTTTTTATTTTTATTTTGACCATTTTTTATTTTCAGTTTTACCATTTAACAATTTCTTGTTTTTATATTTTTGCATTTTCTATTTTTAACATCTTTCAATTTTTTTTATTTTGACCATTTTTTATTTTCGGTTTTAGTTTTAACATTTACAATTTTTAAATTTTTTATTTTCAGTTTTAGTTTTAACATTTAAATTTTTTTAATTTTTGCTTACTTTTACCATTTTTCCATTTTTTCCATTTCTATTTTGATAATTTTTTGTTTTTATTTTGACCATTTTTTATTTTTAGTTTTGACATTTAACAATTTGTAATTTTTATTTTTTAACATTTTTTATTTTTATTTTTAACACCTTTCAATTTTTTAATTTTTATTTGGACCATTTTTATTTTCAGTTTTAGTTTTACCATTTAAAATTTTTTTATTTTTATTTTCACTTTTAGTTTCACCATTTACAATTTTTTTATTTTTATTTCTTACCATTTTTTAATTTGTAGTTTTACCATTTTTCCATTTTTAGTTTTACCATTTTTCCATTTTTTCCATTTTTATTTTGATCATTTTTTATTTTTATTTTGACCATTTTTTATTTTTAGTTTTAACATTTAACAATTTGCTATTTTTATTTTTTAACATTTTTTAATTTTAACATCTGCCATTTTTATTTTGACCATTTTTTATTTTCAGTTCTAGTTTCACCATTTAAAGTTTTTTATTTTTGTTTCTTACCATTTTTTATTTTTAGTTTTACCATTTTTCCATTTTTCCCATTTTTATTTTGACCATTTTTTATTTTTAGTTTTACCATTTAACAATTTCTTATTTTTATATTTTTGCATTTTCTATTTTTAACATCTTTCAATTTTTTTGTATTTTGACTATTTTTTATTTTCAGTTCTAGTTTTACCATTTACATTTTTTTATTTTTATTTCTTACAATTTTTTTATTTTTAGTTTTACCATTTTTCCATTTTTCCATTTTTATTGTAATCATTTTTTATTTTTAGTTTTACCATTTAAGAAATTGTTATTTTTATTTTTTAGAATTTTCTATTTTTATTTTTAACATCTTTCAATTTTGAAATTCTTATTTTGACCATTTTTTCTTTCAGTTTGAGTTTTACCATTTAAATTTTTAAAACTTTTATTTCTTACCTTCCTTTACTTTTAGTTTTGCCATTTTATCATTTTTTATTTTTATTTTCCATTTTTTATTTTTAGTCTTACATTTTTTCCATTTTTTTATTTTTATTTTGTCCATTTCTTATTTTACCATTTTTCATTTTTAGTTTTTCCATTTTTTAATTTTTATTTTTTACCATT
Source organism: Acanthornis magna (assembly GCA_036785705.1). NCBI lineage: Eukaryota > Metazoa > Chordata > Aves > Passeriformes > Acanthizidae > Acanthornis > Acanthornis magna. The sequence goes on along the minus strand of JAWUZG010000257.1, from coordinate 1,575,154 downwards.
TTTTAGTTTTTAGTTTTGCCATTTTTCAGATTTTTATTTTGACCATTTTTGTTTTTACTTTTACCATTTTTTATTTTTAGTCTTACCATTTTTCCAATTTTTATTTTTATTTTGCCCATTTCTTATTTTACCACTTTTTATTTTTAGTTTTCCCGTTTTTTATTTTTATTTTTATTTTTTACCATTTTTTACTTTTAGTTTTGCCATTTTTCCATTTTTTCCATTTTTATTTTGACCATTTTTTACCATTTTACCATTTTTTATTTTCAGTGTTACCATTTTTCCATTTTTTTAAAATTTTCCCCATTTCTTATTTTACCATTTTTCATTTTTAGTTTTACCATTTTTTTATTTTTAGTTTTACCATTTTTCCATTTTTTTCCATTTTTATTTTTAGCATTTTTTAATTTTTACCATTTTAAAATTTTTTATTTTTACGTTTACCTTTTCCCCATTCTTTATTTTTATTCTGCCCCTTTTTAATTTTTGCCATTTTACCATTTTTTATTTCCAGTCTTACCATTTTTCTGTTTTTTTATTTTTATTTTGCCCATGTCTTATTTTACCATTTTTTATTTCTAGTTTTACCAATTTTTATTTTTATTTTTATTTTTATTTTTATTTTTATTTTTATTTTTATTTTGACCTTTTTATAATTTTTATTTTTACTTTTATAATTTTCCAATTTTTCTGTATTCTCTATTCTCCATTCTCTATTCTCTTCTCTCTTCTCTCTTCTCTCTTCTCTCTTCTCTCTTCTCTATTCTCTATTCTCTATTCTCTATTCGCCATTCCATTCTCCATTCTCTATTCTCTATTCTATTCTATTCTATTCTCTATTCTCCATTCTCCATTCTCTATTTTCTATTCTATTCTATTCTATTCTATTCTATTCTATTCTATTCTATTCTATTCTATTCTATTCTGTTCTCTGTTCTCCGTTCTCCGTTCTCTGTTCTATTCTCTATTCTCCATTCTCCATTCTCCATTCTCCATTCATATTCTATTCTATTCTATTCTATTCTATTCTATTCTATTCTATTCTATTCTATTCTGTTCTCTGTTCTCCGTTCTCCGTTCTCTGTTCTATTCTCTATTCTCCATTCTCCATTCTCCATTCTCCATTCATATTCTATTCTATTCTATTCTATTCTATTCTATTCTATTCTATTCTATTCTATTCTATTCTATTCTTCTCTATTTTATTCTATTCTATTCTATTCTATTCTATTCTATTCTATTCTATTCTATTCTATTCTATTCTATTCTATTCTCCGTTCTCCGTTCTCCATTCTCTGTTCTCCATTCTCTGTTCTCCATTCTCTATTCTCCATTCTCTATTCTCTATTCTCTATTCTCTATTCTCTATCTCTATTCTCTATTCTCTATTCTCTATTCTCTATTCTCTATTCTCTATTCTCTATTCTCCATTCATATTCTATTCTATTCTATTCTATTCTTCTCTATTCTTCTCTATTCTATTCTATTCTATTCTATTCTATTCTCCATTCTCCATTCTCCGTTCTCTGTTCTCTGTTCTCCGTTCTCCGTTCTCCGTTCTCTATTCTCTATTCTCTATTCTCTATTCTCTATTCTCCATTCTCCATTCATATTCTATTCTATTCTATTCTATTCTCCGTTCTCTGTTCTCCATTCTCTGTTCTCCATTCTCTGTTCTCCATTCTCTATTCTCCATTCTCTATTCTCTATTCTCTATTCTCTATTCTCTATTCTCTATCTCTATTCTCTATTCTCTATTCTCTATTCTCTATTCTCTATTCTCTATTCTCTATTCTCCATTCTCCATTCATATTCTATTCTATTCTATTCTATTCTATTCTATTCTATTCTATTCTATTCTATTCTCCGTTCTCCATTCTCCATTCTCTGTTCTCCATTCTCTGTTCTCCATTCTCTATTCTCCATTCTCTATTCTCTATTCTCCATTCTCTATTCTCTATTCTCTATCTCTATTCTCCATTCTCCATTCATTTTCTATTCTATTCTATTCTATTCTATTCTATTCTATTCTATTCTATTCTATTCTATTCTATTCTATTCTATTCTCCGTTCTCCGTTCTCCATTCTCCGTTCTCCATTCTCTGTTCTCCATTCTCTATTCTATTCTCTATTCTCTATTCTCTATTCTCTATTCTCTATTCTCTATTCTCCATTCTCCATTCATATTCTATTCTATTCTATTCTATTCTATTCTATTCTATTCTATTCTATTCTATTCTATTCTCTGTTCTCTGTTCTCCGTTCTCCGTTCTCCGTTCTCCGTTCTATTCTCCATTCTCTATTCTCTATTCTCTATTCTCTATTCTCTCTCTCTATTCTCCATTCTCCATTCATTTTCTATTCTATTCTATTCTATTCTATTCTATTCTATTCTATTCTATTCTATTCTATTCTATTCTATTCTATTCTATTCTATTCTATTCCATTCCATTCCATTCCGTTCTCCGTTCTCCGTTCTCTATTCTCCATTCTCCATTCATATTCTATTCTATTCTATTCTATTCTATTCTATTCTATTCTATTCTATTCTATTCTATTCTCTATTCTCTGTTCTCTGTTCTCTGTTCTCCATTCTATTCTCCATTCTCTATTCTCTATTCTCTATTCTCTCTATTCTCCATTCTCCATTCATTTTCTATTCTATTCTATTCTATTCTATTCTATTCTATTCTATTCTATTCTATTCTATTCTATTCTATTCTATTCTATTCTATTCTATTCCATTCCATTCCATTCCATTCCATTCCATTCTATTCCGTTCTCCGTTCTCCGTTCTCTATTCTCCATTCTCCATTCATATTCTATTCTATTCTATTCTATTCTATTCTATTCTATTCTATTCTATTCTATTCTATTCTATTCTATTCTATTCTATTCCGTTCTCCGTTCTCCGTTCTCTGTTCTCCGTTCTCCATTCTATTCTCCATTCTCTATTCTCTATTCTCCATTCTCTATTCTCTATTCTCTATTCTCTATTCTCTATTCTCTATTCTCTATTCTCTATTCTCTATTCTCTATTCTCTATTCTCTCTCTCTATTCTCCATTCTCCATTCATATTCTATTCTATTCTATTCTATTCTATTCTATTCTATTCTATTCTATTCTATTCTATTCCATTCCATTCCATTCCATTCTCCATTCTCCATTCTGTCCTTTTTCCTCTCTCTCTCTCTCTCCTCTCTGCCCTGCTCTGAGCTGTGTCTGGCAGCTCCTGGCAGCTCCCCTACCCCCACGCCCTCTCACAATAAACCTCATGCTCTCAGACCTCACTCCAGAGATCTCTCGTCTCTGTCCCGACTGTCCCAAATCAAATCGACCCAAATCCTACAGGAAGGGATGATTTGGAATCCTCCTTTCATTCCAGGTGGGTTGGAAAATCGTTCCCCGTGGTACGAATCCCATTTCCCGCGGAGTCCAGAGCATAAATATGGATCAAATTCCCATATGGATCATCCATGTCTGGAAAAGGGACATTTATTTTTATTACGATGTCTGTCTTTTCTAAAAATATTCCGAGCGAATTCCTGGGGCTGGGACAGCTGTGGAATGCAACTTCTCTCATCGGATTCCTGCCTCTAATTCCTTCAGAATTATTGCCCCTGTGCCTCCTCCCCCTTTCCCTGTTAGATTTTAAGCTGGACTGGGCAGGGAAAAGGGATGGGTTTGGGGAAGGGAATGGAGGGACAGAAAAAAGGGAATGGATTCTGACTGAAAGGGGAAGGTTTAGATGGGATTTGGGGAAGGAATTCCTGGCTGGGAGGGTGGGGAGGGCTGGGATGGAATTCCCAGAGCAGCTGTGGCTGCCCCTGGATCCCTGGCAGTGTCCAAGGCCAGGATGGAGCACCCTGGGACAGAGGGAGGTGTCCCTGCCCACGGCAGGGGATTTGGAATTAAATAATCTTTAAATTCCCTTCCAACCCAACCCATTCCAGGATCCTATAATTTAAATTTTGTTGAGTTTTTCCATCTGGACTCCTGGCATTTTCCACATTTCCTATGGATGCTCCGGCGTATCCGCAAATCCCACGGAGGTTTCCTGGAAAACACAAGGAATTTCGAGTTACGCTGGGCCCCAAAGTGTGAGAAAAAGCTCTGGAAAAGGACAGCGTTTTCCCAATTCTCCCTGTGCTTGTTTGGGACAAAACCCTCCTGGCTTTGACTTCTCTTGGGAGGAGATTTTATTTTAGGGAGATAGGGAATTTTTGGGATTAATAGAGGAAGGCGAGAAGGTTCCAAGGGCATTTGCTGACTGATAACAAGGAAGTGAGAAGGTGTTGGTTGGGTCTTGATGACTTCTAATTAGGGGAGTGAATTGCAACCAATAATAATAATCTGGAAATTTGAATTAATTAATTAATTGATTCATTTGCAATTAATTAATTAATCCCCTAAACCAATCAAAAAATAAAGATGGGCATCAGCAAATGTCCTAGGCTCAGTCTAAGGGTTATTCAGGTGCCTTATTCCTAATTAATCTCATGGAATTAAAATCAGGAAAAGATTCAGGGATATTCCCATGGAAATTGAATTCTAGTGAAATCCTGATCAAAACTAAAATTACCAAAGAATAATAAATTCCCCTACTTGTAAAATCCAGGGGTTTTACCTCCTGCTGCCACTGATTTTTTACGGATTTTAAGGATTTATTTCACCTTTTTGAGGATGGTCTCCCCCATCCATAAAAAGAAGCAAGGACCATCTCCCATCCTTCCAAATTCCTGCCGGGAATAGGATGATCAGACCTTGAATCTTGTATTCCTATTGCTGCCTTTGACTGTGGTTAGAGATTTCCTGAGATTCGCAGAAGTTGGCAGAGGAAGCAGGCAGACGAACCCAAGATGGCGAAAGGAGAACTTTATTTACAAAAACCTCTTTATATATCCATTAATAATCTAGCAACTCTTGGTCAGCAGGGAATCCACCTCCTAAAACCATTGGTCACAGCTATACAACACCTAGTACCAAACACAGAGATTAAGAAAGTACAAAAAATGCAGTTTATCTCTATTCTCCCTGAGAAAGAACAGAAAGATTTCTAAAACAGTGCAACTACATCTGACCACTGGAATTTTCCTGGCTTTTAGCGGGAACGAAGGCTGGAAAATTCCCTGGGAATTCCGACAGCAGGAACAATCCCTCTCGAGTTGCCTAATAAAAGGGAACAGGGCTGGAGGTGATGCCTTAAACAGGTTGGTAAAAATATGAAGCAGACACAGGAGTACAGGGAAAAGGGAATTTACCTCGGTTTGATAGGATCCGAGGTGCCCAGGCTCGTCAAAGGTGGAAAAAAAACCACCATGGAGCGAGGGACGAGCCAGGACCCCCCGTACAACGCTTACCCGATTTTTATGGACTTCACAAAATTAGCATATCCACTTAAAATCCCCCAATAAGAAACTTAATAAATGAATAATTACCCCCCATTCTAATGAACCCCCCTCCCCAAATGAGACTACAGCCTAGCTTACAAAAACAAGTTCCAGAGAGAAGGCTCCGTCCAGGGTTGGAGCCTCTAGTTCTGAGATAGTTTGAATGTTTGGTCTTTCTGGCTTTGCAGGACCCCAAACTGAGCTAAATATCAGAGTGCAAGACTTAAAAACATGTGGGGCTAAAGTACAAGGAGTGTTTGTACAGGGTACAAGGAGAGTGTGTAGAGGGTACCAGGGAAGGGAAAGGGTATGAAAATATATATAAAGAGTATAAAAAGAAAATACAAAAATCACCGGCATCAGAGGGATTTCTCCCCTGGAGCTCTTCCACGTTTTCCTCAGGTTTGGTGGGATGGGACACGGGTGGCCCATGAAATCCCGAGCTGCGCTGTGGGACAAGTCCTGGCTGTGGAGAGAACACGGAATCATGGAATATTTTCAACGGGAAAAGCCCTTTAAATTATCGAGTCCAAGCATTCCCCAGCACCGCCCAAGTCCCCAAGTGCCACATCCGTGATTTAAATCCCGCGGGGATGGGCACTCCACCCCTGCCTGGGCAGCTGTGCCAGGGCTGGACAGCCCTTTTGGGGAAGGGATTTTCCCTAAATCCACTCTAAACCTCCCCACATGCAATCCATCCTTTTTTTTCCTTAATATTCCAACATTCCTCACTTCACTGATATCCACTGGATACGTGTGGCAGTCAGACAGAGACCCTGAGATGATGGAATCAGAGGATCCTGAATTTCCTCAGGACTTTCCCAATTGTATTTAATTTAGGAATAGAAATCAACTCCTGGCCCTGGAGGATTTTGAGAGGTTGATTTTTTGGCTAAAAATCTCCCGCGCAAAGTATTCCTGTAAACATTGTGGAACATCTGCAGCCCAATCCCCAAAGTTTGATCCTTCATTCCCCTCGATGACGAAAACGGAAACTCAAACTTCGGGATAATGTGATGTCACCCACCAGCTCTAGGAATAACACCTCAATTCCAGAGGGTGGTTGGAATCAAAATCCCTTGGATATTAGGGAAGCTCGGATGATTCCCTGGGATGTTCCTGTCTGCACTGCAGCTTTTTAAAAGGAAATGACACAATTGCTGCTCAGGGCTCCATTCCAGACGAATTCCCTCCCTGGAAAAGGAATCCCTGGTGTGAAAGCTTTGAAAATCCTCTAATTTCCAGAAGATTTCCGACCTCGGAGCAGGCAGCGACAGCCTGAGTGGAATCCCATTCCTCACAAAGCGTTTCCGAGGCATCGCAGACCCCGTGGCAGCTCGGAATGAATTATTCGTGACCTTCATTGTCACCTGCTCAAGTTGGCCTTCCAAAGGCTCTCCACAGGAAACAATTCCCTCATTCCAGCGTGGAGCAATCCTCCTTCCCATTCCTTCCACGTGTGGCTTTCCCGACTCCCTCTGAGTTCTTTCCATAAGGATTGCCCCCGGGGCTGTCCAGACAGCGAATCCCAGCAGCCCTGGAAATTCAGCTCCTGACCTGAGGCTCCCAATCCATCGTGAGCCTCATAAAATCCACCCGGAGGCTTTGGATGATTCCCTGGGATGTTCCTGTCTGCACTGCAGCCTCTCCAAAGCGAAATGACCCAAGTTCTGCTCAGGGCTCCATTCCAGACTGAATTCCCCTCCTGGAAAAGGAATCCCTGGTGTGAAACCTTTGAAAATCCTTTAATTTCCAGAAGATTTCCGACCTCGGAGCAGGCAGCGACAGCCTGAGTGGAATCCCATTCCTCACGAAGTATTTCCAAGGCATTGCAGACCCCATGGCAGCTCGGAATGAATTATTCGTGACCTTCATTGTCACCTGCTCAGGTTGGCCTTCCAAAGGCTCTCCACATTCCACAAATCCCTCATTCCAGCGTGGAGCAATCCTCCTTCCCATTCCTTCCACGTGTGGCTTTCCCGACTCCCTCTGAGTTCTTTCGATAAGGATTCCCCCCGGGGCTGTCCAGACAGCGAATAAAAGGGACCTTGAGGATCATCCAGTGCCACCCCTGCCATGGCAGGGACACCTCCCACTGTCCCAGGCTGCTCCAAGCCCTGTCCAGCCTGGCCTGGGACACTGCCAGGGATCCAGGGGCAGCCACAGCTGCTCTGGGAATTCCATCCCAGCCCCACCCCAGCCAGAAATTCCTTCCCAAAATCCCATCCAAATCTCCATATTCCCAGTGGGAAGCCATTCCCTGTGTCCTGTCCCTCCATGCCTTGTCCCCAGTCCTTCCCCAGCTCTCCTGGAGCCCTTCAGGCCCTGCCAGGTGCCCTAAGCCACACCTTCATTATTACAATTAATCACTATCATAATCATTATATTTAGCATTTATTCCTTATTCTAATGAACCATAAATATAAAAATGCCCACACAATCCTAAAGAGAAGAAAATCTGGGAATGGCAGCCGGGAAAGGAGGGAGTGGTGTCTCTGCATTTTTAGGATCGGGACAATCAAGGAAATCGTCCTTGGAAACATTTCTGTCTTTCCTGTGGTCAGGACCCCTCCAGCCCTGGAAATTTAACTCCTGACCTGAGGCTCCCAATCCATCGCGAGCCTCATAAAATCCACCTGGAGGCTTTGGATGGCGCGGGAACGGCAGGAGATCGTGGAACGCGCAGGTAGAAAATTCCCTTTTTTATTTCCCAGCACGGATTTGTCTCTGATTTCTCCTCACGAGTCCCAGGGTGGAGTTAAACCCTCTCTCGTTCCTGGAGCTGCTGGGGCTTTGTGCCCTATAAATTTCCAGACAAACCGCTCATTTTTCCTTTTTTTTTTTCTTTTTTTTCGGTTGTTCCTTCAGTTCTCTTGGAGTTGCAGGAGGGCAGACTTGGGGCTGTTTAATAACTTCAGGTTTCATCAATTTTCCTGTCCAAATGTGAGAATTTTTTGCAGCTCCAGAAATCCGTGGGTAATTCAGGATGGGAGAGTTTGCGATATTTTTGGGCCTTTAAGTCTCTAAAAATATAATAAAAATCGAGGAATAAATCAGAACGTTAAAGGAAGAGGCATTTAAAAATAAAATTAAACTCTTTTAATGAAAAACTCTAATTAAAGCTGCTTCCCTTTTCTGTAGGGCAGGAGCCTCTCGAAGGTAATCCTGAGTCAGGATTAGGATTAGGATTAGGAATTAGGCAAAACCTGGGAGTTTTGGGGATGAGGGAAACTGGGAACAGCCACTCGCTGTCGGATTTCCCTCATTTCTGTTATCCCGAGGTTTGCCCAAAGGCTGCAGAGCAAATTCCTTCTGCCAGGAAGAGCTAATCCAGGAGTTCAAAGCCTGGGGGAGGAAACCTAATCCTTCCTCCAGGGAATTTTCAGGGAAGAGTGGTTGGCCATTTCTTATTGTGACAATTTTACCATTTTTTATTTTAATTTTGACCGTTTTTCCATTTTTTATTTTTATTTTGACCATTTCTTATTTTTACCATGTTACTATTTTTTATTTTTATTTTTTACCTTTTTTAATTTTTATTTTGACCATTTTTCAATTTTTTTTAAATTTTGACCATTTCTTACTTTGATCATTTTACCATTTTTTTATTTTTAGTTTTACCATTTTTTTTTCCTCTTGGAAAAGCCAGATTCCAATTCAGCCATTCCCATAAGAAGCACCAAACACGCAGGAGGGAAATTAAAAATAAATAAATAAATAAATAAAAATGAAATTAAATTAAATAAAATAAGTAAAAATGAAATGAAATGAAATGAAATGGAATGAAATGGAATGGAATGGAATGGAATGGAATGGAATGGAATGGAATGGCATGGAATGGAATGGCATGGAATAATAAAATAAAATAAAATAAAATAAAATAAAATAAAATAAAATAAAATAAAATAACATAAAATAAAATAAACAAAAACCAAAATCTGGCCAGTTTAATATTTCCCATATCCCAAATCCTAGGGACAAGGGAAATAGAAAATAAAAGCTCTCAAGGCTCAGCCTGAGGAGGAGCCTTGGGATGACTGCAATTCCAGCTGAGGAATCAGTTTTTGGGAGATTCCTGGGTTCTCTGCTGCCTCTCAAACCATGGGAATTCTGCAGGGAAGCCAAGGGGAGAGGGAAAATCCGAGGGCTGTGGGAATTCAAAGAGAAAGGACTTCGATTTCCTTCCTCTTCCTGGTGTTTGAGAAGAGAAATCTTGTAGGAATGAATTCCCTTGGTTTATCCTTGGATAATAACAGTTTCTGGGAATCTGAATTTCTCCTGGATTTTCCCACCTGAGTGGGAAGTCAGGTGGCTCCAAATCTACAGCTCATCCCATTGGGAGAATTTCGTAATTCCAACAGGGATTTCCTCCAAGCATTTCCGGAATGGACAGAGCTCGGCACTGGGAATTCAAACGGAACTGAAGTTCCTTAAAACCAAAATATTTTAACTCTCCTGGATGTGTTTTTCTTGATTTTTGACCTTCTGGGATAGGATCAACCCCACCTCCACATGGATTCTGTCAGCTTTTTGTGTTGTATTAATGTTAAAAACATTTTTTGGGAAAGGGAAGGGAATTCCTTTGAGGTTCAATCCACGTGGAGTTTAAACCAAGGCTTTGGGAAAGCTGAGCCAGAAGAACCTGTGGAAAACAGCCCAGAATGGACCAAAAAGGCACCAGGGTGGCGAAGAAAACCTCGAGCCAAGCCACAAGAGATGGAATTTCAAGGAATTCCTCTGGATCAGGCGGAGAAAAGGCCTGGACAAGGATGGCTGCTGCTCTGATTTTCTGATATTTGTGAAGATTCATGGAAGCTCGCAGGGAGGTCAGGCAGGCTCACAAGATGGCGAAAAGAGAGAGTTTATTTACAAGAACTTCTTTATATATTCATTAATGGTCTGATAATTATTGGTCGATAGTTTTTCCACCCCCTATAAGGATTGGTTACAACTCTAGAGCATCCAGTACCAAAACAAAGAGATTAGAAAGCACAAGAATGCAACTTATCTCTATTCTCCATGAGAAAGGAGAGAAAGATTTTAAAACAGTGCAACTACAGATGGCTGACATGGAAAATGCCTGGGATCCCTGGGAGGCAGGAAATGAGGGAATTCTTGTACTTCCACCGTGCTCGGAAACTCAGCTGGAAAAACCTTCCACGAGGAAAATCCCCATCAGGATCTTCACATTCCTAAGAAAATGTTCTGCTGCACATATCCACCTTTTCCTGACTGAAACAGTGAAGCCAAAACATTCCTGAGGATTATTCCCATGATTCCCCATCGGCCGAGGGCTGGATTCATCCATCCGGTGTAAAAGCTTTGTGGATTCTTTTGTGAGGAGAAGGATTTCGCCGGATGGATCCAAATCACATCCCAGAGCGATCCAGAGCATGCTGGAGCAGGGAAGTGAGAAAACCAAAACAGGATCAGAAAGGAGCCTTGGGATATTTGGGAATTCCAACATCCTGCGGAGGAGCTCACTCGTTTTAATGTCCCAGTGCTTGGTTTGGGGACAGCTTTGGGTGCTGGAGAGAATCCCAACTGGCTGCAGGAGTGTGTTCCTTTGGGAATTTTTGAGGAAACTGTAAGAGATCCCAGACCGTAAAATCGTGGAATGGTTAGGACTGGAAGAGCCTTAAGGATCATCCATTCCCACCCTGCCATGGCAGGGACACCTCCCACTGCCCCAGGCTGCTCCAAGCCCCAATGTCCAGCCTGGCCTGGGACACTGCCAGGGATCCAGGGGCAGCCACAGCTTCTCTGGGAATTCCATCCCAGCCCCACCCCAGCCAGGAATTCCTTCCCAAAATCCCATCCAAATCTCATTTTCCCAGTGGGAAGCCATTCCCTGGGTCCTGTCCCTCCATTCCTTGTCCCCAGTCCTTCCCCAGCTCTCCTGGAGCCCTTCAGGCCCTGCCAGGTGCCCTAAGCCACACCTTCATTATTACAATTAATCACCATCATAATCATTATATTTAGCATTTATTCCTTATTCTAATGAACCATAAATAAAAAAATGCCCACACAATCCTAAAGAGAAGAAAATCTGGGAATGGCAGCCCGGAAAGGAGGGAGGGGTGTCTCTTTGTCAGCATTTTTAGGATTGGGACAATCAAGGAAATTGTCCTTGGAAACATTTCTGTCTTTCCTGTGGTCAGGACCCCTCCAGCCCTGTGAATTCCTGATCCCCCGGCCCTGCCGGGCTGCTTTTGATGAGAATAAATCAGAATTGTTAATTATACTCACATCTAATTAGCTGTGTATGTATGTGTATATATCCATATATATACATATACATTGTGGATACACACTGTGGGTATTATATATGATATAATTAATATCCATATTAGTTGTGCTATATGGCTTTCCCCGTAATTGAAGGGGAAGGTGTCCCTGCCCAAGCAGAGGCTTGGATTTAGGTATTCCCTAAGGTCCCTTCCAGCACAAACCATCCTGGAATTCTCGGACCCTATAGGTTTAATCTCAGTTTTATCTCTATCTCTATCTATCTCTATCTCTATCTCTATCTCTATCATCTCTATCTCTATCTCTATCTCTATGTCTGTCTCTATGTCTATATCTCTATCTCACTGTCTCTATCTCTCTATCTATATCTCTATATCTATCTCTATCTCTCTATCTCTCTATCTCTATCTCACTGTCTCTATATCTCTATCTCTCTATCTCTCTGTCTCTATCTCTGTATCTCTATCTCTCTATCTCTATCTCTCTATCTCTGTCTCTATCTCTCTATCTCTATCTCTATCTCTATCTCTATCTCTATCTCTATCTCTATCTCTATCTCCATATCTCTCTATCTCTATCTCTATCTCTATCTCCATATCTCTCTATCTCTATCTCTCTATCTCTCTGTCTCTATCTCTATCTCTCTATCTCTATCTCTATCTCTCTATCTCTGTCTCTATCTCTCTGTCTCTATCTCTATCTCTATCTCTATCTCCATATCTCTCTATCTCTATCTCTCTATCTCTCTGTCTCTATCTCTATCTCTCTATCTCTATCTCTATCTCTCTATATCTCTATCTCTATCTCTATCTCTATATCTCTATCGCTCTATCTCTCTGTCTCTGTCTCTATCTCTCTATCTCTGTATCTCTATATCTCTATCTCTCTATATCTCTATCTCTCTCTATCTCTATGTCTACCTCTATATTTCTATCTCTATATCTCTATTTCCATCTCTATCTCTCAGTGACATCCAGGACACGATATCTGACGTGAATTTTTAAACTTTACATAAATTCCTTCTTTTCCAACTTTGTATTTCCTTAATGATAAGGTCTTGCCTTAACTTCCCAGGATTTAATTCTCTATTTAAATCACATTTTTCCCCCATTCCATATTTTGAATTAAATAGGATTTTTTTGCCGCTTCTTCGAGCCACCCCCCACCCAACCCAGTACAAACCAGAAGGAACTGGAGTGGAACTCCAGCAAAACTTTTAACAGCCCCTCCTTCCCAATGAATTCTAATCCCAGTTATCCCCATGGGGATAATCAGCCATCAACACTGTCGCTGTTTCATACCTCCCCCGAATTTTCATCCCGAGAGGGTAGGAAACGCAGGATTTTATCCCAGCTCTGAGCAAACCAGACCTACCGAGCCCGGAGTGGTTAATCCTGCCAAATTAAATCCCACTTTGCTTAATTAGGTGCTGCTCCAGGTGTTTGGTGACCAATTTTTTTTTAGGTTACCCCCTCCAAGCTGGAGAAAAAACCCAGGGAGACTCCTCCCCTCCCTCATCCCATCTCAGGTTTATGAGCTCCGCTCCACCCCGAGCGGCCCAGCCCAGCCTGGGGAGATGAATGAGCCTCCAGTCCCCTTGGCATCCTAAATTTTATGGGGTCGAACATGACCTAATTCCCTGAATTTATCAAGGTTAGCTCCCCTCAGAGGAAAACTCTGTGGTTTTAAGAGCAAATATTTGGGGGAGGTTTTGTGTCCAACTGGGAAAAATAGCGGAGGTTGAAGGGGAAGTTGGTCCAGGAACTGGAAAAGACCTGCCTGGATGCTGTGGGGAAAGCAGCAGATTTATCCGATTATTTATCTTATTATCTAATTATTCTATTAATTTTATTAGTTCCCAAATCATATAAATTATTTGTCATTTTTTGTCATTTTTAAATGTTAATATTTGTATGTGTCCATATCCTGCCCACGGAATGAGATGATCTCGAAGGTCCCTTCCAGCCCCAAACCCCTCTGGGATTTTATTAGTTCCCAAATCATATAAATTATTTGTAATTTTTTGTCATTTATAAATGTTAATATTTGTATGCTTCCATATCCTGCCCATGGAATGAGATGATCTCGAAGGTTCCTTCCAACCCCAAACCCCTCTGGGGTTCAAAGATTCCATGGAATATCTTCATTAGTGAATACAAATACAATATTTTGGACCTTCTGCTCGAGGAATTTGGTGTCAATGAGCTTTTGTGGGGCTATCCCAAAGCACGGCCCTTTCTGAGGTGTCTCCTACAAGTTCACTTTGGTTCCCAATCAGAGATACCATGGGAACCTCCAGGTGCAGGCGTTGTCTTCTTGGAAAAGAAAATGGGAATGCTCAAAGCTGGAATTTGGTTTGGCAGCTTTGGAAACAGCGACTAAGCTCCTCAGAGGATTTTGCCGTTCTCGTTTTCCCATATTTTCAACAATTTTTAAAAAAATTTATTTACTTTTCTAGGTTTCAAAATCCAGGTGGTGTCATACCTGTCGTGACCTTGTCTCAGGCTCAGCCCCACCTGCAGAGCTGCTCCAGCCCTGGATCCAGCACGGGAAGGAGCTGGAGCTGCTGAGAGAGTCCATGGAGGCTCCAGGATGAGCAGAGGATGGAGCAGCTCTGCTGGGAGGGAAGGCTGGGAGAGCTGGGAATGTTCAGCCTGGAGAGGAGAAGCTCTGGGGACACCTCAGTGTGACCTTGCAGGGCCTGAAGGAGCTGCAGGAAACATGGAGAGAAACTTCGGACAAGGGATGGAGGGACAGGACCCAGGGAATGGCTTCAAACTGACAGAGGTTTAGATAGGATTTTGGGAAGGAATTCCTCCCTGGGAGGGTGGGGAGGCCCTGGGATAGAATTCCCAGAGGAGCTGTGGCTGCCCCTGGATCCCTGGCAGTGTCCAAGGCCAGGCTGGACATTGGGGCTTGGAGCAGCCTGGGACACTGGGAGGTGTCCCTGCCATGGCAGGGGGGGAATGGATGGTAACGTCACTCATTAATCTCTGCAATTATCGCATTGAGGTTTTCAGAGCATTTTAGGGCTTTTCCCAATTCTGCACAGAGGGAGAATCATCCAAACCGGTGCCATCCGAGCTTTCCCTGGATTGGGTTTTGGGTCAGGACTCAGCTCCTGGCTGTGCTGAAGCTGAGGAGAGGTTTTCCTGTTGGCTTTGGAGAGGTTAACCCTCGGGATCTTCCCTCCTTGTGGAAGTTCCCAAGCTGGATCTCAAACCAGAGCAGGACTGCAAGGAGCTGCTGCTTTCCCTAATTGCCTGCACTGCCGACATCCTATTTTTCCTCAGTCAGTCAACTCCTGCCTTAATTACAGTTCGGAGAGCCTCTGGCCACCAGGATTTGCGGGGCTGATTCCCAGGAGCGTTCCCAAAGCTGCCTTGTTTTCCGAGGGGCTGGAGTGTGTCACCTGTGAAATCAATGTCCTTGTCAAAACCTTTCCTCGGCAGCCTCGCCTCACACCTCGTGTTATTCCCTGACCCGGGAAGAATGGAACGGCTGGAAAAACAACTCCAGGCCACTTCCCACCTCCAGGAATGGGAAAAAAGGGCTGAGGGAAGGGGAAATGCTGAACCCACACTCTGGGATCATGTCCCAGGGTTCAGCCCCTCCGGTGGCACTCCCAGAGGTTGGGGAGGCTCAAGGAGCGGGATGGACTCGAGGGAAAAGAAGCTGAGAGGAGCTGATGGGAATATTCCGTGGGGATTGTTAAAGGGAGCAGAGAATCTGTGTGCTCTGCTCCTCTTTTGGGTTTGGGGCTTTGGGGTGAAGGGCAACACCAGCCCAAGTCCCAGTGGGACTCAAATTTTGGGATTGTAAAGACATTTAGAGGCATTAAGGGCATTGATTCCAGGCAGCAGGACAGAGAAAAGTCCTCACCAACCTGGAAAAGTCCCAAAATCCTGGGGAATGAGTTCGCAATACCAGCCCAAGACCCAGTGGGACTCAAATTTTGGGATTGTAAAGACATTTAGAGGCATTAAGGGCATTAATTTCAGACAGCAGGACAGAGAAAGGTCTTCACCAAGCTGGAAAAGTCCCAAAATCCTGGGGAATGAGTTTGCAACACCAGTCCGAGGGATTTGGGCACAATTTGCTCCTTTATGTTTGGGATAAGCCCATTCCAGCTGAGTTCTGGCTGCTCCAATCTGCAGGATAATCTGCACTATCCATGATTTTCCTGCACGGCAGAAATGGCACCTGACGGATCCCGAGGGATGTGCTGTTCCCAGAGCTTGGATGTGTCTGGCTGCTCCACCAGCTCAGGCAGCACTGGAATTCCACGTGCTGGGAAGAGGGGATGGGGCAGGCAGCTCCTGGCAGAGAGCTGGAAAATGGAGCTCTCCATTCTTGGGCAGAGCAATCCAAGCTTCTCCTCCTCCCTGCTCCTGCAGGAGCAGATCCCTGGAGTGTCACCGCCCCCTCTGCACTTGTTCCGTCCTTGGAATCAACAGCCTGGGCAAAGCTGGAGGGGGAGAACTGGGATTTTGCTGTCCCCTGCCACCGTGGCCATAGCCTCGCTCCACACGGCAGGAAATCACAGATTCTGCAGGATCTTGGATTATCGTGCAGATTGGAGCTGCCAGAATTCAGCTGGAGTGGGCTCATCCCAAACGTAAAGGAGCAAATTGTGCCCAAATCCCTCGGGCTGGTGCTGCGAAATAATTTTCCAATATTTTGGGACTTTCCCAGGTTGGTGAGGACTTTTCTCTGTCCTCCTGTCTGGAATTAATGCCTTAATGCCTCTAAATGTCTTTATGATCCCAAAATTTGAGTCCCACTGGGACTTGAGCTGGTGTTGCCCTTCACCCCAAAGCCCCAAACCCAGAAGAGGAGCAGAGCACACGGATTCTCTGCTCCCTTTAACAATCCCCACGGAATATTCCCATCAGCTTCTCTCGGCTTCTTCTCCCTCGAGTGCATCCCACTCCTTGAGCTTCCCCAACCTCTGGGAGTGACGCCAGAGGGGCTGAACCCTGGGACATGATCCCAGAGTGTGGGTTCAGCATTTCCCCTTCCCTCAGCCCTTTTTTAAACCCGGCTGGAGTGGGCTCATCCCAAACATAAAGGAGCAAATTGAGCAGAGACAGAGGAGCCATCCCTTGGGCTGGGGTTGCGAACTCATTCCCCAGGATTTTGGGACTTTCCTAGGTTGGTGGGGACTTTTCTCTCTCCTGCTGTGTGGAATTAATGCCTTTAATGCCTCTAAATGTCTTTACAATCCCAAAATTTGAGTCCCATTGGGGCTTTGTACCAGTGCAAGCAGAGCCCACCTTTTTGGGATGGGAGTCTCCAATCCCTGGACCATGGAGGCACCAAATGAAGGGAGAAGGGATCAGTGTCTCCATGTGGGGAGAGGTTTAATCCAGGAGGAAAAGGATAGCACCTGCACCCAGCAAAATGAGGAAATTGCTTAATTTCCAGGCTCTGGGACATTCGTGGCTTTGACCTGGAATTCCTTCATGTGGAAAAAACAACTTTAAGTGCAGGGCTTCCCAAAGGGAATTTGGGAAGTTGGAGAGCAAAAGTTTAGGGGGGAAGCTTAGATTAGATGTGAGGAAAAGTTTCTTCATGGCGAAGTTCCTCAAGATTGGATATGAGGAAAAAATTCTTCATGGAGAAATTCCTCAAGATTAAATATGACGAAAAGTTTCTTCATGGAGAAGTTCCTCAGGATTGGATATGAAGAACAATTTCTTCATGGAGAAGTTCCTCAGGATTAGAATTAGATATGAGGAGAAGTTTCTTCATGGAGAAGTTCCTCAAGCCCTGGCACTGCTGCCCAGGGAGGTGGTGGAGTGACCATTCCTGGAGGGATTTCAGAGTGTGGATGTGGCACTGGAGGACAAGGGTTAGTGGTGGCCTTGGGAATTCTGGATTAACAGAGTTGATTTTTTTTTTGTTTGTTTGTTTGTTTTGTAGCCGCTCCATGAGTCAATCCCCAAGGGCTTTATGGGATGTCCCTGCTCGTGGCAGGGGTTGGAAAGGGATGATCCTCAAGTTCCCTTCCAACCCAAACCATTCCAGGATTCTCTGAGGCACATGGGAGCACCGAGTCTTATCTTCGCAGCAGTGATAAGGAAACCATGGAGCAGACAAATTGGATTGTCCAAAATCAATTACCAAGCTGATAACAACGGCAGAAAATCCCTGTTTTCCCCTGCATCCGAGTCAGATGGAGCTGGATACTTAAATCCCATGTTACCACCTGGATAAATCCTGGATTTGAAGCCTTTTCTTGTGTCTATTCAGGAAAAAAACCCGAATAATTCCCACTCACCCCACCCCGGGGGTAGCCAAAGAGTTAAACCCTTTCCCATCGGGAGACAACATTTTCCAAACTTTTTCAAGTGCATCTGCGACTGCCAGTGGAACTCAGCTCGGGGACAGCTTTATAAATCACACCTGGAGCAAATAAAAGCCGATTCCTTATCTCCCGGCGTGATTCCTTATCTCCCGGCGTGATTCCTTATCTCCCGGAGTGATTCCTTATCTCATCTCCCGGTGTTTGCCTTGAGCTGTTTGGTTTCCAAAGGTCGCGCGGGGGAAGCAGAAGGAGCCGTCTCGGGGTGACAAATTTGCACTGGAAAATGATTGGGAAACGGCGTAGGGAAGCTGTGGGAAGAGGCGAAAGAAGTTTGAAAGCGAAATTTTAAAGGAAATTTGTAAAGGAAATTTGTAAAGGAAGTTTAAAGGGAAAAAAAAAATTAAAAAAAAAAGAGGTGTGTCTGTATATCCTTCAAAAGTCGTGCAGCTGTTGAGAAAAAATGGGAATGACAGATGAAAAATTAGGATTTCATCCAGCTCCTGTCTCATTTCGGTAAAAATTATAGGGAATTATTTCATTGTGAGGAAGAGGAGGTTCCCTTTAATTGCCACATCTCTGGTGTC
Source organism: Acanthornis magna (assembly GCA_036785705.1). Classification (NCBI taxonomy): domain Eukaryota; kingdom Metazoa; phylum Chordata; class Aves; order Passeriformes; family Acanthizidae; genus Acanthornis; species Acanthornis magna. The sequence goes on along the minus strand of JAWUZG010000257.1, from coordinate 1,556,620 downwards.
ATCTAAATCAGGTTTGGATGCTCGCTGTGCACCTTATCAAGAATCAGCTGATAAAAATGCCAGATTTACTCACGGAATCGCTGAACTTCCAGCCTGGAAAGGAGGAGGGAGTAGGATCTATTGCAGCCTTGAACCTGATAATAAAATAATAAGGGAGTTTGGAGCAGAGCTTTTCCTTCAATATTCCCCAAATCCCTCTAAAACCCCTGTCTGGGCTGGGTGATCATTTCGGAAAAGTGTTGGAAGATGGAGAAATTATTTTAGTGGCTAATTAAATCAGGGATTTAATTAAAGTTGAATATGGAGAACTTTAACTCTGTGCCCCTGGATTTTGGTGTTTCTCCTCCTGATAAACTCCAGGATCTGCCTGTGGTTGGACAAGAGGAGCACAGGGGAAAAACTCAGGAATCTTTTTTTGTCTGGAATAAAATGAGGATATTTACAGTTCTTAGCAGGGATTTGTCTAAAAAAGAAGATTATTCCATTAAAAATCTGTGGGTGAATCAGGGAAATTGGATTTTGTCCTGGTGCAAACCAAGAATTCCTGTCTGGGCCTCGGATCTTAAAGCACAAACTCAGGGAGCACTTGAGTGATCTGCAGGAAATCCCTAATACAGAATTATTTGGATTTTTTGGCAATCCATCCTTTCTGTGGTGAAATCCCTTGTCCACATTTAATGCAAAAACACAATTGATAGAAGATTCCCTGAAAACTCCTGGTGTTGAAGGAATCAGCTTGAACACAAGCAGGACCAATTTAATCTCAAATTTGGCATCCTGAAATTCCTTCCCTGAGGAAACTGAAGCCAATTCCCCATTTCAGGAACTCAAAGGAAATATGAAGGAGTCAAACCATGTCCTGTCTGAGGTGCGGGAAGTGTTTTTTTCCCTGTTTTGTGGCCAGGAAAACTCAGGTTGAGTGACTTGTTCCGGGTCACAGCCACATGGGGAATGGAAAAGCTTTCCCTGGAATTGTCTTTCGGCTGTGGATTTTCTCTCCCTGAAACCCCAAAATTCCATTTCACCGAGTGCTGCCTCAAAGCTATTCCTGGCACGGGGAGTGGGAACGGAGCCTGCGAGGAAGGAATTGAGGTGAGGTCAAAGAGGAAGGCAAGGACAAGTTGGCACCAGCGGAGCCGGATAAAAGGATTAAGGAGTCGGCTGGGATTGCAAACAGGAAACGCTGTCTCCTTCTGGAGAGGTTGGAATGAGTTCAAAGTGCCCTGCATGCGATGGCAAAGCCTGGAGGGGAAGGGCAGACCCAGAATCCTGGGATGTGACCCAGGAGAGCTCGGAGCTGATGGATCCATGGCCCAGGCCAGGAGCTGAGATTCTGTTCCTCGCCTCTTTGGGTGGCTCCTTGGGTGAGCCGAGCAAGGATCTGACAGCGGGAATGTGATATTTGTGGTCAGTTTTGTTTGGGACGGTCGGGACAGAGACGAGAGATCTCTGGAGTGAGGTCTGAGAGCATGAGGTTTATTGTGAGAGGGCATGGGGGTAGGGGAGCTGCCAGGAGCCGCCAGACACAGCTCAGAGCAGGGCAGAGAGGTGAGAGAGGAAAAAGGATGGAATGGAGAATGGAGAATGGAGAATGGAGAATGGAGAATGGAATAGAATAGAATAGAGAATAGAATAGAATAGAATAGAATAGAATAGAGAATAGAATAGAATAGAATAGAATAGAATAGAATAGAATAGAATAGAATAGAATAGAACAGAATAGGAATAGAATAGAATAGAACAGAATAGAATAGAAGAGGAATAGAATGGAATAGAATAGAATGGAATAGAATAGAATAGAATAGAACAGAATCCAATCCAATCCAATCCAATCCAATCCAATCCAATCCAATCCAATCCAATCCAATCCAATCCAATCCAATCCCATGGTCGCCATTTACAATACAATAAATCATGTTCTGTGCTGAATATTCTAATTTTCACTAACCAATCTAGAACAAGCTACAAATCCTACAACATTTACATACAGCCTATGAGAGTCATTGCATTACCACACGGCGTTACATTTTAAACTCTAAAAACTGCTTTTCGGACCCTCTGCCGAGTTGGTAGGGTCTGCTCTGACCCTTGGACCTGTCTGCAAGCAGAGGGGAATGTTTAATCAAAAGGGGAATTGTTTAATCAAAAGGGGAATTGTTTAATCAAAAGGACATTACCTTCAGTGGCTGTACCATTGTTTTCCAGTTGTTCAGTCACTGGGGTTTGATATCTCAAAGCTTGTCTTCATTTCAATCTCACTGATAGTTTCCATATTCTCGGCGCCTTTTGCCAGATAATCATATTTATAAAGCTTTCCTATTTCATCTTCCCCAACACAGGAACCATCCGGGATGTGCTGGAAGTCCAAACTGGGCAGGAATGAGCTGCCAAAGGTCCTGGAGGAGCCAAAACCCAGGAGAGCTTTGAGCAGGTCTGATGGAGGTGACACAAGACTCCCAGGGAACGTTTCCCTCCAGAGCCGGAGCTCCTGTGAGCACTCCAGAGCTCTCCATGGATCTCCTTTGGCACCTGGATCATTTTCCCAAGGGAAGAACGCCCAGCTCAGTGCCCCCGTGGGGTTCAGAGCTGTCCATTTGGGGTGTCCTGGCTTCCAGCTGCTGATCCATACGGTCAGGATCCTTTTCCTGTCCTCTCTGTGTCCACGTGGGACAATTTCCCCACGCTCAGCCCCTCTGTCCATACAATGGAATTAAACCCTGAATTTGTAGAGCCAGCCTATCCCAAATGCCACTTCAGGTCACCCTAAATCCCTGACTTTGGTCTGTATTTGGACTTTTGGACTAATTTGGCCTTCTCCTGACTCTTCACCAGAGGTACCCACATTAATCGGTCTAATTTTGCAAGTTAATTAGCACAGAGAAAACTGGGGGAGTTCAGTCCCACATTTACACCCTGCAGTGCTCCGTTCCCAAATTTTGAAAGGGCTTTGGGACAAACAGCAATTTTTAAAAAAAATTTTTAATTTTTTTTCTTTTTTTGGCCTCCTGAGCACCTGAGAAGCTGCATTTCCTTCAGGAAGGAGGATGAACTTGGATAACAATTAAAATCAGACAGTGGAGCAGGATTATGGTCTGGATTTGGGAAGGGATTTGAGATAGGATGGCAATGAATGGATTGCCCTGATTTTTTCTGGAGATGTGGGCACATTTTTCCTTACAAAACTTATGGAAATATCTTCCACAATCACTTTGTGGCCACTTCCTGCTTTACCTTCCCTCAGGTTTTGTGATCGAGAAACTCCAAGTTTTATACTGAAAGCTGTGCTCTTATATTTTATTTTCTGTACCACTTTCTGAGAAGAATCGGCAAAGAATTTACTTTTTTTGGTATATAAATAATTGTAAAAGAGAAATAAATATAATTAAAAATATAATTTATATAGAATATAAATAAATGCTTTTGTATATTTATATAAAACCTCCAGGAAGTATCCTCTGTGTACATTTAGAACCTTGAGCTGCCTCCACAGGGATGGGCAGCCTGAGCCTGCATGGAATACTTGGCTTGGGCAGCTGGAGAGCCTTGGATCAGCTGGGAAAATTCTCTTCCTTTGGTAGAAGAGTCCAGAAATATCCACGGGTGGAGAAACACATCTCCGACTGTGATGGAATTCCCAGGATTCAATCGTCCTCAGCCCAGCGTGTCCCAACCAGAATGGAAATCCTGGATTCCCTGCTCTGGGATAGAAAACGTGATGGGATCCTGTGGAGGGGAAACTGAGCGGTGTCACACAGGAATCCACCCTAGAAAATGACTGGGATCTTCCCTGTGTTTTAGGGAAAAATCACTGAAATTGGACTTTCCGACAGATCCCACATTTTCTCCAAAACTGTGGGATAATGGGGATTCTGCTCCATTTTGGAATGGTATTTTAAATAGATTGGGCTATTGGGCAAATGTATAAAAACAAGGACAGTGAATGTGGCTGCCCCTGGATCCCTGGAAGTGCCCAAGGAAAGGTTGGACAGGGCTTGGAGCAGCCTGGGACAGTGGGAGGTGTCCCTGCCATGTAACGGGATGGCTTTGAGGTCTCCTCCATCCCAAGTCCTCTCGTGGCTTTGTGATCCCGCCTGGAAAAATGGGATGATCTCAGGTCTCCAGCACTTCCTTTCTGTTTCTCTATCTCAGCCATACATTATTTTCCCAGAAATTCCAAGATGTCCCTTCAGCTGGGACTTTCATTCCCATGACAATCCCACAGCACACGGACATCGTTTCCCTGCTGACCTCTCCTTTTCACTCCTCTTTTCCCTTTGATTGCTTTTCCAAACAAACCTGCAAATCCCATTCCTGATTCCAGCCACCCTCCCCACCCCCGCGGTGATGTCACTTTGCTGTCACGGCGACGGTGACGTCACGGGGACATCGGGCAGGTGTGACATTCCGGGTGGTGACAGTGTGGTGGAAATTGGGCACCTCTTTGGAGCACAGATCCTGTTTGATTTTCCGTGCTTGCTCCGAACGGGAATTGCGCATTCTGGAAGAAATATCCTGCTATGGACAGAGATAATATTCCGGCCAAATTTGGAGGAGTTGCCTCCACCCACAGGAATATTCGTTGGGAAAACTCCTGGAAGAGGTTTCAGAGATAATAATCCATAATTCCATGATAATCCAAGTGCAACATCAAATACGGAAATTTCCTCACAGGAAATGTGCATTTAACTTAAATCCCTGATGACAAAGTCTCCGAGCTTTTCCCAAAGTGACAAATCCACCCAATCGTGTCACAAATGTCCCAATTATTTTGTCATTTCCCTGGAAGAAATATTCCCTGTGGACATGCTCTTTGCAAAAATCTTTTCCATGTTTAAGATGTTTTCCGATTTCCCTTCAATCTTTTTGCTTCCAGAATAAAACTTTTCCTTCCTTCTGACCATGATCCTGTCATTTTTTCATATCTCTGAGCAGTTTTGTTACGCTCCATTCCCAGCTGATTCCAAAAGTGTGTTACAGGGAGAAATAATTATAAAAATGAGCCTTGGAGTGATGGAAAAGGGACATCAAATGGAATGAAAAAGCCACAAAATGATGGATTTTGTGGATTCGGCTGAAATCTTCCCTGCTGGGCTCTTCCATAGGAGCCACCTTTGAAACACAGGGTTTTCTTTTAGACACTTAAATGTAGAGATTTTAGATAAAAGCTAGTGCTGTTAAAATCAACTAGAATAGAAAAAGACGCAGAACTCAGCTAGAAAGAAATTAATGATTAAATGCAGAGTAGCCTTTGATTATTTGATATTTACTCAGCTGTGCTTAGAATAGACAATTAATTATCTTAAGAAAAGAGGTTCAAAGGAGAGCCTAGACAGTTCCAAATTTTGCGCAGATGCAATAGAAGAGAGCATTGGGAGTTTTCCAGGGTCAAATGGATTGTCAAAAACCAACGAAGTAAGAAGGTCACACTGAGGAAGACTCATATTACTTCATCCAAAGCAGCCCTCAGACTCAAATTAACGACCACCGACGCAATTCCATTGCAGGAACTGCACATGCTTAATGACTTTTTGCTAATTTCCATACGAAGCAGGGAATGGGAGGCGCTTATGCTAAATATGCATTATTGTGATAGATAAATAAGTTCTGTGTTGCATTGTCATTCTGGAGCTGTACATTTGGGAGCTATCCCTGCAGCTCTCCGGCGCTGAAATAAACATATGAAATAAAATTCATAAAATAATATTTATGAAATAAACACACGCTTTCTAACCTTATCAAGTTAGAGAGTCTCTGTCTGTTTCAGGTTGATATCGATATTAGATCTATATCTGCATTTTAATAATTCATCTTGGCACAGGAAAGATTTTCCTTTCCACAGAAACCCCTTTAACCCTCGACTTTCCCACAGGGGCTCCCAAGGAGAGGACGAGCTGCTCCAGAAGGGCAGGAATGGTTTGGACAAGCAGGAATCCTCCTGGGAAGGACCAGCAGCGCATCCTCACGGATTCCATCAATCCCAGACACCTCCCGGCTCCGACCTTCCGACGCTGCTGGCCCTTTCCCACCCGGGAATCACTGACCCGGGAGAGTGGATGGGACTCAAATCCCATTTGCCAAATCCTGGGTTTGGATTGTTTTGGCCTGATATTCCCCGTTGGGATCCCTAATTGAATTACCCGCTCCGTGCGGAGCAGTAATTAGGGAAGAGCTCCCGTTCCCTGGGTTTTGGCTGAGCCGGAGCAAACAGGATTAGAATTCTTCCTCCCAGCTCGGCAGTGCAAATTAAATGTTTATTCTTTCATGGAGGGAAAATGTCAGCTGCTTCAAATTACCTGGGAAAGATCCCAAAGGGTTGGGGAGTTTGGGAGATAAAGGCTTGAATTCTGGAGGAAAACGTTCTGTAAGTTTGGATTTTTTCCCACCTTTTTTTAATCTCTTTGGATTGAGATCAACCTGTGAGCTGAATACTGAATTTATGCAATTTTTTTTCCCCTTCTCCTTCCTTTTTTTAAATTTATTTGTTAAATTCAGTGAGGTGCTCCAGTCAGAACCGATCATTTTACTTTGATATCCTGTAAAATTCCAGGCTTACGAGGATCCTGTCAAGTCAAATTTGACTCCAAATTAAATTTTGGACCAGGAATCAAGAGACGTGGATTCTAATCCCAGTGACCTGCTGTGTGACCCCCCTGGACCTCGGAATGCCTCTGGATAAAATTGGGATTCAAGGCTCCTTTTCGCCATCACCGTTATCTCCCAGAACAGCCCCACAGCTCCAGGCACCACAGGACAGATTTTCCTCCTGAAAAAATTAGAAAAACGAGGGAAAAGGTTATTTAGTAGGCAAAGGAACAGATTTCGGAGTCACTTTGAGAATTCCGGGGTCAAAGCTGTCATTTTTCCAGCTCTGCCGAGTGGTGCTGAACAGAATCCAATGTATGCATTCAGCTTCCTGCCCTGGAATGCGGCCAGCTGGAAAACCCCTCCCAAAAAAAACCAATCCCTCAGCCCCACCTGCTCGGACAAGTCCTGTCCCATCCTTATCAGAGCTCGGCCCTGCTCTGACCTCGCACGGTTTTGGGAGGGAGCTTCCTGAACATTGCGAAATCCAACTGATTTTTCCAAATCATCCCGTGCCCCGACTTGCTCCTGATTTCCACAGGGACACCCAGGGAATATCTGATTTCATTTCGGGAATTCAGCTGCATCCCTGCGGATCTGCATCCTCCGGGAAGGTGCACTTGGAGGGATTTAAAGGCCTGTGGATGTGGCTCAGGGGTGGATTTGAGCAGTTGGGCTCCATGGATTTAAGGGATTTTCCTTCCTTTAAGGGATTTTCCCAACCTGAAGGACTCTGGGATGTGATGATTCCATGACGGTGGTGTCTCCTAGAGCAACTCTCTTTTTTTAGGGCCCTTCCAAAGCAAACCCTTCTCCCATTCCCCTTCCATAAACGCAACATTTCCATGCTCTGGGAATCCCACCTGGTGTCTGACTGAAGATTAAGGAATTTTGGCACAAACGGCGTTGATCTCTGATGCCTTTGAATATTTCTATTTTTTTTTTCCTCTTCATGCATCTGTAACTTGCTGCAGTTTAGTGCTTCTTACAAAGTGCTAAAATCCTCTGTTCCAGCACCTTTGGCCAAACAAGGCTCTCTGAGCACAGATTCAAGGACATATTCATTGCCTTGGGGCCTGAAAATATGGAAACAACTGTGAGCTGGGGGAGCAGGCCTGGGGTGGTGAACATCATCACCTGAGGGTGCATTGGAGAACTGGGAGCCAATGTGCTAATGGACAGAACTTGTAAAAGGTGAAGGGCTCGTGACCCAGAGCCCATTTTGGGTGTCATCCCTGAGGAGAACTTTGCTTGCCCAAATGTGCCTTGAAGGCCTCGAATAAATTTGTCCGCATTTTATACTCCTAATTTGTTTTGGCTTCTCTTTTAAGCATCATCTCCCATGGGAATTTGGCTTTCCAAGGCCCCCTGGGCTGGCCAGGGATGGTGGGTGGTGGCTCTGGGGGAAGGATGGGAACAGAACAAGGGGGAAAAGGGTCCGGGCCCCTCTCAAGTCCTGGTAACTCAGATGATTACGGAATCATGGAATGGTTTGGGTTGGAAGGGAATTTAAGGATCACGTGGTTCCAGGGGACACCTCCCACTGTCCCAGGCTGCTCCAAGCCCTGTCCAGCCTGGCCTTGGACACTGCCAGGGATCCAGGGGCAGCCACAGCTGCTCTGGGAATTCCATCCCAGCCAGGAATTCCTTCCCAAAATCCCATTTAAATCTCCATTTTCCCAGTGGGAAGCCATTCCCCGTGTCCTGTCCCTCCATGCCTTGTCCCCAGTCCCTCTGCAGCTCTCCTGGAGCCCTTCAGGCCCTGCCAGGGGCTCGGAGCTCTCCGTGGAATTTTCCCTTCCCCAGGGGAGCACCCTCAGCTCCTTTCCAACACAGCTCCTGATGTCTATCCCCTGCAATTCCTCAATCCAAACAAATCCCGTGGATTTCCCATCCAAAGGGTAAATCCCAAAATCCAATCCGTGCTCCTGCCCAGCCGTGCTGCATCCCAAATTTCGGAACCCCCGGCAGCCGCGGCTCGGAGCCAAGGCCAGGCTTGCTGGGGGTTCTTTTACAAGCCCTTCCTCGTGGGGCTCTTTTCCTGCCCCATTCCCGGGAATCGCAGTGGGACAGCCATAAATTCGTGCCACATCATCGCTCCTGCTCCGGCCTGAATCCAATATTCCCTCGGCGAGGAGGAAATTCATGCCTTAAACACCTCGCGGGCTGCGCTTTTGACAAGTCATCACATTTTTGTGTGCCCTGCTTGATTTTAAAGCCCCTGGCTGACGACATTCCTGAGCTGGGGCTGCTCGGCTGCCTCCGGAGGGGGAGAAGGAAAAATGGGATGTGGAATATTGATTCCAGGCCAGGAGAACAACCTGTCGGGTGATTTTGGTTCCTCGGACTGTCCCTGTTTGGCTCAGGGCAGAAATAAACTCCGGATCTTAAATCAGGAAAATATCAGGAAAATAAGGAAATAATCAGATGTGAGCAGGGGGTGTCGGAACGTGGATTAAAGCACATGGAAAAGTGGGAAAGTTGTATTCAAACTTCCCATTCCACACTGAATTTTCAGATTTTTCATTGGAATGCTGTCCCCATCCACCCAACTTTGCTCATAGGTACCACAGGTGAATCCCTCTGGTCTGGAACTCCTCAGGATCATCTGGGAGAGCTTTCCATGAATGATTTGATTTGATTTTAAAAATTTATTTTACTTTATTTTATTATTTTATTTTATTTTATTTTATAATTTTATTTTAAAATTTTATTCTATTTCATAATTTTATTTTTCTTTATTTTAAAATTTTATTTTATTTTATTTCATAATTTTATTGGACTTTAAAATTTTATTTTATTTTATGATTTTATTTTACTTTATTTTAAAATTTTATTTTATTTCATAATTTTATTGTACTTTATTTTAAAAATTTATTTTATTTTGTTTATTTTGTTTTATTTTGTTTTATTTTGCTTTATTTTATAATTTTATTTTACTTTAACATTTTATTGTATTTCATTCTATTTTACTTTAAACTTTCATTTTATTTTATTTTATTTTAAATTTTTATTTTATTCTACGTTACTTTAAAATTTTATTTTCTTTTACTTTAAAATTTTATTTTGTTTTAAAGTTTTGTTTTATTTTAAAATTTATTTTATTTTATTTTATTTTATTTTATTTTATTTTATTTTATTTTATTTTATTTTATTTTATTCTATTCTATTTTATTCTATTCTATTCTATTTCATTCTTCCAGCTTGGATTACTAAGGACAGCTGCCCAAATCCACGTGTGGATATCAGAAAAGAATGATCCTTGTGGAAATCCTGAGGCTCTTCCCTGACTGGGCTTTGATAAGAGAGAAATAATGATTTTGATTTTGATTTTACCTTTATTCAGCTCTCACACCAATAAAAACCAAATAAGCCAAGTCCTAACTCCTAAATATCCATTAAATCTACAAATGTCTTTTCCCAACACATCTGCAAAATTCCAAGGAGAAAAGTCTCCTTTAAAGACCTGAATTTTCCTGCATTTCTGAAAGCAGAGATAATCCTCCATGTCCTGAAGGTCTGAGGAGCTGTGGAGTCACTTTTAATTATTTAATTGACCGTTTCCATCCAATTAATTTGACCAAAATCTCTTACAGCGAGAACCTGATGGGTTTTGTGGGTGCGAATTCCAAGAAATTTGGTAATTTTATTTTATTGGTAATTTAAAGATTTTATTGGTAATTTAAAAGAAATCCTATGGATTTTGGACTGGAAAATAAACCCCAAAATTCGCTGATATCCCAATTGGGATATTGGGAATTTCTGGGTTCATCCAGCTCCCCTCTTCCTGCCGAATTCCATCTGCAAAGTCATTAAAAAACAGGAAAAATGGGAAATCTCCCAAGTTTAGGTGAATCTTCAAACTGTGAACTCCTCAGGCCACTAGGCTTAATCAGAGCTTCTCTCCCTGCCCAAAGAAAATTAATTTCTTGGAATTCTTCATCAACTTTTATTTCCCCATATTTTATTTCTCCTATCAAAATAAATTCTGCTAAAATCAATGTCTTATCTAAGCTGTAAATTCCACCTGTTCCTGGTGCTTCATCATCCATTTGACCTTTGAAAATTGGGCTGAGATTCTGCAGTTTCCAAGGAAAATTTCACCCCAGAAATGACCCGTTCCCATGCAAGCTGAATCCTTCAGAATTTGGATTTCACAGCTGGAGAAAGCTGGGGATAAAAGCATTTTCCAAGATGATTTTCCTTGGATATGTGATCACCGAAATGAGGGAAGCTGGAGTGAAAAGCTGGAATGATTGGAAGCGCAGGGATCTGACCTCTTCTGCCTGTGGAATATCGGCAGGATCCTTTATTTTTTGGGAGCCTGAACAAGGGTAGAAATCACATTAAAAATAAATAAATTATTTAGGTTTCCTGTGGGCTAAAAGGAGGAAAGGATTCCTGGGTCTAACTTCCCATCCTCACACTTGGAAGCTCACAGGGATTTGCCTGGGAATATTTGAGCACCAGGAGCTCCAGGAAGGAGTAGGAACTCCAGGAGGAGCCAGGAATTCATGTTTCTTAAAAAATTGGGCCGAAAATTGTCCAACGCTTGACAAAACCCAGTGGTCTCCAAGAGACTGGTAATTAATTATGGATAAAAAGGATTGGCAATTATCAGGAAGGAATCGGCCGAGTCAGGAACGAGAGAATCTTGAAATTGTAGCTTAAAAGCAGAAATAAAGAGGAATGAAATCCACCTGGAAATGCCTGTTTGAGCTGAAAGGGATCATGGAAAATAAAAAATTGGGCCAAAAATTGTCCAGCACTTGACAAAACCCAGTGGTCTCCAGGAGACTGGTAATTAATTATGGATAAAAAGGATTGGCAATTATCAGGAAGGAATCGGCTGAGTCAGAAACAAGAGAATCCTGAAATTGTAGCTTAAAAGCAGAAATGAAGAGGAAAGAAATCCACCTGGAAATGCCTGTTTGAGCTGAAAGGGATCATGGAAAACCTTCCCCTTTGGGAGGGATTTCAGCAGTCGATCTCTTCATTCCCGTGAAACACATGGAAGAGGTCTCTGCCAGGGGCAGGGCGGGAGCAGGAGGTGACAAAAGCCACCTCTGTCCCTTTTGTCACCTCCAGCTGTGCCCCCGTGGAAAAACCACCTCCCTTCCAATATCCCTTCCCTTTCCCCTGTTTGGGGGTAAATTTTTAGTTAAAATTATTAATTTTAATGGAATGTTTTCTCTTCCCTTTGAAGACATTTTCCTATTTGCTTTCCTTCCACTCCGTGGATTTCTCTCCTTTCCGCCCCTCCGGTGCAGAGGATGGAATAAATTAACGAGCAGCATGTGAAGCCCTGCTCTGCTTTAGTTACACCTAAATACTCCTAAGCCTATTAAGTTTATTCCTGGAACTGTCCTGGGCTCCCACCCCCAACAATTTTCCGTCCAGGAGATTTCATTCCCTTTGTTCTGACTTAATTTCCCTGCAGCCAGGGGCTCCGGGAGCCACTCATTAGCTGGCTGCTAATTAGCTGGCACTAACAGCCTCTCGTTAGTTAGTCGGGAGGCTTGGGGAGTGTGATCACATGGCGGGACAGGCTTTTAAAAACAGCCATCCTGGAGAATCCTTCCTTTTCTTGGATCCTCCTCGGGGTGTCCAAGCTGGATCCATCGGGGAAAACAGGAATCTCCTTGGGGACACTTTTTCCCGGAGGTTGTTCCTCCTCCGATGTGTCCAGGACAATGAGGGATGTGACTGTCACCACTGAAGGGAAGGAGGAGCATTTTCCTCCCTCTCCGCTGGGCTGGGAGGTTGGGGATGTCCCCATCATCCTGTCCTCCTGTCCCTCGAGGACATCTTCAATTCGGGGATCACCACGGAGCTCCTCTCTTCTCCTCTGGGAAGCTCTCCGTGATTTCCTCAGGGTCGGGGACAGATGTCCCAGGCCTGGGGAGGATTTTCCACCTCTGGCTCACGGTTTTCCCAATCACCTCCCGCCCTGTGCTGGGGCCAGGGCTCCAGGGTGCCATCCACCCCGTGGTGTGTCTGGAAGATGGATTTTGGGTCTCCACCTTCCGGGAAGCAGAATTTAGGACACAACCAGGAGGTTGGAGAGAGCGACAAACATCCCAATTCCTGTCCCGCTTTCCAGGGGATCAGGCGCTGTTTTCCCTGGCATTTGGAGAGGTCTGGCAATCCAGGGGATGCAGTGACCATCCCCACACCCTCCCCAAACCCCAGAGATGCAAATTCTGGTGCTTGCTAGCCCCCAGGTGCCTCTTCTCCATGTGGGCAAACCAGGAAGGGAGTCAGGCAGGGAAACACAGGTTCCTGTGAGGAATTGCCCTCAGAGGGCTGGGGAAGAGCCCGCCCTGGAGGTGTTTGTGATTCCTGGGCAAGGAAGAGGCACCTGGACATCATTCCTGGAGTGCCCTGGAGGTGTTTGTGATTCCTGGGCAAGGAGGAGGCACCTGGACATCATTCCTGGAGCTGCCGTGGCTGTGGGATGGCAGGACAGGTGGGAAAAGCTGGAGTCTTGTGACACCTGATTTACTCCAGCCCTTCGGCTTGTGAGGATTCCTGCAGATCCCTTTTCCCACAGCCCGTCCCGGGGGTGCTTTGCACCTCTGAGAGGCCTGGAGGAGGTGCCCGAGGTGCAGCAGGTGGAATCCTGGAATTGTTTGGGCTGGAAGGGACCCTAGAGATCACTTAGTTCCTCCCACTGCCATGGGCAGGGACACCTTCCCACAGCCCAGGCTGCTCCTAGCCCTGTCCAACCTGGATTTTCGTGGAGCTTCCCAATCCCAGAGCTGTGACCATCCCTGAGAGGTGCCGGGATCCTTCTGGGAGACTCCAATCTCTCCAAGGAGGAGCAGCAGAGCAGTTTTGAAGGTCAGCTCTTCACCAAGAGGATGGCAGCACCTCTGGGCTCTGGCTGGCACCGGGGCCAGGTTCTCCCCTCTGCTTCTGACCCCTGGCTGGGGGCAGAAGGAGGAATCCCAAACATCACCTCGGGCCTGCCGTGAGCCCCAATTCCCATTCCTGCACCCTTGGGCTGAGGGATCTCACCCTCTGCAGAAGGAGAGGAGCAGCACCCCCTTCACTCTGCCCTTTGCAGGGGGGTTGGACCACGTGGCCTTGAAAGATTCCTTCCAACCCAAACTATTCCATGATTCCGTGTTTGGTGCCTTATCAGGATCCCGATCCGAGTGTTTTGGGGTTGTGATGCCTTTGAGTATTTCTAGTTCTTTTCTCTTCATGTATCTGTAACTTGCTTGCAGTTTTGTGCTTCTCACAAAGTGCTAAAATCCTCTGTCCCAGCACCTTTGGCCAAACAAGGCTCTCTGAGCACAGATTCAAGGACATATTCATTGCCTTAGGGCCTGAAAATATGGAAACAACTGTGAGCTGGGGGAGCAGGCCTGGGGTGGTGAACATCATCACCTGAGGGTGATTGGAGAATTGAGAGCCAATGTGCTAATGGACAGAACTTGTCAAAGGTGAAGGGCTCGTGACCCAGAGCCCATTTTGGGTGTAGCCCCCTGGGGGGACGCTTTTGCTTGCCTGAATGTACCTCCTGAAGTGAGAGGATCACACCTCTCCTTTTCGGGTGAGGAATTCTGGAGTGTATCTTGAATGATCCCAGAATTATGGAAAATGCTGAAGGAGAGCTTGGGATACCTTCTGTCACTTAAGGAAAGTGCGCCTGATTCCAGTGGGAGGTGTTCCTGGCAGGGGTTGGAACAGGATCATCTCCCAGATCCATCCAACCCAGGCCATTCCATGATTTCATGATTGGATCAAAGACCAATTTATGATTGAATCAGAAACAATTTTTCTAAGGCTCCAAAAATTCCTCTCCTGAAAATCCCTTATCACCTCTTCAAATTCTGCTGGGAGTTTTTCCTCATTTTTGACCCTAAAAATGCTGTTTAGGGGTGTGATATCTGTGTGTGGGATGGACCCCAAGGATCCCTGGATGAGTTTATGGGGACAGATGCTCAGCAGGTGCAACTTTGCCCCATTACCTCGCAGGGATCTCCTGGTGTCTTGGAACTTTGTTGCTGATTTTTTTCTGGATTTTTTCCTGGTTTTTTTCGTGGATTTCAAACCCAGACCAGGGAGCTCCTGCCCCTCCCTGCACAAGGAAGAGATTTAATTAACCAATAAATTCTTATTAACGGCTTTACTTATTGAATATGGGAACGTGCAGAGGTGGGATGGAAAAATAATTTATTCACAGCTCCTAAAACTCTTTTTTTTTTTTTTTCACATTTATCCCCAAATGTTTTTTCCATGTTTAACCCCAAACAAGGCAGATTTTCCTTCAAATATTGGCTGGGATTCAGCAGCCGCTTCTGTTTGGAAGGAGTTGTTTAAATCCCGCGAGCAGCTGGTGCTGCACAGTCCGTATGTCCCAAATTCCCAGTTCAGATGCCTCTGCTGGACTCTCCCAGGGAATGGCTTTACACCAAAGCAGAGCAGGGACAGATATTGGGATATTGGGAAGGAATTCCTGGCTGGGAGGGTGGGGAGGCCCTGGCACAAATTCCCAGAGAAGCTGTGGCTGCCCCTGGATCCTGGAAGTGTCCAAGGCCAGGCTGGACAGGGCTTGGAGAAACCTGGGATCATGGGAGGTGTCCCTGCCCATGGATCGAACCAGGTGATCATTAAAAGTCCCTTCCAAGCCAAACCATCCCATCATTCCATGATTCCACAATCCCCTGAGTTGCCAGAACTCAAAGGTGGAATTTCCTCTCTCTCTTTTCTCCCTTTCTCTCTCTCTTTTTTTCCCTTTCCTGCCCAGCCCAGGAGGTCTTGGAAAGCCAAATTCCCATGTGAGGTCAACTCTGGTTTGTGCCAAATTTCCTTAATTTTCAGGTAGACACCAGGTGGGGATTTTTATGGGCTGAGTGAGCAGAAATTCCAGGATTTGTGGCCATTCCAGGCTGGAGGGACAGAGCCTGGTGGCGGTCAGGCTTAGATGGGATGTGCTGGATCTAAGCTACACGTGCTTAGATATGATTGGATCCTTCCATGGACACGGCAAATCCATGATTTCAGTTGTTATCCACATAAGTGAATGGAATTTATCCAAAATCTAACTGGCATCCAAAATAAACCATTGATTTCTGGGAAAATCAAAGGGAAAGAAGCAAAACTCAAGACATTCCTCAGTCAGTGGGAATGAAATTTTTAGGTGTGCTCATCTTTGCCAACTCAAAGGGACAGATCCAGGCCACATTCCCATGACTTTTCCAAGCTGGATTTAAGTCATATTTTGTTAGATTCTTGTGAGCAATTTTGACCTTTCCAAGAATATCTTGGCTGTCAATCCACGGCTAGGAATTTCCAGGTGGCAGCAGGAGAAGAACCCAAATCCTGTTGTTATCCTACAATCATCTCCTACCAAAAAATGGTAAAAAATCAGGAACGGGCTTTAGAGATTGTGTTTTCTGACCATATTTATTCAATACACTGGAGGTGGAATTCATGCTCTATCTATTGGACAGTGATGGAAATCCACCAGACAATGATGGAAAATTGGACAATGATGGAAAATTTTCTGTTGGACGAATCTATTGGACAATGATGGAAAATTTTAGTGGAAGCTCATTCCGGATAACAGCAAATTAAAGGAAAAGCTCTGTCCTCAATGGCCTCAAATCACAGAAGTGCTCCCACTGAGGAGTCGTGCTTGACTCTGCTGTGAATCCGAATATTTTCCTTGTGTTCTGCCAGAACTCCACCTCAGAGGACCCAGATGGACCTGAAGATGTGGACATTGGAGCCAGGGAAGATGTTTGGCTCCTTGGTTTGGGTGACCGAAAACCCTGGGGCAGATCAGTGCCAGCAGCTTCCTGTGTCACCTCCTTCGGAAAGGACTTCCCCCTTGGACTCACACTGAATAAATTGGGAATTACAATCTGAGGAAAGGCAGGACACAGCCTTGAGCTTTCTTTGGAAAACCATTTGTGTCAGCACCGTTCGGATCCTTGTCTCGAGGCCAGGACAAAATTGGGATCAGTGAATGTGTGTAGGCCAGGGAAATCAATTTCCTTGGGTAAGGAGATATCCACGCTCCCAGGATTATCTCCGAGGCATTTCCTCCCATTGTTTTGCCCTTTGCTTTTAGCATCAGGCATTCTCCCGTCCCTCCTACCCGGCGGTGTTCTGGGATCCATCCAAAGGCTGCAGTGTCACGGAAGTGGCACCCAGAAGGAATCGTGTCACACTATCCCTGGCCTGGCACCAGACCTCTCCCTCCAACACTTTGTAAACAGCCTCGGCTGTGCCTTCCCAGGTCAGGGAATTTTTCAGTCGCTTTTCCAGGAATTTGGTGTCTTGTCCCTTTCCTTTTCCGTGCTCGTGAGCCCTCGTAGCACTTTGACATTTATTAGCCATTTGGGAGGAATCATTCCATCGTTCCTGACCCTTTTCCCTTCCTCTCTGGGGGAATATCATGCACATCTCCTGTTTTTTGTTGTTTGGAGTTGTGTTAAATCCTGCCTGGGTTCCACTCCTCGCTGAGCTCGGCTCTGATCCGAACGGGACCTGCTCCGTGTTTGGAAAACAATCTCAGCCGACAGTCAGGGCACTATAAAACACAGCTCAGAGAGTCCAGGAGCTGAAAAACTCCATATTCAACCACCCAAAGATGGATTTTCACAGTTAAGGAGTCTGTTGAGGGAAAAGAATCCTATTAAAAAATCTCTCTTTGTCTGAACTGTTTTAAATGTCCACTTAAGAGCCAAATGTTTGTCTCTGTTGGCAGAGCTTGGGATGAGCCTGGCATGGAATCCCAGGATGGTTTGGGTGGGAAGAGACCTTAAATCCCATCCAGTGCCACCCCTGCCATGGCAGGGACACCTCCCACTGTCCCAGGCTGCTCCAAGCCCTGTCCAGCCTGGCCTGGGACACTGCCAGGGATCCAGGGGCAGCCACAGCTGCTCTGGGAATTCCATCCCAGCCCTCCCCACCCTCTGGTGCCAGGTGTGATGCCCCAGCTCACCCCAAATCCTGACCCCGAGCCTGGCCCCGTCCAGGACCCCAGGGAAGGTGACAACACCGCGTTGGGATAATGACAAGCAGGAAGAGCTTTTTGGGAATCTCCTGCCCAGGAAAGCCCCACAACTTCACACTCGCCCTGGAACTGGGAAAAGACAAATTCATGAGTTAATGCAACTTTTTCCCCCCTTTTTAAACCCCTGGGAATGCTGGATCTCAGTATTTGAAACCTTTATTTAAACACACAAAGTTCAATCACGACTGGGGACATCCCTTGGAGCAAAACCATGTCCTGGGTGGGCTCTGGGGAGCGGGAGGGACTCAGGGGTTTGCAGGATGGAGCTGACAGTGCCCACCTTATTTTGGGGGACAGAAGTGACCCCAAAGCGGCCACAGAAATTTGCCTCCATCTGTAGGAGAGAGAAATTCTCCGAGTTCTTATTTAATGTCAATAGGAGCAAGAGAATCACAGGAGCACAGAATCCAAAATCCAGAAAAATCTGAGTTGGAAGGGATTCCCAAAGTTCATCAAGTCCAACCATTTCCCGGGAATGCCAAAGCCACCTCTAAACTGTGTCCCCAAGTGCCACATCCACATGGCTTTTAAATCCATTTGTGCAAGGAAAAGGGAAAATAAGACCCAGATAAAATTGGAGCAGAGATAAAATTGGATTAGAAGGCAGCTCCTGAGGGTTTGCTGTCCAAAAGGAAGGATGAATTCAGCTGGGACACATTGTCCTCTGGGTTGGTATTCACACTTCCATTCGGGACAGGGGAGGTGGAAAAGGGAAGGATCTGTTGCGGACTCCAAGGTATGTCCCAAACCAGGATTAAAATTCAAATGACCTTGGTGCAATGAAGGGAAAAAAAAAAAAAAAAAAAAGCAAGCAAAAACTGCCCTGAATTAAGGATAAATTTTCCCTTTGAATTCCATCTGAAGTGAAGGGAAATGTTCCACTGCAAAACCCAAAAATTGAAAAGTTCAAAACCAACAAAAGAGGTTTTATATTCTCATGAACACGGGGTCGCTCTGCGCAGTGAGGGTGTGGAACTCCCTGGTTCTGCGTGTTTTAGACACTGAAAGTTTTCTTGACTTCATGGGGAAGCTAAAAAAAAAAAATTAATGACAGAAAAAACCATTAAAATGCCCAGAAATTGTGTGCACTTTAGGAATTCCCAAAGGCAGGAATTGTTATAGACTGTGAGAGGATTTGATGGAAGCATTTCCATGCATTCCTTGCACTCATTTGGGATTTGCAGCTTTAGGAAATGGGATATTGTGTGAGGTGGAGGTTTGACCCATTCAGCTGTTTTATGTCCTAAATCCCAAAAAAAGTCCCAGATCTGGGAGCAGGATCTTCCCCCTGTCAGTGAATTCACATTTATCACCCGACAAGTGCCAAACAGGAATTTTTTACCTCCAGTGGGAGGAGATGCTCAGGCAGGGGAATTTAGCAACAAAAAGGAAAATTTTGGGAGGAACCTGCACCTCTTTCTCCCTCTTTGACTCTGTCCCAGCACCTTGGTGTAGGATTGGTGGGTTGGGTGTCAGGTTCAGCAGAGATTTGTGTGTCCTTCCACATCCACATTTGGGGAAACTCCAGATAAACTCCCCAATGGATTCTTGCCACTGCACACCTCAAATCCTTGCCCAGAGGATGATCAGATATTGAGGAAGATCAAACCTGAAAGCTCAGATCCTTTCCGAAAGGATGATCAGATATTGAGGAAGATCAAACCTGAAAGCTCTGAGGAATCCTGTGACCATTGCCCAGAGACTTTCCTGGATTTGTAGTGGGAGGACAAACCACACAAAAAAGGATCACATCCCTAAATCCTGGAAATAAATGCACTAAATTTGGGATTGGACATTCCTTCCTCTCCTGTCTGCTGCAGGGATGGGGAGGATTGTGCAGACATCACAAAGCAGGAAAAGAATTCCCACCCTGATTTCCTTTTTCTCCATGGGTGCAGCTTCCATGGTGAACTCTCCTTCCAAAGGGAAAATAAAATGACCTTCCCAAAGTCCTTGTGGCCTCAGGCTGAAGGTTGGGATGGGATCCTGGGAAGGAATTCCGGGCTCTGAGGGTGGTGAGACCTGGCACAGGCTCACAGGAGGTTCACACCACCTTCAAAGGGAACAATTCCTTCCCAAAATCCCATCCTAACCTCCTCTCCTTCAGCTCCAGGCCATTCCCCGTTGCCATACACATTCCTGACCTGAAAGCTTTCCCTTCCGCTGGTTGGATTTTGGGGATCAGCTTTGGGAGCTGCCGTGCTTCAGTCGTTGATCAATCCTGCAGGGAGCTGTGACAGCCCTGGGCTGGCCCCGTGTCCCCAGCCACCAGCTGAAGGCATCGAGCACCACTGGGGCACGAGTTCCGTGGATATCTGTGGTTAGAGATTTCCTGGGATTCGCAGGAGCTGGCAGAGAAAGCAGGCAGATGAACCCAAGATGGCGAAAGGGGAGAGTTTATTTACAAAAACTTCTTTATATATCCATTAATAATCTGGCAACTCTTGGTCAGCAGGGAATCCACCTCCTAAAACCATTGGTGACAGCTATACAGCACCTAGTACCAAACACAGAGATTGAGAAAGTACAAAAATGCAGCTTATCTCTATTCTCCCTGAGAAAGAAGAGAAAGATTTCTAAAACAGTGCAACTACAGATATCTATTCCAGGAAAAAGGAAAATTTAAACACGGGAGGTGTACTAAGAAAAATACATTTTCTTAGCACTCCTTCAGGGCCGTGCCAAAATAAATCAGCAGCTCACCACCAGACCATGCGGGATGGGATCTGACTGTTCCCAACAGGTCCTGGTTTGGGTCCAGATGGAGACCTTGCCCTGGGGCAGCAGGAATGGGGTGCCCTCCCACCCTCTGTGCTTTTTGGGGTGTTAATCCTGCCTGACACAGGACCTGCCAGGAGCTCAGAATTTTCTCGAGGGACACCTTCCACTATCCCGGGGAGCTCCTAGTCCCATCCAACCCGGGCTCTGTGAAGGAAAATGAGGAGTTTTGGGATTCCGTGTTTAAATTCCCGAGGTGTAAAATAACGCCAGGGTGGCAGGAGGGTGAGGGGAGCTGGGCTCAGCCCCTCGGGGGTTGTTTTCCTTTCTCTCCTCATCTTTCAGGAGTTTTGGGAATCACGTGCTCATGTGTCATAGCACAGCTAAGCTCAGCTCAGCAGGTAATGAGGGCTGGAATAAATAACAGTGCCAGTGCACCGAAAATCCCTGGGATAAATTCTCTTCTGGGATGAATCAGGGCTGCACTGAGCTTTCAGCACCTGTAAGAAAGGATTTTCTCACCGTGGGAGCTGAGGTTCTGCATCTCCTCCCTCTTTCTGTAGGGACAGCTGTTCCACAGCTGCCCAGGGCTCCCTGGACTTGGCCCTACATTTCAAGTTGCATCGCATTCCTAAATGTTCTGAGGATGAAAGATTATGATGGAATTCCATAAATTTAGAAATAAATATGACTTGCAGTGATATTCTGTTTAACTTTACCCAGGAGAAGGAGGAGAGAGACAAGCGGCGCTGTTTGCCCAGCAGAAGGAGCTGCAGACTGTCAGAAGGTCAATTCCTGCTCCAGCAGCACTGAACGAGCTCCTCTGGGTGCTGGAATTCCCATTCCTGCTCCAGCAGCACTGAACGAGCTCCTCCGGGTGCTGGAATTCCCATTCCTGCTCCAGCAGCACTGAACGAGCTCCTCTGGGTGCTCGAATTCCCATTCCTGCTCCAGCAGCGCTGAATGAACTCCTCCAGGTGCTGGAATTTCTCATTCCTGCTCCAGCAGCACTGAACGAGCTCCTCCAGGTGCTGGAATTCCCATTTCTGCTCCAGCAGCACTGAACGAGCTCCTCTGGGTGCTGGAATTTCTCATTCCTGCTCCAGCAGCACTGAACGAGCTCCTCTGGGTGCTGGAATTTCCCATTCCTACTCCAGCAGCACTGAACGAGCTCCTCTGGGTGCTGGAATTTCCCATTCCTGCTCCAGCAGCACTGATTGAGCTCCTCCAGGTGCTGGAATTCCCATTCCTGCTCCAGCAGCACTGAACGAGCTCCTCCAGGTGCTGGAATTTCCCATTCCTGCTCCAGCAGCACTGAACGAGCTCCTCTGGGTGCTCGAATTCCCATTCCTGCTCCAGCAGCACTGAACGAGCTCCTCCAGGTGCTCGAATTTCCCATTCCTGCTCCCTGCCCAGCCCAGGAGCAGCTTTGGGATCCATTGGGTTGCTGCCGTCAAAGAGGGATGTTCACTTTTGGGAAAAAAGGGTCACTTGTTCCATGCTCAGATCCCCAGGTCCTGTCAGGTGGGGATGGAAAGAGAGAAAGTGGCCTGGAAATAAGGGAGGAAAAGTGGATTGAGACCGGCATCTTCTAAGGATGTGAAAAGATTGGGAATTATGGGATCGCAGAGTGGTTTGGGCTGGAAGGGACCTTCAAGTTCCTTCAGTTCCACTCCCTGCCACAGCTCCCACTACCCCAGGGTGCTCCTAATCCATCCAACCTGGCCTCTGTGAAGAAAAATGAAGAATTTTGGGATTCCATGTTGAAATTCCCAATTGAAGGATTAGTTCTGGTGTGTGACCGGATTTTATTATTCCTTCTATTCATGCAGAGCTTTTGGACATCCTGCCAATGCGAAGCCCTATTCCTGTAGATAATTTATCATCATCTTTTAAAAGAATTGTTTTCCCAAATTCAAATAACAAAACAACTACAAAAACAATGTTTCCCACCTCCCTAATTCTCCACAGGCACAAATTCCCTTAATTTGTTCCTGCTGGGACCTTATTCCAGCATCCTTTAAACAAATATTTGGACTCGGGGTGGGGGTGAGTCGCAAATCTGCCTTTACAAGGCCTCAGCTGCTCCAGCTTCAGTTTTACGATGCCGAAGTAAAAACCGAAGCCCCAAACATGTGGATTGGCCATTCCGGTGGCGTAGGAATTAAAATTCCCCAAGGGACAAATACTTCGGGTGGGATTTGTGCCAGAGAGAAATTTCAGGAGCCCTCTGTGACTCGAACTCGAGTAAATTCAATTATTGGGTACCTGTGACTTCAGGCGACACAAGTTGGATTTTTCCAACTCGGCGTGGAAGTGAAGTCAGGGAATGAACTTCTGGGACAATTCTCCCAGAAATGTCATCACCTAAATCTTTGGATGTTCCTGTTGTATCTTCCATAAATTTTGTGTAGGCTTTGCCAAAATCCGGAGGGAAAAATCAGGTTTTTTCCAATCACTCCAATCTCAGAATTTTGTTAATGCCAGCTCCAAACTTCAGGATTTGGAGCAGAATCTCTCCAGCCTCAGAGCATTAGTTGATTTCCCAAGGCTTT
The DNA here is from genome assembly GCA_036785705.1 of Acanthornis magna. Taxonomy (NCBI): domain Eukaryota; kingdom Metazoa; phylum Chordata; class Aves; order Passeriformes; family Acanthizidae; genus Acanthornis; species Acanthornis magna. The sequence goes on along the minus strand of JAWUZG010000257.1, from coordinate 1,533,730 downwards.
TACCAAGGAATAAAAGGTCATGGAAGGGCGGCAGATAGGTGGGAAAAAAGCAAATTTGGGTTGAGGTTTGCTCATCTGGACTGGATATTGCTGAAAAAAGGGCTGATTTAAAGATGATGTCCAGAATACAAAACATGGAATATGTTTTCCTATGTTTTTTTCTTCCCATTTTAAGAAGAATGTCTGTTGTTAAATAAATTTGCATAATAATTACTTTTATAATTACAAAAAATAAACCATTGACGTCTTATTTCAGATGGACTTTGACAAAATAGTTCCATTTAGGTGATTATAAATTTTGATGGAATATGAAAATGGAACAGAATAAGTAAAATTGAGTGTTCATGGAATAATGCTCAGCTGAGGGTGGGGGGAGCTGCTTTTCCTAAATACACGGAGAACACTCAGTTTTTAATTTAGGAATGGTGGAGCTCTTGACAGACAGAACAGTGGGAATTCCCTCGTTAGAGAAGTGGATCCAGAAGGATTTTCAGAGCTCTCTAACTCTGGAGGAAACGGAGACAAACCTATCCTTCAATGGGAAGAAGGAAGGAGCCTTATAAAGACGTAGGATTTGGGATAGTCCAAACTTGAGGATATTCCATCTCCTCTGTCAGTCCTAACGAGGCTGCCGAAGCTGGCGCAGGGAGCAGAAGGCATGGCAGGAATCGACACACATAATCCATGGGAAATTCCCAACCCACTGCAAAGAAAATACAATTCCCACCACGTGGAAAACAATACCTACTCATTATCCCACGCGTGTCCTTATTTTTCTCCATGTCCCGAGCTCTCACACCCTCATCTGTTGTTATTCCAGCAGCACGGAAAGGAGAGCACCGGGAAAGCTCCCCGGATGATTTTGGGAAGTTAAAATTCCTTGGTGTCCTTCTCCAAACAGGGATGTGGCACCTGGCTCCCATGGAAGTGTTAAAGAGAAATATTCCATGTCCCCTGAGGACACCACAATGATCCACAGTCTCTTCTCCACTGTTTGGATGGAAAAACTTCCAAGGAAAAGAGAAATTTCTTTTACCGTGGTTTTCCCCAAAATGTTGGCCCAAAGGACAGGAATTCTGGGGGATCACTCCTTTAGACACCTTGGTCTCCAAAGTTCTCCCAATCCAAGGGTTTCCGAATTATAAAATCGGGATGAATCCTCAGGGGGCAGGATAAGTAAAATCTCTTCTCTACGGCTGCATTTCCTAAATTTTACTGGATGTAAAAGGAATCTCAGAAGGTCAACATCTCCAGGGATTGTGAGTTCACAATCTGAAACCTTTCCAGAGCATTGAACAGAGCAGGACTAAATCTATCTCCCATTCCCATTGGTTTTTTTGGAGTTCTGTTATTTCATCCCAGACACTGTAAAAGGAGAACTCTTGGGATCCATTTCCTTGGGGAACTTCTTGGGATCCATTTCCTTGGGGAATGAGTCAAGGAAGGGGGGGTTTAACTGCTTTAAAACACAAGGAATGCTCAGCTTGGAGAAAGGAGAAGAAAACCATCAAAACATGGGAAAAGCAAATTATTTCAATCGGAACATTCCCAAAACAATCTCTAGTTTATTTTAAATTCCAATTAAAACCAGAGAATGGGCAGAGAGACGGGAAAAAAAGGTTAAAAAAAATGAGGAATGTTGTTGACATCAATTTTCCAGCTTGGTACTCACCAGGAGAAGAAAAAAATCCCCCACCCAACCCCTTGTCCTGATTAATAAAAACGGGATGGAAATTTCATGTTGTCCCAACTCCTAAACACTTCCCAGCCACATCTGGCTCCACGAGCCCCTTCCAGCCTGTTTCTATTCCCAAGGAGAATTTGGGAAAAAATGATTTCCAGCCCTGTCAGGAATTACTGTTCCCCCTCTGGGGAGGGCAGGGGCTGTCCCTCACTTTTGGGAGATTGGAAAAGCCTTGGCTTGGAGGCGCCTCTGGTGTTTGTTGGTGCACGGAGCGAATGAGGATGAACGCGGAGCAGAGCTGGAGCACGGCACGCGGGAAGAGGAGCTGGATGGAAAAGGGATGGGATTGGGAAGGTTTGGGAAGGTTTGGGAAGGTTTGGGAAGGGAAGGTTTGGGAAGGGAAGGTTTGGGAAGGGAAAGTTTGGGAAGGTTTGGGAAGGGAAGGTTTGGGAAGGTTTGGGAAGGGAAGGTTTGGGAAGGTTTGGGAAGGTTTGGGAAGGGAAGGTTTGGGAAGGTTTGGGAAGGGAAGGTTTGGGAAGGGAAGGTTTGGGAAGGGAAGGTTTGGGAAGGTTTGGGAAGGTTTGGGAAGGTTTGGGAAGGTTTGGGAAGGTTTGGGAAGGGAAGGGAAGGTTTGGGAAGGTTTGGGAAGGTTTGGGAAGGAAGGGAAGGGAAGGGAAGGGAAGGGAAGGGAAGGTTTGGGAAGGGAAGGGAAGGGAAGGGAAGGGAAGGTTTGGGAAGGTTTGGGAAGGTTTGGGAAGGTTTGGGAAGGTTTGGGAAGGGAAGGGAAGGAAGGGAAGGGAAGGGAAGGGAAGGGAAGGGAAGGGAAGGGAAGGGAAGGGAAGGGAAGGGAAGGGAAGGGAAGGGTGGGATCAGGAAAGGAAGGATGGGATCAGGAAGGGAAGGATGCACGTCCCACCTGGGGGGCCACTGCAGGAATGCAGAGGGAGTGGCAGGAATCAGTCAGAGCCTTGGATTTGAGATTTGGGCCCTCCTGGATGTCAGGGTTTGTTTGGGAAGAGGAGGCATTTAGTGGCTCTCCTCAGACTTGTCTGGATTCCCAAGGGATGGAGGGAAGGGGGGAAAAAATCCCAACTGAGACCCCAAGGCCCAAAGCACAGGTGAGGTGTCAGAAATGAGGGAAGATCAGCCACGTTCCTTCAGAAATGAGGGAAGATCAGCCACATTCCTTCAGAAATGAGGGAAGATCAGCTCCAGAGGCACAGCCAGGCCTGGCCAAGCTCCTCCAGCTCCGTGGGGGCAGGAGGCAGCTCCAGGATCGGTTGTTCCCCTGTCTGTCCTGCCTTTTGTGCATTTTACATCAACAGCAAGGCAAGATCTCATCCAGAGATCAAAATTAAATTTATTCCTTTCTTACCTTTGGTAGCAGCTCAAAAAAAGGGTTTTTTTTTCTGCAATTCTCTTCTTCTTTCTCTCCAAATTATTTATGCACACCACAGTTATTCCTCAGAACAAACCTAAAATCACTTGCAGGGTATTATAAAAATTTCTCTGTCCTGCCCCTTGTGCACCCAGTGCAGTTTACATCAACAGCAAGGCAAGATCTCATCCAGAGATCAAAATTAAATTTATTCCTTCATTATCTTTGGTAGTGGCTCCGAGAAATTCTGATTTCCTACATTTCTCTTTCTTTCTCCCCAAATTATTTATCCACACCACAGTCACTCCTCAGAACAAACCTGAAATCATGCGCAGTTTATTCTCATTTTTAAATGAACACAAAGACCAGTCCAGGGCTTTGCAAAGATGGTGGGGAGTGCTTATTCAGGTGAAATATCCTGATTTTCACTGCTCCCACCAATCCTGGCTGGAACGAGCCGTGAGTTCTCAGGGCTTTGCCACATCCCTAAATCCCTGGGTGGAAAGACATTGTCCTTTTTTTTTTTTTCTGTGGAGAAGGTCCCACCCGGGTCACCAAACCTGATGCCTAAAGAGAGGCCAAAACAAATTAAGAGTATAAAATGCGGACAAATTTATTCAAGGCCTTCAAGGTACATTCGGGCAAGTGAACGTCCCCCCAGGGACTACACCCAAAATGGGCTCTGGGTCACGAGCCCTTCACCTTTTACAAGTTCTGTCCATTCGCACATTGGCTCTCAATTCTCCACTGCACCCTCAGGTGATGATGTTCACCACCCCAGGCCTGCTCCCCCAGCTCACAGTTGTTTCCATATTTTCAGGCCCTAAGGCAATGAATATGTCCTTGAATCTGTGTTCAGAGAGCCTTGTTTGGCCAAAGGTGCTGGGACAGAGGATTTCAGCACTTGGTAAGAAGCACAGAACTACAGCAAGTTACAGACACATGAAGAGGAAAAAAAACCAGAAATACTCAAAGGCCTCATAGGAAAGGCACCTGTGGCCTGGCAGGATGTTCACGATGAGTTTCTATTTTCTCCAGAGCACCCAGGGAAGGAGAAGCTCATTAATGCCACCTCCATCCTGTTCCCACCTCCGGGGAGCCGCGCAACGCTGGCATCCTCCCGCCGGCTATGTTTAGCGGAGGCAGAGCGCGGATGTTCTGGGCTGGGAAATGACGCCCTGCTGATAACGCTCCGTGTTTGCTTACCTGCCTCCTGCTCCATCCATCCATCCACCGCCTCTTCCATCCCCGCCTGGCCCTCGGTGATTAATGATTTCCCAGGGATCTGTTTTTAGCTGGCATTTGCTCTGTTAATTAGACAGGAGCAAAGTTTGGCTCGGAGACCTGGATTTTGCACCACGGAGAGCTTGGTTCTGGCTCTCTTGTGGTTCGTTTCTGCTTCTGAATTTCAGTTCTTCTTTTTCTGCTAGGGTTTGGTTTGTTCTGAGTGTCTGACAGGGCATGAGGGCTTTGCTAAAAAAGCTGAGAGAGCTGGGGATGCTCAGCCTGGAAAAGGAAAGGCTCCAGGGAGAGCTCCGAGCCCCTGGCAGGGCCTGAAGGGCTCCAGGAGAGCTGCAGAGGGACTGGGGACAAGGCATGGAGGGACAGGGCAAGGAGTTATTGTTTTAAATTGAAGGAGAGTGGATTTAGATGGGATTTTGGGAAGGAATTCCTGGCTGGGAGGGTGGGGAGGTGCTGGGATGGAATTCCCAGAGCAGCTGTGGCTGCCCCTGGATCCCTGGAGTGTCCCAGGCCAGGCTGGACAGGGCTTGGAGCAGCCTGGGACAGTGGGAGGTGTCCCTGCCATGGCAGGGGTGGCACTGGATGAGTCCCTTCCATCCCAAACCATTCCATGACGATTCTGTGATCCTAATTCAGCATTCCTTTAAAACCTGATCCCTTTGGAAATCTCTTTTAGACCCCAAACAGAGGAGACTCCTTCTCCCTAAGCCCCTGGCTGGACCTGTCAGGATCCATAAGTGTTAGAACCGAAATTCCCTCAAAAAAAATTTATTTTTTTTTTGCACCACAAAATCCTCCTCTCTCAGCAGTCACAGGGAAATAAATCAGAGTTTTTCCTCAGCACTGAGGATGTTGAGCTTTGACAGCTCCTGAATTTAAGTGGTTTTAGTGTCTCTAAGCCCCTCTCTCCTCCCTGTGATCTTCTGATCCCTCACAGCCCTCTGGGAGCAAACGGTCTCAGGCAAATCCTGGAGTTTTTCCAGGTTTCTTTGCTCCAGTTTGAGCAGCAGCCAGGACAGCTGGATCCTGCTTCTCCCCCTGGAGCAGGAGTTGATTCTGCACTTTTGAAGCTGATTCACAGCTTTGGAGTAAAGAGGAGTTTGTTTATCGCTTCCTGGACAGTCTAAACTCATCCCTTTATCCTGGGATTTGTCCTTTTTATCCTCGGAGTGTTTGAACAGATCAGTGTTGAATCCGAGGTGGAATTGCTTTGGGATCCAGGGAACTCCACTTATTTTCTGTCTAGTTTGTGTGTCAGGTTTTTACACCGTCCTCATTTAGCACAGAGCAAAAACAGCCTCAGAAAATCCCATTTTTTTTCCCCCAGAGTTTATTCCCAGCAGGTGAAATAAAGGAGGAAAATCCTCCTGTACAAGCTGAGCTTCTGGAAGAGTTTCCAGCTCCTTCTCTCCCACGTGTGGGGAAGGAAGGGAAAAAAGGCCTTGGAGAAGAGGATGGATCCCTTTAAAGTGTTCCTTTTTCCCTCAACCACCTCATTCCTGAAAATCCTTGGCTGCAGACAGATGAGAAATCAGGAGACGGGGAAGAAATGGATGGAATTTGCCCTCATGGGATTCCACATTCCCCTAATTAGCAGAGATAGGAATTAAGGCATCGTTTAATGAGGTCAAACGGGCTCGGGTGGATTTTCCGCCTTATCTGGTGTGGAATCTTACCCAGGTTGATTTTAGCAAGGATCAGGAATTAGGGAACATAATGGGATTATCTTGTCTAGACTGAGCACGTCAGGGACCAGGGAGGATGCGCGGGAGGGGAGGAGGGATGGGCATGAGGAGTGTCCAATATTCCAATGTCCAAAAGCACTGCTGGGATTTGGGGCTTGGGGTCAAAACATCCCCTGGGACAACTCTGAGCCTGTTCCCACTTTGGAGTCTAGACCCATTGAGGAAAATTATTCTCATTTAATGCCTTCTCCTCTGCTTCTGATTTTTAACGGGATTGATTCCCTATTTTGCATTCCCACGTTGTCCTGATGTAATTTTCCCGGTTTTTCTGGCACCAGAAGGAGTTAAAACAGTGTCTGGTTGTAGGATTGTGTTTTCTCCCTATTCCTCCCCACAAACTCCACCTTGGAGTAACATTCCCTTGGTGTAATTCCAGTCATGGCACAGCTCTGGGATAATCAAATCCCAAATAAACTTTTCCCCACGGATTAGGCAGGAATCAGGTGGGAATTTTAAGGGAATTCACTGAGCACTGAGCTCCCTACAAGAGCCTTCCACTCAGGATCCCATCCACAAACCTGGAATGTTCCCAACCCCTCAGACCTGAGAATGCCTGGGAAGTTTAGGAGACAAATTCTTATTCAGAATTTTTTCTTTAAGAACATTTCCCTTGCATAGGAGCATCCAAGGCACTTCGAATTTTCCTTAATTCCCAATTTAATAAATTTTTAATTGTCTAGCATGAAGGGCAGGCTGTGAATCTGTTGGCTATCCCTGAAATATGGGATTTTAGGATCCCAGAATCTCAGAATGGTTTGGGTTGGGTCTTAAAAATGATCTCATTCTAGTGCCCTGCCACTGTCCCAGGTTGCTCCAAGACTCATCCAACCCGGCCTTGAAAATTCCAGGGATAGAGAATCCACGATCTTTTGGGAAATCTGTCTTGACAGGCCTGGCTGTAAAAAAAAAACCAACCCAAAACTTTATCTGAAATCCTAAAATGTCAATGGAATTCTTTGCAACCCAACCTTAAAGGCACAGGAACTCTGCAAACTCGGCAAAGATGGTCCTAAAATTCCCCAGGGAAGAGGGAATGCTCAGAGCTCCTGCTCCTTTTCCTAGAGGCTCTCTGCAAACCTGGCCTCCTAACAGATTTTCCTTCAAACAAGGATTCAAAGGCAAGAAAATTGGGATTTTTCCCTTTTTTTTTCAGGGCTTGAACCTGCCCTCAGAGCGAGGAGTCCAACACAGGTTCCTGTTGCCTTGGTCTGACCCTTTAACGCAGAGAAAATTCCTCCTTTCCAGCTGATCCCGAGTTCCCAGCTGAGCGGACCTCTCCCTCCTGTACATCTGCACGGAGGGAAATGACAAAATATTCCAATTGCTCCCAAATGTCAACTTAGAAAAACACCCAAATAGGAAACAGCTGCCCCGGGGCAGCCTGGGAGATGTAAATTTAATTCCTGGAGCTGTCTCCACATCCCTCACTGCCACTTCCATGGTCCTGCTTTCACTGGAGAACACCTGGGACCTGCTGGCAGGAGGCTGCTGGGGAGGGTGGGTGACTCCCAGTTGAAAACAAGCCATGAAAAAGCCTCTTATACCCCAGGAAAAAAGGTAAACATGGAAGGAGACACTCCCTGGAGCTGAATCAGATCCAAGTGCCAACTTTATTCTACTTGGTGCTCGCCCATGGAAGGTCTGAGGAGATATCTTTGGAAATAGGAGGAGCTACAAAACATCTCCAGCAGTTCCTGGTGGCTCTGCTGTTCCATCTTCCCACTCCAAAACAGGAAGAGCAGATCAGGCCTGGACAAATCCGAGTGCTCTCCTAAAAGAGACTCCCACTTTCCTTCCTGTCGTTATCCATCCTCGCCTTATTTTCTTTCCATTCCTTCCCTTTCCCGTGACACATTTCCTCGTGGGTCGGAGGCAAAACTTGCTGGTGGAAAGAAACTTGAGTTCAGGTCAACTTCTCTGGGGTGTTCATTCCCAAAGATTCAGAGTTGGATGAATTTTTGAATAATTGATGCCTCAGATCAAAACTGAGGACCCTGATAAAGTGTCCCAGGCCAGGCTGGATGGGACTTGGAGCAGCCTGGGACAGTGGGAGGTGTCCCTGCCATGGCAGGGGTGGCACTGGGTGGGATTTAAGGTCCTTTCCAAGCCAAGTAATTCTTGGATTCTGGGATTCTATGATATAAAATCTGCCCTGTCCCCAGAATTTCTCGAATCATGGAATTGTTTTGTTTCAATTCTACTGATGGATTTCAAAAAAGGAAGTGGCATGGAATGACATTAAAACAAAAAAACCAAAAAACCCCAACAAAAAAAACTCACCAAAAAAAAAGAAAGAAAAAAACCCCAAACCAAACCAAACCAAACAAAAAAACCAAACCAAAACAAAACAAAACAAAACAAAACAAAACAAAACAAAACAAACCCCAAAAAACCAGTAGGGAAAAAAACAAACAAAAAACCAAACCAAGACAAACAAAAAAACCCCCAAAAAAACCATAGGGAAGGAAATTAAGTACCAAAGATTTGAGATCCTTGGTTCTTAATTTTTAATCTAAAATCTAATGATCTTAGAGATTTTTCCAACCTTTTCCAATCAATTCTGTGATTCCATGCTTGCTTCCACGTTTAAGATCATCAAGTCCAACCCTCAACCAGCACCACCTGTCCTCGAGTGCCACATCCACTTGTTTTTTGAGCACTTCCAGGGATGGTGACTCCAATCCTTCCTTATGCAACCTCTTCCAAGGCTTGACCACCCTTTCCATGGGGAAATTTTTCCTGATATCCAATCTAAGCTCCCCCTGGATGACATCGCCACTTGAGGCCTAAGTGAAAACACAGCACTGAATTTAACAAATACCTTGTTAAAAACTTAGATCCAGCCTAAAATCCTACAGCTCCAAGAAAAAATAAAACTTCCATATATTTCCCCCACTCGATGCAAACTAAATTTGCATAATATTCTGCCGTAAAGACAATTTCTTCTTCCACCCACTAGATGGGAGCAAACATTAATTTATGGGATGGTGCCAGCTCTGGAGATTGGATGTCTGATGCCAGCGTGTGTGGTCTTGCGGCTCGGAGTTCCCTTTTTAGTGCTGTTTAATGAGGGAAATGTAGAACTTGGAGCAAATGGATTCTCGGACATCATAAAAGGTGGGGATTGGCCGAGGGCCAAGGGATCGCTTCAAAAATTCCCTGCGAAAAAGGCAAGGAGTGGAAACCTGGAGTGTGTTTGCCTCCAGACCAAATCAAATATTCGTGTTTGCTCACAGGGTGGTTTATTTTTAAGCCTTGACTAAGCATCTGCAGGGAAAATATTTGGGATTTGGATCTCTCCGTGCTCATTCCCTGCCTTCACCTTGTGACCAGCAGGCCAAGAATAAATTTGTGTATCATGGAGAGCTGAGCCGTGGAGGAGAAACAATTCCTGGAGTTTTATTTGGTGTAGGGATCAGCTTTCCAAGAATTGGCCATGAAGAGAAAGGAATTTTCTGTTGTAGCAAGGGGAAATATGGGTATTCCTAATCAGTTTTTTAGGAATTGTTGATCAATAAAATTGTCAACACAGCAACCCCTGAGTATCCAAAAGGAAGGAAGGAAAGAGGGAGGGAGGGAGGGAAGGAGGGAAGGAAGGAAGGAAGGAAGGAAGGAAGGAAGGAAGGAAGGAAGGAAGGAAGGAAGGAAGGAAGGAAGGAAGGAAGGAAGGAAGGAAGGAAGGAAGGAAGGAAGGAAGGAAGGAAGGAAGGAAGGAAGGACCTTTTTCTGACAGTATTTTCCAACTCTTAGTGCTGGGGATACGCAAGAGCTTCCTGGAGGGAATTCTCATTTCGGGATCCTTGTTTTCCAGGTGGTGGCATCCGGCAGGATGAAGAACTTCAGGGAATGACACTTCAGGCAATCTGATCCCTCTCAAGAACTTTTATCAATTAAACTTCCCGGTCCTGGTTTGTGCTCTTTGCACAGACTCCTCGTGGAGCACTCAACATTCCCAGCATCCAGCACAGAATTCCATAATGTTTTGGGTTGGAAGAGACATTAAAGCTCATCCAGTTCCAACCCCCTGCCCTGGGCAGGGACACTTTCCCCTATTCCAGCCTCACCTGGATTTTTTTTCAACAAATACTGATCCAGCCCCATCATCGTCCCCTCTCATTCCCATGTCAAACCTGATTAACTCCTAAAAATTCAGGGAGTGCAAAAGGAATATTATTAACACGTAAATAATATTAAGGAATATTATTTCCTATATAAATATAATTTATATAGGAAATAAATATTTCATATTTAGGAATATATTCCTAATTATATTTTTTATATTCCTATTTAGGAATATATTCCTAATTATGTTTTTATATAATTTTGTGATATATAAAACCTCCATGTTGGTAAAATCTTCTTGTCGGTGACACTGAACTCCAGCTGAGTCATCCTAAAAAAAAAAAACCCAAACAGAAAAACCCCAACCCCACATTGCTTTCTCATTTTAATGAGAAGAACAAAACAAAGGGCACCAAACAGAAACCCAGGGAGTAAAACCACTTTGTTTTAATTCCAGCTGCACAAAACCTGGAGCAGCTTCGCCCAGGGCATGGAAGAGACAGCGGAGCGGTCATTATTCCTAAGGGAAGAGCTGCCGGGAGCACATGGACCTCTGAGAGAGCTTTAATTAGTCCTGGAGAAAGCCCATTAATTACCGCTAACGAGCTCCGAGCAGGGTCTGTAAAACAGTGAAGAAGCCTCCTCCAGAACGAGCCTTGTCACGAGCGCTGACAGAGGCCAGGGCAGCTCTGGGGACGCTCAGGAGGTTATGGGGTCTCGGGGCTGCTCCCTAATTAACCCTCAGATAGCTCCGGAGAATTTCCGCTGTAGCTCCCAGGGGCACAGGGCAAAGGCCTCTGGAGCAGCCCTGCCAGGAGAGGGAATGTTTATGGGAAGAGCTGAGCCCCAGAATCGCCGTGCTGCCTTTGGGATGGGGTCAGGAGCTCCAGGCACAGCTGTGCCCGGGGTTATACCTCACTGAGAGCAGAGGGGAATGTTTATGGGAAGAGCTGAGCCCCAGAATCGCCGTGCTGCCTTTGGGATAGGGTCAGGAGCTCCAGGCACAGCTGTGCCCGGGGTTATTCCTCACTGAGAGCAGGGAAAAGGGCTGGGAAGCCATGCCAGGAGTGTGGAAATGGAGTCCGCACAATGTGGGAATGTTGAAGGTCCCTCCCAGCACAAACCATCTGTGATTCCGTGGATGTGCGCTCCGCAGGGCGGTGCAGGATCCATGTTTGTCCCATTGTCCCTTTCCAGGGCTGCTCAGCCGCGTCACGGAATATCCACACATCCCTCAACAATTCCCGCTGCTCCTGCCTGAGGGGAACAACCTCTCGGTGGGGTTTGGATTCAGAGGAACTCCACAGGGACTTTGGGTTGTGCTGAAACTCCTGGGGGGCTGCGAAAGCAGAGAAGAAGAAATCAGAGCTGAAAGCTTTTAATTTCTATCTCTCTCCATTTATGCTCTCCCCTCACACAAGTTCAGAGGAAACAAGAGTGGGGCTCTCTAGATTCCAGGATCCTGGAATGGTTTGGGTTGGAAGGGACCCCCAAAGTCACCAAGTTCCAGACCCCAGGGCATAATTGGGTTGGATATTGGGAATATTTCTGTCACCAAAAGGGCTGTCCAGCCCCGGCACAGCTGCCCAGGGCCATGGGGGAGTCCCCATCCCGGGGGGGATTTCAGAGCTTTGGGGATGTGGCACAGTGGTGGCTTTGGGAATGGTTGGACTCGATGATCTTGGAGATCTTCTCCAACCTAAACAATTCTGTGATTCTATGGATGGATCCATTAAAATCTTCCTGAGATTCTCGCCCAGATTTACGAACATATTTTTGGGTACCTTGGGGAAGTAGAGTATTATTGGTCAATCATCAACCTCCTTATCTCCGTGGATCACCTGGAGAGCTCCCCTGCCGAGCCCTCAGGATTCCACATCTAAGGAAAAGAGCTGATATTTGGTCTAAATGCACATTTTCCGGTGAGGAGCCGTCAGATAAGGAACGTACACATTCCAAATTGATAAGAAAACCGATAAGGGCATCCCCTCTTGTGCAGAAAGATCAACAAAAGGAGTAAAGATGTTTCCTGAGCTCTGCTTTGAGAGGGTGCAGAGGACGGCACGGATGGAGGTGTTCCCTATCCCTGGAAGTGCTCATGGCCTGGCTGGATGGGGATAGTGGAAGGTGTCTCTCTCCATGGAAACAGAGAATCTTCAAGATCACTCCCAACCCTGCCATTCTAGGATTCCTTGGAACTGAAAACACTCCTCATCCTCTGGGAGGTGGCAGCTACCTGGGAAGAGGATTTCTATTCATTTTGTTTCACGTTCCATCTCCCCTACCCTGGGAATTCATCCCTTGGCAGCCCCTCAGGCTCCCAGAGTCGCGTTTGTGGTGGATGAGCCTTCGCGTGTGCTGCTCTCCATCTCCACTGACCTACGGAGATTCCGGATTCTCTTCCCCCAGAAGCTGAGAAAAGGGACAAAGGTCCTTGTCCTCGTCCTGGACAGGATCCCAGGCTCGAATGACCTTTTCCCTGATCCAGGACAGCTGTTCCCAAATTCATCAGCAGATCCAGAGGTTTTTCACAGCTGCTGCAGCTGCTCCCAGGTTTAGCTCTGGAGGCTTCCCAAGGTTTCTTCTGCATCTTGGGATGGCAAGTTATGATCCCAGCCAGCCTTGGGAGACATTTAATCCCAGTGGCACAGGTTAATCCATGACTTTGCAGGAATTGCTGCCGCTGCTAAAAATTTAATTGGATAATGCAAGTTTCGATGAAGATTCCTGTGTGAACGGGGCTGGCTTTGGGGTTTTTTGGCAGATCTTTCCCCAGAACACCCCAACTCTTGGAACAATGGGATTATATCAGATAATCCATGAGGGAAAATGGGTTTTAAAAGTTATTTCTATGAGGATTTTATGATGTTCCACTCCTGGAATGTGTATTTGCCTGGTCTGACCCCACTGCCCTCATCCATGAAGAAAAACCCCAAATTCTCTCCCTGGGATATCACTCCTGGCCTTGCTGAGGCAGCCCGAGCTGTGTGGTCCAACCTCAGCACAAACCAGGACCTTGAGGGAGCAGTAACGAAGCCGCCGACCTCGGAGCGCCGGCTTGGGCTGGGCTGGGATTTCTCTGGGAAAACTCCAGGATAATGCTTGGAGGGGAGGGCAAAGTGTGGGGCTGTACCCATAAAAAACCCACTTCACTCATTCTTCGGCTAAAAACTCAGATCCCATTTCCGTGTCTTTGGGATTACACGGGCATCCTATTGAACTCGGAATTCCCCGGAGCTGCTTTAAAGGCTTTCCTTGCCTCCATAAACCCTCAGCTCTTTTGGCTGGAAGTTTCCTGCTCTTGGCATGGGATTCAATTCCCATCTTGCCACCAGTCGGGTCCGAACATAAAAAGCTTAGAGGTTCTTGCTGTGGGGGGGGATTCCTTTTTCCAGCTGTTTTTTCATGGAGCAGCACAGCATTGCCTTAATTCTTTTTCTGTCCCTCCTTCCCACAAACTGTAGCATTCCCAATGATTTGCCGTTCCCCAATCCCCTCAGGACTGGCTGTGCTTCTGTGTTGATAAATCCCGAATTTCCTCTCCCTGTTTATTCCAGCAGCTACCATCATTCCCAGCTGGATTCAAGCTCCAAGTTCTGGTTTATATTGCCACTAATGCCAGGCAATTCCAAGGAAGCAAATTAATTTTCTTATCCCAAGAATCCTGGATTACCAAGGGACGATCCCTTGGTTGAGAATCGCATGGTGGATTTTATAAACATTTTAAAGCACCTTAATTTCTGTGGACCTGCTTTTTTCCCCCACATTTAAATATTCCCTGTTTCCTGTCTGATTATTTCATGGAATATGCCAGTGATAAATTAGGAAATCACCCATCATTTCTTAGTTCTGAATCTTAATTCCTGAAAAATTCCTCTGGCTCCCCTGCATCTTGATTGTCAAATATTTAAGTGGCTAATTCCCTGAGAAATAATAGGTGAGGAGGTGTCTATAAACTTTGGAATCTTATTTGCTGGGACACTCCCATAATGCCGTTCCATAAAAAAGAAAGTGGGCTTTGATCCATGAATCCGTGGGTTTGGGGTTTTTGTTTTGAGCAGATATAAAATTTTTGTCAGCCACAATATCCCATAGAGAATTCCAAAGTTCACCTCCAGGCTGTGTGGAGAACTTTGGAAACAGCCGTTCATTTCCTTGCAGTATAGATTTTATTGAAATAAACTCTCATTCCTTGCTCATTTCCCCCTTTTTACTCCTGATTTTATATCCTTTGATCATATCCACCAAACCTTTCTCTTCCTTGCTGATTTCCTGGTGTGTCCTTCGCTCTTTGGGAAAACTATTCCATATGTTCAATCCTCTCAGGAAACTTCTTATCCATTTGCTGTTAACAACTCTCACTGAAGAGGGAGCCAGGATTGAAAGGAACCCCGGAATTCTCTGGGAAGGGCATCTCTACCCCTGAGGAACCCAAAAAATCCTCTTTTCCCACTTTATTAGGCAACATGAACTCCTTGTGGGTCCCTTCCAGCTCAGGATATTCCATGATTCTCATTCCCATCAGAGTATTCCCATGTGCCCATTGAAGAGACTATCCCAACGTCCACTAATTTACACGAATTGCTCTTTGCTGTGGCCTGGGGGTCAGGATCATGTGGGCAGGAGAGAATTCCTGCAGGACCAGGAATGTCTGAATTCCCGAGGGCTCGAGCCTGGATAGCGAGAGCTGGAATTCAGGTTGTGGTTTGGAGAGAAAGAGAAATCTGGAAGAAATTCCAGGAGGGGAGAAGAGGGATTTAGGGCAGCTGGGCAGAGAAAAAAGGGATCACAGCATGGATATCCTGCTTTGGGTGGGATCAGCGCCTCGGGATAAGGGATAAGGAGGAGGTGTGGCAATATGGGAATTGGGAGACAGGGAACGAGTCCGGCAAGAGTTAACTCAGTCAGTCCCTGGTGCCTCCTCTCACCCAGGGCCTTCCACACTTCCCAAATCCCAGGCCGTGCCTTCCTTATCAGCCCCCGGCGCTGACAGTTCACCAGGGATGTTTTCCGAGGGATATCAGTGCTCCTGCTTCCCTTCCCAAGGGCTCCTATCTCTCCGCTTTTCTCGGAAGCTCTTCACTAGGGCAAGGCCCAGGCAACGAGGCTTTAGCTCGGTTTGGAAAACAAAACATCCAGAACGTGGAAAACTGACCCTCCCATTTTTCTGAGCCTGTTTTTTGCAGGAATTAAAAAAAAACCAAACAAACAAAAAAACCCACCCCCCCCCCCCCCCCCAAAAAAAAACCACAACAAAAAACCCCAGGAATATTTGCATGCTGTAATTAAAAATGGAATAAAGAGATAAAATGTGGATGTTTGTCTATCAAACAATCCCAAATTTGGGCAGAGTACATTGTTAATTTTGCTTTTTAAAAAAAAATAAGTTTTGCTGACAAGGAGAGAAATGTCTGGGATCGCCACCTCTCCCAGGAATTCTTCAAGGCCTGGAATTGGAGTGCTTGGAGAGAACCACCTTGTCCACCTGCCAAGAGGTGGCTCCAGGCCCCTGTGCCCCCCTGGCTGTGACATTTGATGACTTTTGTGACACCTCCAGGCACCTCGAGGCTCCTCCCTGCCCTGCACGGAGTGTTGGCTATTCCATGGGGCTGCAGGGAAGGGACAACAGGAATTTCCTTCCTGGAAGGCAAATAACAGCAAAAGCAAAATGGGAAAAATCCCAGACAAATCCACACCTGAGCTGTCCTGCTTTTTATGGTCCCTGAGTTTGGGAGCCTGGAGGTTTGGATGGTAAATATGGACGAGTGATGAATGGGGGCCTGAAAAACGAGGGATTGTTTCCCACAGTTTTACCCTCTGGAAAAGCTGCGTCTTACCTTGGAGGAATGCCCAGGGAGGAGCTGAAGGATGGTAGGGCACAAGGGAATGGCTGGAGCTGTGCCAGAGCAGGTTCCAGTTGGATTTTAGGAAAAGGTTCCTCATCCAGAGGGTGCTGGGCACTGCCCAGGCTCCCCAGGGAATGGGCACAGCCCCGAGGCTGCAGAGCTCCAGGAGCGTTTGGACAACACTCTCAGGGATGCCCAGGGTGGGATTTTGGGATGTCTGTGCAGGGCCAGGGCTTAGACTGGATGATCCTCACGGGTCCCTTCCAGCTCAGGGTATTCTCTGATTCCACGAACTGGGAATGGAATAGGATGTTCTGCTGGGATTTAATCCTTAGCACCAAAATCTGTCAAAGCTCTCGCGTTATTTCATCTACATTAATTAATAAAAACCCCAGAATTTTAGAACTTTGGGGGGTTTGGGATACTTTTTTGTTCCTTTTTTTATCTGTATGAAACTTCCAGTGAATGGAAGATCCTAAACAAAAAATAAACATAATTTTCCATTGGATACGATGGGCCGTGGTTGGGAAATGCCTTTCCTGACTTATTACGTCTGGAGTAAGACTCAGGTCCATCTCAGTCCCACAAGCAAGTGTTTCCAGGAAAATGGAGCAGCCATCCCTGATTCCAGAGATGTGATGTGGAAAATGACCTTCCTTGGAAAAGTCAGGGTAACTCCACAATGACGGAATTAGGACAGATCCAGCATGTCCAGCTGGTCCCTGCTCCGGGGACATTTCTGGGATAATCTCTCTTGTACCTATTCCCTCAGTCCCAGATTTCTGACATAAACAGAGGGCTTGCTCAGGTGAGGATTTGGGGGATTCTGGGAATCATGGAATCGTTAAGACTGGAAAAGCCCTCTGAGATCATCGAGCCCAGCCATTCCCCCAGCACTGCCCAGTCCACCCAATCCGTGTCCCCAAGTGCCACATCCACACGTTCTTTAAATGGCGACTCCACCACTTCCCTGCTCGTCCTGTTCCAATGCCTGACCTCCCTTTCCATGGAGAAATATTCCCTAATATCCACACCAAACCTCCCCTGGCACAACTTGAGGCTGTTTCCTCTAGTCCTGTCCCTTGTCCCCTGGGAGCAGAGCTGATCCTTTTAAAAGGATTGCAAAGGGCAGACAGAACTCAATCCCAAATGGAAAACGCTCGGAAGAATTACAGACGGTCTTGGCTGTAGATATATTCCCAGGAATCCTAAGGGGTAACACAACTGCTGAGCTGAGATCAAAGTTCTCTAGGATCAACAGAGTCAGAAATCATAAAAGATTTGCCTCGGTCTGGATTTCAGGAATTAGAGCAGGATCCGGTAATTCCAGGCAGGAATTCTCTGGGTTAAGTCACTCCAGCAGTTGGAAGTTTGACCATAATTGTCCCTTCCATTCCTAATAAAATAAACAACAATTCCTAATAAAATAGACAACCAAGGACAGCATTTAAGGAAATCTTAACAAAAGGAAGCAGAATAAATTTTTTTTTCTCTTGTTTTGCTTTTTTTTTCCATTTTCCTCACCACAAATTGGTAATGAGAGAGTAGCAACCCAGCAGCTTCCAACTGTTCAGTGCAAACAGAAGTTGGAAAAGGTTCCAATCAACTCTGGAGAGGAAGGAACCGCTCCAGAGGCTCCTTCAGACAGGCAAATCCAGGGAGCTGAATGTTCCTCATTCTGTGGATTGTGGCTTTGACACTTCCAGGGATTTCTGCTTGAGGTTCTTCCAAAAGCTTTTATCCCTCTTCGCTCTGCTGCTCCAACTTTCTTGAGGAGCTGGATGTGGGGAGATGAATAAATTTGGGTTTAATCGCCCCTGTTTTGCCCTTTTCAAATCAGTGACACAAATCCGAATAATTCCGACAAACCACAGACAGACCTGGGGCCTTTCGGAAGGATTTTGAAGATTCTTGAAGAATCAAGGCTCAAACTTCCCAGCAGGTGATGAAAAGGATGAGACAGAAACACAAAGCCACTTTTTGGACAAGCCCAGTAATTCCCAGAGTTCAAAGCCTCCAGTCCTGCAGAACTGAGGATTCTGAAGCAGGAATAACTCAGCACATAAGGCTGTTGTAAAACACTCCCTGAGTGTGGGGAGAGTTCCCTGATCGCAGTACCCAAGGCTGAGCCTCCGTTCTTAAAATAAGTGCAAGAGTCAATGGGAATGGAACAATTTTCCGTGATAATTTCAGTGTCGCTGACCTGGTTTTGACGATAATTTGAGTGCCATTCACTCAGCTGTTGTCACAATAAAAGTCCATTTGGTCAAGGCCACCAGTGATGGAAATGAAAGCGTGAAATTCCGAGGTCAGAAACCTCCCCAGGCACAGCAAAAACACGAGGAATAGTTTGATAGGACCAGCTGCTCATGGAGTTTATGGAGAAACTGGGATTTGATCCTGAAGAATTTGCTCAGCTGAGCTGGGCTGTGGGGTATGGGCACGACAATGGTCTTGTTTCGTGGTCCCCTGCCTTCAAAAACGAGTAAAAAAGGTAAAGATCAATAGAAAATTAGTTCTATTTTCTATTTCTAACCTGGTCAAGAAAAGATTCCTTGCTCATGGCAGGGGGAGTTGGAATTTCATGACCTTTAATTTCTCTTCCAACCCAAACCATTCCCTGACTCCATGAGTCTAAACCACTACCAACAATAGCATCCCTTTTGTTTGAATTTTGATTTTAGAGGCTTTAGGGCATTGTATTTTCAAGTGTTTCTTTATTCCTGTAAGGAAGAAATACAATCTTGGAAAAAAATCCAATAGTCTGAGAATCGGATGGCTCTTGTAGCTCCTTGTAGGGAATTCAGGAAATAAAGGATAAAATGGGACTGTGTGCATAAAAACCCCAAAAGTGACAACAGCCACTGGACTGTTGTGACAGCAGAATATTTTACAGCTCCTAACCAGAAAAAAACAAATCAAAATAATCAGGAAAACTTTGCTGTCTGAGCAGTTCTGGTTCACCAAAAGGCAGCGCTTCAGTCACCCTCTTTTATTCCAAAATCACCTTTATTTCCCTCCTTTCCCTATGGAAAATCCCTTTCCTCGTAACCCAGGGAATAAGAAATCATTTGCACACGACCTTTGCCGTGCAGTTTGCAGCCAAACCCTTGGCTGGCGGCCAGGCTCATAACCCCAGCCCCTGCAGAACGAAATGAAGACATTAATTTCGGTTTTTATTAAGCTGGTAATAAGGCAGAGCTTAAAGCAAACGCAGGTGGAGCAGGTTTGATGCCAAAGCTTCAGGCACACGCCTTGAACTCGGCCAATCCCAGCTCCGGGCAAGGCATTCGGGAAAGGCAAGTGGAATTCGTTCTTTTTGGTGTTAGTCTGGAGCCTGCAGAATCCCAGGATGGGTCAGGATGGAAGGGACTGCAGTGGGATCATCCGGAAGGGCCGTCCTGTGGGAAGTGAACCCCTAAAATATCCACAACTCTCCTACCGGGGGGAATTCAGATATTTTTGGGGGCATTCCTAAAGCCCTCTCTGCCTCCAAGAAGAGCCCAAAGCTTTCATTCCCGTCTGAGCTCCCTCCCTGTATTTTTGGGAGCACGGGGGGTGAGGATGGTGATACCTTCAGGTATTTCTAGTTTTTCAGTCTTCATGTATCTGTAACTTGCTGCAGTTCTGTGCTCCTTACAAAGTGCTAAAATCCTCTGTCCCAGCACCTTTGGCCAAACAAGGCTCTCTGAACACAGATCCAAGGACATATTCATTGCCTTAGGGCCTGAAAATATGTAAACAACTGTGAGCTGGGGGAGCAGGCCTGGGGTGGTGAACATCATCACCTGAGGGTGCATTGCAGAATTGAGAGCCAATGTGCTAATGGACAGAACTTGTAAAAGGTGAAGGGCTCGTGACCCAGAGCCCATTTTGGGTGTCGTCCCCAAGGGAGACTTTGCTTGCCTGAATGTACCTTGAAGGCCTTTGCAGGCCTTGAATAAATTGTCCGCTTTTATACTCCTAATTTGTCTTGGCCTCTGTTTCAGGTAGCCTGTCTGTTAGGCACCAATGGCACCGTTCCCCTGACACGCTGCCACCTCCTTTGGGGTTATCTGCAGGTCATGGGAACCACGGGGGACGTTTCCAGCCCGGCAGGGCTGCTCCAAAGCTCGGGGGAAGGATTCAGCCCAGGGGAATTGTCACAGCTCCCTAATCTCCACTTAGGACCATGATTGGGGCTCCAATTCCCACTGCTCCAGAGGTGCCGTTGTCACTGTGGCATGGGATTTGCCAGGTCATGGCATTTCCATCACACCCCGCACACTTCACGGGCCATGGAAACGGCTCCAGCATCGCCTCCCACCCCTCCTTCCTTGGGCTTAATTTTTCCCTTCTTTTCTCCCCCTCCTCCTCCTCCTTCTGCTTTCCCTTGGCTCCTCTTAGCTCAGGTTTTAAATAGCAACACCCTCAGCACATCCCTTGGTCTTTCAGGAGCTTCCCAGACCTATGGCCCATTTTTTCCAGGGAATGGCCCTTTTTTCCATTTTTTTTCCCAGGGAACGGCCCTTTTTTCTGTTTTTTTTCCCAGGGAATACTTCAGGCCCAAGCACAGCACCTCCGTCTGGGAGCAGAATGAGCAGTTTAATTTGGGAAATGTTTTCTAGGAAGCACCTTTGGGAAGAAATTAGTTGCAAGCAACAGGAGAAGGATGAAGCTTCTCAGGTTGAGGGTTTATATACCCAGGGCTACTTCTGTTAGCTCAGTACAGCCAAACTGGGCTTGGTGGACAGGAATCCCAGAATCCCAGAATCTCAGAATCCCAGAATCCCAGAACCCCGGAATCCCAGAATCCCAGAATCCCAGAAACCCAGAATCACATAATCCCAGAATCCTGGAATCCCAGAATCCCAGAACCCCGGAATCCCAGAATCCCAGAATCCCAGAATCCCAGAAACCCAGAATCCCGGAATCCCAGAATCACAGAATCCCAGAATCCCGGAATCCCAGAATCCCAGAATCCCAGAATCCCAGAATCCCAGAGTTATAGAGGTTGGAAAAGATGGCCAGGATCATCGAGTCCAAGCTGCTCCTGATCCCCACCTTGTCCCCAGCCCAGAGCACTCAGTGCCACGTCCAGGAATTCCCTGGACATCTCCAGGAGTTCCTTGGACACCTGCAGGGATGGGCACTCCAAACATCCCTGGGCAGTTCCAAGGCCTGAGCACCTTTTCCATGGAGAAATTCCTGCTGATGTCCACCCTGAGCCTCCCCTGGTCACTCCCTCTCCTCCTGTCCCTGTTCCCTGGAGCACAGCCCGACCCCCCTGGCTGTCCCCTCCTGTCAGGAGCTGTGCAGAGCCACAAGGTCCCCCTGAGCCTCCTTTGCTCCAGGCTGAGCCCTTTCCCAGCTCCCTCAGGAATCCTCACAGGACTGAGTCTCCAAAGCCGTGCCCTGAGCTCCCAAATAAACAAGGAACACCCAGCGGATTCACCTGAATGCACTGATGGGAATGATCTCATTTTGGTTCTGCCAGTGACCTTTTCTGGCAGATGGGAAGTTGAATCGGTGCCATTTTCAAATTTTTCATAAGGACATGAAATGGGAACAGGTTTAGATGGGATTTTGGGAAGGAATTGTTCCCTGGGAGCGTGGGGAGGGACTGGGATGGAATTCCCAGAGCAGCTGTGGCTGCCCCTGGATCCCTGGCAGTGTCCCAGGCCAGGCTGGACAGGGCTTGGAGCAGCCTGGGACAGTGGGAGGTGTCCCTGCTTGGAACTGGATGATCTTTCATGTCTCTTCCAACCCAAAGCATTCCATGATTCCCTGAATTTCATATCTGTGCTGTGTGTTAAAACTCTCCACTCCTTCTGCTCCCCAATCAATTCAGTTAACCTCTCTCTCTAAGGACCTTTCGTATAAAGAATCGCTTTTTGTCCTGTGGTTTTTGGGCCTCACCTCCTTCAATGAGGCTCAGAATCCCAGGACCTACTGCCAGGTGGAAAATCCGGGCCAAGGACAGATAAAATTTGATGTGGCAAAACATAAATAAAGTTTCTCCTTTATGCCTGAGCAGGAGCTGACGTAGACTAATGCTCTCAATGGGCTTTTGCTGGAGAAGAAGCCATAACAATGAAAAATAAAAATAAAAATAAGAAAAAAAAGAAAAAAGGAAAGGAATATGTCTGGATTCACTTGGTTGACCTCCTTTCTCTTTGTGCTTCTGTGTTTTCCTTCTCCATGATTAGCCGGGATCTACTTAATTCCAGGCTTTTCATGGTGTCACCATGCTTCGTAAGCTTTCTGTGCAGCATTTTCTGAAGCAACCAAATTCAGAGGGGAATAATTCAATTCTTTATGCACTCGGCTGGGCTGGATTTGGTCTATTGTGATATGGAAAACTTTCCTCCTTCTCCCACTTGGAAGCAGGAGGTATCAGGAATATATTGGTGTACTTTGAATCAATTTTTGTGTCATCCCACTAAGAGTAAAGACCCCAAAGTGAAACATCTCCGAGCTTGAATTGCCATCCATGTCATGAACGGAGCCGTTTTTCTCCAGTAACTTCATTATGATCTTCCTTGTTTATAAATAATTCCTATACCCTGAAAATCCTAAAATCCTAAATAATACCTACACCTGGAAAATCCCCAAATCCAACTCTGCGGTTGGTGCCGTGAACCTTGAAATAATTACAAGACAGAAAATTTAACGGAGAAAGTGATGCAGGCATAAACCAGACCACGATCCCTACAAAATACCTGCAGTGGCTTTAGGGAGGTTGAGGTTGGACATTAGAGAAAATTCCTTCCGGGAAAGGATTGTCCAGGCCTCCACAGGTCAGTGCTGGAGTTCCCATCCCTGAAGGAATTTAGAAAATGCGTGGGCATGATTTAGTGGTGGCCTTGCTGGGGGAATGGTCGGACTTGATGATCCCCAAGGTCTTTTCCATCCCAAACAATTCCATAAGGAGCTTCAGCCATGCATTAATGACAGTCAAAGAGCAGGGAGGAGTGAGGAACGAGCTGTGCGCTGGTGTCACCCTCCTGAAGTTTGGAACTAAATAACAAAGCAAGGAAAACTCCGATAAAAATGTTCCCTTTGAGAGTGGGGTTTTGTGACCCTGACTTTGACCCCAAATTCACAAAGCTTTAAAGCTGCCCCAAGCTCTGCAGTGCTGGGCTTGGACAATGTTTGGATATCCTGGATCACATCCAAGCAATCTGGATGGAAATGAAATGGTCTTGAGGCAGAGAGAGTGTCCTGGCACTGACGTCCTCAAGGTCCTGGAAGGGTTGGGAAAACCTCCATGGAAGGTCCTAGAATCCCAGAACTGGAGGGAACCGTTGGGATCATCCATTTCCAGCCCTGTCCCATGGGCTGGGACACCTCCTGCTATCCCAGGCTGCTCAGAGCTCCATCCTTCATCCGTGAAATTTGTGATCCCAATCCAGAGCAAACCCTCATTTAGCAGCATCCTGGGAGCAAATCTGCAGCAACACAAATTTTTTGGGAGTTTGGTTTCAGCCTCTTCTCTCGTTCCACCTCATGGATCCATAAATGGGACCTGGGAATGGAAGCAACCATTGGAATCAGTTCCTCCTGTTGTCAAATCCCAATTTCCAGTGAGATGCAGAGCGTGGAAAGCTCCGTCCTGCATTCCCCAAAGCCAAGCTGGGGTTTCTCTGCAGCCAGGGGATGGTTTGTTCACCGAAAAAAGTAGAAAAAAGTGGAGGTTTCTGTGTGTACTTAAAACCTTTCTCCAAACATCCGGCAGTGGAAAAGTATCCGAGCCCTGCCCACAGCAAAGCAGATTTTCCACGAATCCATTTGATCCCAAAGATGAGAAACGTACAGGGAGCTGATGCTTCTCCTTCCCTGGGAGGGGGAAAATCCAGCCCAGAATTCATCTATCAAATAATCAGGATAATTATAAAATAAATACCAAGCAGCCAGTTGGCAAACAGGGCCGTTCAAGGGACATTTCCCACTAATTCTTCCAGGAGCACTGGGATAACGATGGGGATTAACGAGAAACCAAACAACCACAGAGCTCACGTGACCCTCTGTGGTTGTCTCGTGGTAGAAAAAGGCTCCACATTTGCTTTGAATTATTATGGACTCCAAAAAAAAGTTGTTTCTTTTTTCCCCCCTTTTTTTATAATGCATTGTTTTCTATGTGTTTCATATTCTTTTATGTCTCTTTCTGGGAATGCTTAATCCTCCTCCATGTCCTGCAGTCCTGGTGCAGCAGGACGGTAATGGGCTGCTGATTTTCCCTTTTTAAATTCAATTTATAGCCAGGCAACAAATATTCCTCTCTCCACCAGTCACGGTAAAGCAGTATTCCTGCAGTAGGGAATTATGGATAAAACCTGGTGTTATTTTATTTGCCTCGCCCTGGCTGCAGAGACTTTTCCTCCCTGACAGCTCTCCCTTCTTCTCATTTAAATTTAGTCTCAAAAATGAGCAACTTTTGTCGTGGATTTCCAATACACTGATAAATATGGGTGTTTTGCAACCTGAATTTAAATATTCACACAAAGATTAATTAGCGCTGAATTTCATCTCTTTGCATGCTCGATTCCTGCACCTGTGGAATGTTCCTGCTGCTCTGGAGGTGTTAGAGGTGATGAAACTTGGGGAATTCATGGAACTGACTTCGTTTGTTCCACTCAGAACAGTTTGAGGCATAAATCTGAAAATTTTTGATTTTTTCAGACCCTTCTTCTGTCCACTGGACTTCCCTTTTAATTCCTTCCCAATTACTCCAAGAGCTTAAGAACATAGGGATGGGAATAATTATCCTTTAATTATCCTTCTTCCAACAGTGAACTACAATTAACTATTTCAGGAAAAGCGTCTGGAGAATAAGGAAAGCAAAAAGCTCATTTTTTCCAGAGATCCACTCAGGACATGATCCTGCAGGATACATTCTCCAGTCAGTATTTCCCTTGCCATTGGAAGTCTTTCCTAAATCCATGCAGCTTCTTACACCCAAGACAAGGCCTTAGAGGAAAAATTTGGGATAAAACTCCGAGAAAACCTTCCTGGGTTTGTATTTCAGGAATAAAAAGGTGGATGAATGCTTGTAACTGCACTTGTCCCTCATCCTGGCTTCTCCCAGGAAACATCTTCCAACCATGGACAATAATCTGGACAGAAGAGAAAAAAATAAAAAGATTTATTTTGATTAATCTAATTAATAAAAATCAATTACATTAATTTTTAAACTTGCTCCAGGGGATGGTCAGATCAAATACTATGGAAAAATTCTGTACTGAAAGAGTGGTTAAACACTGCAAGAGGCTTCCCAAGGAAGCGGTGGAGTCTCCATCCCTGGAAGTGCTCAGTAAACTGGAAATGTTTTGGGATTTTGGGCATTTTGGGACATGTTTTAGTGGCCATGGGGGTGTTTGGTTGAAGGCTGGACTTGGTGATCTCGGAGGTCTTTTCCATCCTGAATGATTCCATGGTTTTGGATCTCAGCTCCAGAAGGACGCAGGACCTCAGGATCTCAGTCTTATCCAAACATTCCGTTGGGAATTCCAGTGGCACCAGGCACCAACCCAGGGAGGAAATCCTGCCTTTGGTGACACCAGCAAGCACCAGCAAACTTCCTCCACCCAAGGAAGTGCTGGAGTCTCCATCCCTGGAAGTGCTCAGCAAGCAGGAGTTGTTTTGGGATTTTGGGGATTTTGGGACATGTTTTAGTGGCCTTTGGGGTGTTCGGTTGAAGGCTGGGCTTGGTGACCTTGGAGGTCTTTTCCATGGACACAGGACCTCAGGATCTCGGTCTTATCCAAACATCTTGTCCAGGATTCCAGTGGCACCAGGCACCAACCCAGGGAGGAAATCCTGCCTTTGGTGACTCCAGCAAACACCAGCAAACTTCCTCCACCCAAGGAAGTGGGGGAGTCTCCACCCCTGGAAGCGCTCAGCAAACTGGAAATGTTTTGGGATTTTGGGGCATGTTTTAGTGGCCATGGGGGTGTTCGGTTGAAGGCTGGGCTTGGTGATTTCGGAGGTCTTTTCCATCCTGAATGATTCCACGGTTTTGGATCTCAGCTCCAGAAGGACACAGGACCTCAGGATCTCAGTCTTATCCAAACATTCCGTTGGGAATTCCAGTGGCACCAGGCACCAACCCAGGGAGGAAATCCTGCCTTTGGTGACACCAGCAAGCACCAGCAAACTTCCTCCACCCAACGAAGTGATGGAGTCCCCATCCCTGGAAGTGCTCAGCAAACTGGAAATGTTTTGGGATTTTGGGGATTTTGGGACATGTTTTAGTGGCCATGGGGGTGTTCGGTTGAAGGCTGGACTTGGTGATCTCGGAGGTCTTTTCCATGGACACAGGACCTCAGGATCTCGGTCTTATCCAAACATCGTGTCCAGGATTCCAGTGGCACCAGGCACAACCCAGCGAGGAAATCCTGCCTTTGGTGACTCCAGCAAACACCAGCAAACTTCCTCCACCCAAGGAAGTGGGGGAGTCTCCACCCCTGGAAGCGCTCAGCAAACTGGAAATGTTTTGGGATTTTGGGGCATGTTTTAGTGGCCATGGGGGTGTTCGGTTGAAGGCTGGGCTTGGTGATTTCGGAGGTCTTTTCCATCCTGAATGATTCCACGGTTTTGGATCTCAGCTCCAGAAGGACACAGGACCTCAGGATCTCAGTCTTATCCAAACATCCTGTCCAGGATTCCAGGGGCACCAGGCACCCAACCCAGTGAGGAAATCCTGCCTTGGGTGACACCAGCAAACAGGGGATCATGGGATTCAGACGATCCGTGCTGGGAATTCCCTTGTGGAATCAAGGTGTGATTTCACCTCGAAAAGCTCAGCTTGGAGGCAGCTGCTCAGCTCTCCAAGCCAGTTTTAAGGAAAGCAGTTTATTCCCATTTTGTATTCTTCCTTCCCCAGCTCCTCCTCCAGGCTGAGCCTTTCCCGTCCATAACCACACCTGGCAGCTGGCCATTCCCCAAACCCGAAATGTTTCTAACTGGAGTTAAACTCTGAGGTTGTGTTTATTCCTCTCTCTGTCCTGTAACACCAGGGAATTCAGGTGCCTTTTGTCCCTCCAAATCCCCATGGATTTCATTAGGGAAAGAAGAGTCTTCTTCCTTCTCAAATTTCCCAGTCTTTTACGACCAAAGCCTGGCTTAAGTGCTTTGGAAAATTTGATCCCGGCTTCACATAAACCTGGAATCAGCCCTGATGGAATTCCAAGGCCAAGGGCATGAGGAAATAACAGCACTTTGCTGTTTGGAAGGAGAGGGGGGCTGGAAGAAGAGCACAATTAAATGGGAATTACTCGGCTCCGTGGCTCATCCCAAGGGACCGCTCTGATTCCATAATCTCACTTCACTGTTGACCTTTATGTTGTCAGTGCAAAACCCAAACATATTAAACACGGCCTGGGGTTCCTGTACAAGATACTACAAATTGAGGAAGAGAGGGAGAGGGATGGAATATCCTGGAGCCAAAGGAAAGACCTGACTGATGGATGAGGCCCTGGGGAGGGCAGCATTAATATTTCCGGTCTTTTCTGAAGACCTTAAAAAAAGTAGAAATAGAAAGATCTCTCTTTTATGTGTGGTTGATGCATTCAGGTTTCTCTTTTCCTGGTTTTTTTGTTTGGAAAGAGAGGGAGGGGAAAAAAATCCCCCTCTGATTTTTATTGGGAATCTTGCCAGCCTTCTGTCATCACCAGGAAAATGGTTCCTTCAGCAGACACATCTGGGCAGCTTCACCCCTGTTCCTGATGGGAGCTGTCAAATCCTGTCCTGGACAGCGAAGGGAATGGCTCTCCATTCCCAGAGGGAAAAAAAGAGGAAGATTTGCTCCTGTTTCATTGGAAAGTGGGTGGACTGGGTGGAGAAGAGACAATTTCTTAGAGATAACATCTTCACTTTGCAGCACTGGTGCGTCTTCCTTCTTCTCCCACCTTCTACCACAACTCCCTTTTCCTGCTTCCTTTGCTCTAAGCCTGGAATCACTAAATGAATGAATGAATGAATGAATAAATAAATAAATAAATAAATTTAAAGATTTCTTGACCTCTCCACACAATTCTGGGTTCCGTGTCTAGACTGAGGTGTGAGGAGACGTGAAATATAGAAATATAAGCTCGTTAATGTGGGGACCAGGATTATCCACTGCTCCTGAGCCCCAAGGATTCGTGGAGCCTGGGATAATTTTGAAGAAGCTTCTGGCAAAATCCACCAGGAAATTTCCTCCTCACATCATTTTCAGCACTGCTGCCTCCCTAAATATGAAATTGAGGTAGTTATTGGGGAAAGTTTGAAAGCCCAGGGAAGCCTGTGGGAATCCTTGCCTAGGTTTTTTGGGATTGAACCTTAATCCTTTCCAGGACAGAGCTTTGCCCTGGAGCACCAGCCTGGGAATTAACCTGAATTTTTGAAGTGTTTCAGAATATCCCCAATAAAAAAGACAAATTCCAGCAGCCTCTCAGATAAACTAAACTGTGTCCCAGGCTGCTGGAGCTCCTAAAATTCCTTCTTGGATATTCCACAGCAGCCATAACTGGGATTATTGCCCTTGTAAGTTATTTTTCCCCATCGTTTATTACAGTGTACTTGGGGTCCATAAAACCATATTGCAATAAACTATGGAAAAATCAAATCATAAAAATACCCCCAAAAATCCTAGGACATAAAAAATACAGGAGGAAGAAAGAATTCTGCTACTGGGGAAAAAAAAAATGAAATAAGAGACGAGTTATGAAAAAGAGCATTATTAGAAAAGAGTTCCTTGAACTGGAATATTAATTACAATATTATTAATTAATATGGATAAAAAACACTATAGGCTATAAAATTTGTGCAGAAATTTTATAAAATTTCTATTAAAAGGCTATGAAAATTGTACAGAAAATTTAAAAAAATTACAATAATGCAGTAGAATTATGGGCACTATAGATAATATATTGCAATATACAATAATTTATTAAGAATAATGTTAATATTATTTCTTCCTCTGAAGTACAAGAACAGTGTAAGAAGTTGAACATTTCCACTCTCAGATTTCAAAAATAACTTTGTGCCAAATAACTTTGTGCCATTAATAATCTTTCCCAGTATTTTCCAGCTACTAAGGGAGCCCCTAGGATGTCTTAATTCACTCAATTTCTGTAGGTTAACTTTAATTTCATTTTATTTTGTCAAATGTTAATGATCTTTGAGTACCACAACATTGGAGGCAGATGAGGAAACTTCCAAAGAAAGTTCCAATTATCTCCATGTTTGATGTGGACTCTAAGACAAGGATTTCTTCCCATTTTTCCATAATAAGTAGAACGGATCAGGAATTATTTCCTGGAAAATAATGCACTGCTGCCCCCACCGCCACATGGAAAGAAACCCTCAACCAACCAATCCAAAAAAAGACAACACCTTTTTATTTGTAATTTTTCCAATTTTTCCGTGCAATATTCCATCAAAATGAGGAGACTCTGGAATCAGTGACAGCCTTGGAGAAGTCAGTGGTGGCCACGGAGACTTTAAAGCTGAATCTTTCTCATATTTCAGGAAAATAATCAACTTTAGTTGTTGCCTCTCAAATTTCCTGGGAAGAAATCAAACCTCTGGCAGACATCAAGCGTTGTCTCCTTATTAAAAAATAAAGAGCATTTTTTATGTCCTCGTAAACAGCATTTTTGTATTCTGACAAATTTCTCCGGGAATGAGAGAAATGTTCCTAACCCGTGCACAAATCGGATTTGGAGTCAGTCAAAGGAAAATTCCCGATGAATACCGAATTGGAAGAACTGTGATTTTCAAGTCTACACAAAGATTTTGACTGGTCAGGGCAGCAAAGGAGATAATTTTGTTATTATTTCATTATTTCTTTATCAATACAGACGTGGATTTTGTTCCAATTCCAAAAGCTGGATGACTATTTCATTTCTATTCCAATGAGTTCCTCCAAGGAAAAATTTTCTTTAGGAGGAATCTCATCACCCCACCACTCATCCAGCGTGATCCAGCTGAATTTGTGGAGAAGATGACCCCAAATTTTAGGCGGAATTGATCCATTTTGTAAAATCTGAGCCAAGGCTGGGAGGAACACCTGCGTGTGCCAGAGAAATCTCCTCACACAGCCTTGGTCACAAGGAGTTTAGAGTAGAAACTCAAGTCAAACTCCATTTTTTTTTTTTTTGGCGGGGTGGTGGTTCAACCAGAAGATTTTTAGGAGCCATATTCGGTTTTTTAGGAACTCCATCTGAAATTTTTGAAAGTTCTCAGGTGGTTCCACCTTGAAGTAGTGAAACCTCACATGGAAATTTCTACATTTAGGAGGCACTATTCAAAATATTTCACTCTTGTTGAATTTAAACTCAGATCAAATCCTTGGTTTAGCTTTCAATGGCCAAACCAAATTATTTTATCATAATTCGGATTAAAAACTCTGAATTAATTTGAATTTCCTGTTCCGTTCAGTTGTCATTATAAAGCCTGATTTTGACTTCTATTAAGACATTTTTCTGCAAAGAAAGGGAATCTGTGATAATAATTCTATAATTATGGAATTAAGCCTGAAAATCCCTAAACTGGAAAGCTGCAAGGCCATGGTTGCCTTGAGCCATCCATTGTGTTCATCAGTGTCACTGCACCATGAATAATCTGGGATTTTTTCAACAAAGTACCAATCCACTTCAGAAAATGTATTTTTGGAGAATGCACAAATTTAAACACTCACCTGTTTTGGTGTTTAAATTCATTTCTGCTCCAGGGAATGCCTGAGCTGAGATTTGAAGCCCCACAGCTCATCTCATCACCTTCAGGTTCCAAAAACCGAGCAAATTCCAGGTGAAACCATGGAGTTTTTCCACCGTTTCCAAACAAACTCAAACCCTGCCAGTGGAAAGCTTTGGACTGAGGTCAGGGGATTTTTGACCGAGGCTCAGCCGAGAGCTGCTCTGACCCCCCGGTGAACTTCACGCTCTGCTGGAAAGCTCTCCTCTTGCCATGGCCATCCTGGCTGTGCTCAGCCTTGGCCCTCCTGCTCGGAATTCCTGCTTCCCCCAGGTCAGGAAGAGGAGCCGTGTGGTTTTCCAGCTGCTGCCCAGCGCTGGGTTGAACCTTCGAGAGCCCCGTGCTGGAAATTCATCGCCGCTGAATCACACCCATGAGCTCAGCTCCTGCAAGACTTCACTGCTGTGGAATTTCTCGAGGAAATTCTGGAGTCTCCATCGTTTTTTTGCCACTTTTAACCTGGGGACATCAGGGCTGCCGTTCCACACGTGGACAATCCCAGGGAACAGAGTCTGCTCCCAAATTCCGTGTTCCTCATTTAGGGGCAGCCTGGCATTGGCTGCTCTCAAAGAGCTATGAAAATATTAATTAATAAATAATTCTATACTTCCATATGCACTAACCCTTGTTTCCATACATGGCTATGGTAATTTCCTAAACAATCACTAACAATCCCACTAATTAGTAAAAAATAGAAACTGTAATTGCTAGAAACAAGAATTTTCTTCCCAATGGGCACTGAGTCCCTAAGGGACACAAGGAGACTAAAATCCTGCAATTTGTTGACTTTTTTGACTTCACTTTTTCTTTTTTTAGCTGTTTCTCCTGTCAATCTAAATTTCTGGTGACCACTGATATTCCTGCAAAAACTAAAATGGAACTGATCTTAAACATTCTCTATCCAGGTGAATGGCACCGGGAAGAAATCAAAAGGAAAATTCTCTGGAATGGTTCAGTTGAAAGAAAATTCTCTGGATCCCTTTCTTAAAATTATCTTCTGAGAATTCCTGGAAGTTTGTCCTTCAGTCAGGAGTCAAATGTTTCTTCCACTTCTTCTCCTGTGGACCCAGGCTTTGTGATCCAAGCTGAGCCCCACATCTCTCCGTGGCTAATTGTAATCTAATTATAATCTAATTTATAATCTAATTATCTCCTTCAATCCCAGCCCTTGGAATTCTGACACTTTTGTAACACTGAGCTTTGGATATTGAAATATTTGAGTGAAGCCTGGAGGTCCTCCAGCTCCACTTCAGAAAGATGTAGCTTTCCCAGAGGTCCTGTGCCATGGATGGGATCCCTGTGCTGATGTCTCCATCAATCCCGAGTCTCCACCCCGTACGTTTATTTGGAGAACAACAACTTGCCTGGAGTGAGTTTAGTTTCTCCGGAGGCCAAAACTCAGCTCATCAGCTCACAGATGATGATTTGGGGCTCACCTGTGTTATTCCTCAAGATCCACCTGGCTGCACTGAGAAGTTTTCCAGGGATTGTAATGGGAATTTGCATGGCCAGCTCACAGGAATTCCCCAGCACTGAAGACTGGTCCTAGGGCTCTGACCCAGCATCTAAATTCCACCCCAACCATTTCTCCCTCTCTGACAGTGCTGCTTCCCACTCGACATCGCTATCCAACCAATAAATCCTAAACCAGATCCAACTGTCCTCTGGATGGACCTGTCTCTTTTTATTGGCTATCAAGAAACCCAGAGCGCTTGTCCAGGCTTAAAATTTGACTTTCAGTGGGCTGAGGTTACTGAAATTCAATTCCACCTTAAATACACCAGGATGTTGTGGGCATTAGTTCATATTTTATCAATAAGCATCTGCAGCTGAACTCCAGGGAAAATTTACATGGAAGAGGTTGGAGATTTATAGATACGTGGGTGAAGGGTTATGAAACGCACGTGGGTGTGCAGACTTTATAATCTCTGTCTGTGCACACATTTATCCGTACCTGTGTATTTATCCAGGCAAAGAGGGATGAATGCTTTCCCTATGGTGCATTCCCTGGAATATTTCAGAGCCAGCGGGATTTGCCAGGCCCGCCTGGTGTTGAACGCGAGATCAGATGGAGATACAGAGCAACACAAGCACAAATATTGCTCGTTTCACCATTCCTGTCCTCTCGGCAGCCGGAGCCGGAGCGATGACGCCTGTGCAGACAGCCGGGAGGGGAGGGATGTGATAAATGAGGCCTTGGGAGGTGGGGAGGTTTGGCTGCTCGCGCTCTCCGTGACTCACGCGCTGTGGCAGAGCCATCCCAGTGTCGAGGCGGGAGGCCTTCCATGAAAACACGAGCGGCAGCAGAGGCTGGGATCAGCCCAGCACCCCAGGCTGATGTTTTGGTGCTTCTCGGGGTCTGTCGGTGCTGGATGCTTGGGAATCGGTGCCAGATGTGCTCCTTGCAGCACAGGGAACCTTTGCCAGAGGGTGTTTCTCGTTATCCCAATGTTAATTTTCCCTGTCCTGCCCATAAACAGTCACACAACTTCACTGGAGCTGGGGGAAGGTCAGTCCAGGGTGGAAAACATCTCCAGAGATCAACCAAGGTCTGCCACAGGCACCTTGTTTAGGAATCCAGAGGTCCAAAGGGAAGGGTTATCAAAAGGAGGGACTTGGGCTTCATTCACCCATGGGGTGGAGACACTTCCCAAAGTCAGCCCTAAATCCCTAATCCTCAGCTCATCCCATCCGTAAACCAGGAAAAAACAAATGCTGTTTAAAATAAAATGTGATCAAAGCAGGAGGTCTCTCTTAAATGTCTTGTGGAGTCACATGTGGGCAGGTGTGAGTGTCTGTGATGTGCTCTTCATCGATATATTTATATTTATATTTATATTTATATTTATATTTATATTTATAATGTTTTATTTATATTTACTTATATTTTTATATTATTCATATATATATATATTTACATCCACATTTATATACTTATATTTATACTTATTATATTTTATTTGCATTTATTTATATTTTTACATTATTCATATCTATGTCTATATCTATATTTACATTTATATTTACATTTTTATTTTTATTTTTATTTTTATTTTTATTTTTATTTTTATTTTTATTTTTATTTTTATTTATATATTTATAAAGCAATATGTGTGGGGCCTCTTAGGGAACAACATTTATTATAAATAAGCGCAACTCAGTGACTTATTAAATCACTCTGACTTCCCTGGGACATCTTCCAGCACCTTAAAAAAATCAAAATAAGTATTTTTGATGATTTCTAAGCAGAAGACGATGTGTTAAACACAGAGGAAGGTAATTTGGGAGCTGCGAACGCTGTCCCGGGGAGGCTGTTTCTCCTCAGGACATTTGGGATGCAGTGACAAGCTGAGGACACTCCAGGTCACCGTTATCTCCCACCGCGGTTCCACGCCCAATCCGTGGGGTCCCGGCTCCGATGGACACAGATGGAGAGCTCGATCCTGGTGTCCAGAGCAGGAAATCCAATCCCAGCGTTTTCCGTGGGGTCCTGGCTCTGATGGACGCAGATGGAGAGCTCGATCCTGGTGTCCAGAGCAGGGAATCCAATCCCGGCATTTTCTGTGGTGTTGATTTAGATTTCCTGAGATTCGCAGAAGCTGGCAGAGGAAGCAGGCAGATGAACCCAAGATGGTGAAAAGAGAGACTTTATTTACAGAAACTTCTTTATATATCCATTAATAATCTAGCAACTATTGGTCAGCAGGGAATCCACCTCCTAAAACCATCGGTCACAGCTATACAACACCTAGTACCAAACACAGAGATTAAGAAAGTACAAAAATGCAGCTTATCTCTATTCTCCATGAGAAAGAAGAGAAAGATTTCTAAAACAGCGCAACTACACCGTGAGGTCCCGGCTCTGATGGACGCGGATGGAGAGCTCGATCCTGGTGTCCAGAGCAGGGAATCCAATCCCAGCGTTTTCCGTGGGGTCCCCGCTCCGATGGACGCGGATGGAGAGCTCGATCCTGGTGTCCAGAGCAGGGAATCCAATCCCGGCGTTTTCCGCCATCCCGCACATCCCTCCGCGCTGACAGCTCCTCCAGGCTTGGCTCTCACCCTCCTGCCTGGCGGCTGCGGTGCTGCTGTCACCTGCCAAGGGATGGAGTGGAAGGCCTTGGGGCCTCTGGAAAAACACTCAGCCCGGGAAGGTGCTTGGGACAGGGTGTTCCAGCCGTCAGGAGCTCCTGGGCACACTGGGAATCCTCGCGCTGAAGGAGGGCGGAAAGGTTAAGCGGTTTCAACCCAAATCTCAGAGCCTGACCCACCTTCAAAAATGTAGATTTTGAATTAAAAATAAGACTAGAATTAAATAGGTACGATTTCCCGGTCATTTTGCTTTTTTTTGTTCTTTTTCCCATGCAAAATAATGTTCTGTTTTTTCTGAAAAATAAAAAGGAAAAATTGTTCTTATTCTGAAACAAAAGAAGGAAAAAGGAAAAGCTTTGCAAGCTTTAAAAATGCAAAAATGCATGTTGCTATTATTTTGCTATTGGAAGAAACTGCACAATAAACCACTTTTTTTTTTATTTTTTAAATCAGTAGGAAAGTGTCAGGATAAATGCCAAGGAATAGCAGAGATTGAGGGGAGAAGCGATGGAGGTGGCAGCAAGGACAGTGTGACAAGTGGGGACGTGACTGCTCCGTGAAGGAGCTGTTTTGGAGCTCCGCGGAACTGCAGGTCAGAGGTGCTGATTCCGTGCTCAAGTGGCTCTCCTTGGGTAAAATCAGCTGTCACGTTTCATCAAATTCCCTGTCCTAACCCCAAAATATTCCCGTTATCAGGGCTGGGATTCTTGGGCCTTCGCTGTCCCCTCACAAACAGCGGCGCAGGAGCAGATTCAGCCTCTGGAGGTGTCTCCTTTCCCCTCCTAGCTCTTGGAAGAGCTGCAGGTGACCCTAACCTTTATTTGAAAAATACAGATGAATCCCAGAATCCCAAAATGGGCTGGGTTGGGAGGGACCCTGAAGATCATTCAGTTCCATGGGCAGGGAGCACCTTGTGGGCTCAGAAAATTGAATTATGAACATGACTAAGGAACAAAAAAAGAAAGGAAATAAGGTGGGAATAAACACCTGTTTGTCAGAGGGATTTGGCTCACCAGGAATTGTCCAGGAATTCTTTGCAAAGGCTCCACCACACCCATCCCAGAGGAAAGGAACCTCCTGTCCCCACTCTGGATTTTCTCCTTGCCATGGAGCAGTTGGATGTGTGGGAAAGTTCTCCTGGTCCCAAATCAAAGACATCCAAAGCTGGAGAATGGTTTGGGATAGAAAGAGACTTTAATTCCTGGGATAGAAAGGGACTTTAATTCCCATCCAGTGCCACCCCTGCCATGGCAGGGACACCTCCCACTGTCCCAGGCTGCTCCAAGCCCTGTCCAGCCTGGCCTTGGACACTGCCAGGGATCCAGGGGCAGCCACAGCTGCTCTGGGAATTCCATCCCAGTCCATCCCCACGCTCCCAGGGAACAATTCCTTCCCAATATCCCATCTAAATCTATCATTCTTTAGCTTAGTCCTCATTGTTTTCTTCAGGAAACAAAAGAAAAGAGGAATTAGAAAAAGGCAGTATTTACAGTTCTGGTTTAATCCAGATCAGAGTTCAAATGCTCAATGATTGGAAAAAAAATCCAGATTTTAGCAGTGGTTTTGTTCCTGCGGGTCAGTGATGGGTTCAGGATGCTGCTGGTAATTCATCCTAATCCAAACTGAAAGGGTTTGAGGCTGGAAAAAAGAGAAAATAAACAAATTAATCAGAGAACAAAGACAAATTGTGAGGGGAAAGACAACTCAGAGCAAAGTGTGGTTAAACACAACTCAATTCTCTGTCAGACTGAGAAATTCAATGTTAATGAGCCCTGGGCTTTGTTGGGTTCTAGGGCACACGCTCCTGTCCGTGAGCATTCCAAATAAAGCCATAATCCTTGGCTCATTTGCATGGAAAAAAATGTTCCTGACCCTCCAGCTGTTCTCGCCCCGGTGTTTGCAGTTTTATTACTCAAATATCAGCTTTTGTTCGCTGGCCAAGCCCAATGAAAACATAATATTTAAATATAAGCCCCATTTACCTTTCAAGGATTTTTCCTGTCCAAAAAATTCCTGGTAATTTGTGTCGAATCCAGGCCCTGAACTCATTATTCATCCCTTCCCCGAGCCTGTTCCTGTTAATAGGTGCTAATTCCACCCCTGTGACATCATCGCTGTTGCCACGGCGATGGCCTGTGATGTCACAAACACGAGACAATAGCCCCTGGTTAGGAACAAACCAATGGGAAAAATGAGTCAGGAATGAAGGGAAAGGGACGGGAGGGAAATATCCTGGGATCCAAACTTCCCAGCGGTGTTTTCACCTTGATTTTCCTGGGATTTGGGGCTGGCTGGGAGCTCTGGGCGTGCATGTCGGACTCCTGAGGGATATCGCTGTGTTTGGGGAGCGGGATTGAGTAACGTTGGGATCTGAGGGTTACCTCCTGAGTTTTGGGGTGCTGGGTTTCACAGCTGGGGAAAACACTCCATGGGGTGAAGATTTCAGTATGGTCCCGTTTAAACAGGGCGGGGGGAAAAAATTAAGGAAAGAAAAAAGGCAGGAATGTCTAAATGCTTGTTTAATCAGACGTGCTTGGTAATGTAAATAATGTATTACTAGATATATAAATTAAATATTTAGATGGACTTCTTTTAGTTGAATATTTACATAGATTTAGAGTAGATTTTAGGAATGAATTCCTGGCTGGGGAGTGGCTGGGATGGAGTTCCCAGAGCAGCTGTGGCTGCCCCTGGATCCCTGGCAGTGTCCCAGGCCAGGCTGGACAGGGCTTGGAGCAGCCTGGGACAGTGGGAAGTGTCCCTGCCCACGGAAATGGATGATCCTTAAGGTCCCTTCCAATCCCAGCCGCCCTGGGATTCTGTGATCCCATTAATGTATTTGCTTTCTTTGAGAGAAAATTCCATCACGGAGCAGCTCAGAGGGAAGATGTTTTCTTCTCCCTTCCTTGCACAGTGATCATTACCTCAATTTTCCTTCTTCTTCCTTTGTTTTCCTTAATATCAATTATCCCCATCCACTGATCACTTCCCCAGAATCTCTGCATCTTTTTCCCTCAACACAGAAGAATAAATCCACAAATTTCTTCAGGACCTGGGCTGAAATTTTAGGATCGGAAGTTTAATATGTGGATTCCTGATACAAAACCTTCCTCCCTATCTCATTTTCCTTAACTCACATCATCTCCACTGCATTTCTTTCTGGGTCTTTTCCCATGGATTTTATTCCGAAGGGCTCCCAGTCCCTATTTTCAAGTGTTGAGCTCTGAGAGGTCTTTGCCCCCTGAATCAAATCCTGAAGAATTTCAAAGGATGGATCTCCCAATCTCCAGGGATTTTTTGCTGTGCATCCCTGAAAAAGTGGCTGCGAAATCAACCCCTCGATTTCCCCTCCCGCTCCTCTTTCCCACAGGAGAATCATCTCCACCTCGCTGAGGACTTTGCAAGGTCTTGGAACAGACCTGGGCAGGCAGGGAAACATCAGCTCGTGCTTCCTGTGGAAAAAAAAAATCCCAGAAATCCCCACGGCTGCCAACAAACAGAGTTTTACACTGCTCAGACGTGCCAGAAAAAGGGTGGAAGGGCAGTCTGGATCCAGGTGGCCAACTGGGCTAGTGAGGCCTTCCGGGCCAGTTCATGGAGCCAACAGAGCAGGAAGGAGGGGTGTTGGGGAGGAAGAAATAGGAAAATCTTATAGAAATTATTACCTGGCAAAAGATGTTGAGAATATAGAAACTATAAGCTAGATTGAAATGAAGACAAACTTTGAGATACCAAACCCCAGTTCCTGAATAACAAGAAAACAATGGTATGGCCACTGAAGGCTCACCACCCTCTCTGACAGAACAATACCTCTCCTTGATTAGACAATAGCCCCTGCTTGCCTGCAGGTCCAAAGGGTAGAGCAGACCCTACAAACTTAGCATAAGATCCAAGAAACAGTTTTTAGGGTTTAAAATATAACGCCATATGGTAATACAAGGATGCTCATAGGCTGTATGTAAATGCTATAGAATTTGTATCTTGCCCTAGATTGGTTAGTGAAAATTAGAATATTCAGCACAGAACAGGATTTATTGTATTGTAAGTGAGAACCACGGTGTTCTGTATTTCTGTAGCCCCTTTTACCCATTCTGTTCTGTATTCACATCCTTTCCCCCTTTTACCAATTCCCGTTTCCTGTATCCTCTACTCTCTCTCCTTCTCTCTCTGCCCTGCTCTGGGCTGTGCCTGGCGGCTCATTGCAGGTCTCCTACTCCCACGCTCCTTTTCACAACAAACCTCATGCTCTGTCGCCGTGCGCTTTTCCCAGCGGCACAAGCCCGGCAGCCAGGCGGCCCTCGCCTCCCACGCGCGCCGCGTCCACGAAGGTATCGGGCAGGTGTTTCACCCTGAAGTGCTGCGGCTCAGGGCGGGCGGATCCTGCTCAGGCTGTCGCTGGACACAGGGGCCCAAGAAGGCAAGAGAGTGGGGTCTGTCCTCCAAACCTCTTTATTGATGAACCGGGAGAAGGGTAGTGGAGCGCGGTGGGATCTGGACAGCAAGCCCCCAAACCGGGCTCGTCACGGGGTTTTACCTAGGGGTGCCCGACCAATCAGGAGAGGGTTCAGGGGTGGGTACAGAACACGGGAACCAATGGAACACAACCAGGGTAGAACCAAATACAAATAAACCAATGAACATAATAAGGGTCATGAAGCTGCTAGAACAACAGGCGGGGCCAAGGTGGAGACCACTCCCAGGGCCAGCCTCCGAGGTGGAGTGGCAGGGAAGATGCCAGAAAGGTGGGAGGGGCTAAGGCAGAAACCACTCCTGGGACCCGCCCAAGGGGTGGCTCTGTACTGCTGTCTCCAGCCCACCGAGGCTGTCCTCGCCTGAGGAGGCAGAACTTGCCCTGGATAGAGCAGCAACCATGGGCCGACCCTCCACAATGCTCTACCGACTGAGCCGTCCAACTGGCGGCAGATTTCTACAGAGGGGTTTGGCGGAATTCCGGCCATGTGCCGGAGCTCCGGAGCCCCAGTGACCGATACCCTCGGCAGCTGAGCCAACAGCGCAGGTGCAGGCAGAGCTTGGCTTTACAAGGCTGGGGCTGGGCCAAGAGCCTTCCAAAGCGGTGGTTTGGGCTGGGAAGTCAAGGATGGATGGGCCAGATGTTGGTGACGTCCCTGGGATTCTCCAGAGATGTTGTATTCCCTGTGTTTCACCCTCCCAACCTACAGGGAATAATTTTTGGTGTTCTTTGCAGCAATTCTCTGTTGGTATTTGCATTCACACCTCACCAAAAACTTTAAAAAATATGGAAAAAACCCTCAAACCTCAAAGCAAAATTCAGGATAAAGTGGGAACTCAGTCCAAGCCTGAAAAGGAATTTTAGGATATGGCAGTGATTCAAGGCAGTGATGGAAGATGTTATTTTTGTGGAATGTTCGTGTTTGCTCCAATTTGGTTTGATTTTATTTGGCTATTCTGGAGGATCCATCCATGTAATTCATCCCAGTTTATCCATGTAATTCATCCCAGTTTATCCACGTAATTCATCCCAGTTTATACTAAAATACGGGATACTATCAGAGTAGGAGGGATTTGAATGAAGGCACAGCTCCAAAGTGGAGTTTAATTCATCTGGAATAACCAATCCCCTTTTCTGCCGTGGTTCCTTAACACCATGGGATCATTTAGTGAAGCCCAGAACTCATTAATTGTTCTAAAAGCAAATTTTTCTGCTTTTATGTTTGAAGATTATGAAATGACCAGTTTCTCCAGGGACATTTATGCTCCTGAAGTTTTGAATTAGGAAAAAAATAGACCACCTTCATCTAAAAAAAGGTTTATCACAATTTTGGAAAGTAATTCCTAGAAAGGTGAGATGGATTGTTCAGAAATACTATGATTATTTCTCAGCTTTTTTTAAAATTCCCCCAAATCTGGCCAAAATAATCTAAAATCTATTTATTCCAATAAAAATGTATAGGCAGACAAACCCAATCAGATCTTAAAGCTCTTTAGGAAGAAACCCATGGGAGATGCCTAAAAATAAACACAAAAATTGGACATTTCCCCCCCTATATTCCCTTTGATCTTCCATGGGAATTTCACAAAACCCGGGGCTGCTGATTTTGGCCATCTTTAATTTCAAATGGCCAAATATTTGTCCAGAAATCCTTTTTCACGTTTTAAGAACTCACTTTCCATTCTCAAAATCTGTCAAAAGTAACAGTGGAGAGGTGTTTTTTAGGGATTTCTGCCTTCTAGGAGGAAAAAAAATATTTGGATGCAGTTTCCTGGTCATTTCTAGGAATTAATGGGGAAAAAATCTATTTAAAGATGCAGCAAAACCCTTCAGGTTTTTAAATGATCAGGGATAGTTTTAAATATGAGATTAACATCAGGAGTGGCTGCCAGCAGATCCCAGGAATTAATCCTGCCTGGCAAATAAATTGCAGGATTGGTCACCTCCAGTTTTGGAATTATTTTAACCAAAAAATTGATAAAACAAGGATCAACTCAGGAAGTTATGTGGTGCACGGAATTTGGGTGAAGGACAGAATCCTAGAATTCCAGGAGAAGGAATTTAAGATTACAATGGGCACCGACTCTTTGGCTGATGGATGACCCAGGAACAGGCACGGGCGAGGCGAGGCTTTGGGATGGAATTTCTTCTCTTGGGACATTCTGGGAGTGGTGCCAGAAACCAGGACAATGCTATTTTTAGATGTTATTTTAGATGCAATTCCTAAATTATTGGGCGAAATTCCTTTTTTATTTCAGAAAAACCCTATTCTGAAGCAACGAGAGGAGATAGAGTTCATAACTGAGATTATAAACCGAAGGGAGCAAAGCTGTCCTGTGGATCTTCTGTCTCTGCCTTGCTTTTGTTCCTTACAGGAAAAACGAAAAGCAAAGACTTTTTGATAAATTCGATTATTTGCTATGAGGAGATGGCTCCATGCTGGAGTCACTTGGATTTTCCATCCTAATTCCAGAGGCCCCTGGAGACAGGAGATGATAAACCTCTCATTATGATAATTTAAATTCACTGCCATAGTGGAAGGTGTCCCTGCCTTCCGCAGAGGATTGGGATGAGATGATCCTCAGGGTCCCTTCCAACCCAAACCATTCTGGAATTCCATGACAATTTCTGCTGGGATGCGAAGGGAATTGCAGCACTTTATCAATTTTCTCATGTGAGGTCTGCTCAGAAAAGAGATTAATCAGGGCTGTTCTGGGGGAAATTGGTTTTTCAGCCTCTCTGTTTTTGTGGTTTTCGCTCCAAGCTCTGAGCCTGAAGGGAGCAATTCCTGGCTCTATTTGAATTATCCACTTGTATATTTTATTCCACGAATGCTGATTTGATTTTTCGGAATTCCGCGTTTACATTGCTGCAAAATCCCATTAGAAAGGAGGAGTTTGATGCTTTTCTTTTGTGTTTTCCTTTTTTTTTCTTCACTGTAAGACTGTGGTGGGTCTCTGAGGTTCAGATTTGGCTCCAAGAGTTCAACCCCAGTCAGCTCTGATGGACCCACTCCTCTTAGCCAATGGTTTTCCTTCATTAATTCATTTCTGGAAAGGAAAAGAGCTGGGAACAAATGGGAAAAAAATAGGAAAAAAAAAGAAAGAAAAATGTATGGATGTTCTAAAGGCCTCACATCCATTGGATTCATGGCACACAAACACTCTGGGAATGGAATCCCTCCATCCTTCAGTATCAGGAGTTGGGTTTAAAGTGCTGCCTGGATGGGAAAGTTTTATAATCACATTCCCTGGCCCGAGGTTCTGTGGGAAAGATCAGGTTAACCTGGCTGGGAGTGGCTGCCAGAAAACACAGAAAAGTCCTGGGGAAGCCAAACTTTCTGCTCCAAAGAGCTTCCAAACATGGAATGTGTGTGAGGGTGTCCATTTATGCACTGAGAGAGACACACACGTTTAAATGGAGACACGCACGCCCCTCCCTGCGGCTCTGATTTTCTGATATTCGTGGAGATTCGCAGAAGCTCGCAGGGAAGTCAGGCACTCAGCACACAAGATGGCGAAAAGAGGAACTTTATTTACAAAAACTTCTTTATATATTCATTAATAATCTAATACTTATTGGTCGATAATTTTTCCACCCCCTATAACGATTGGTTACAACTCTAGAGCATCCAGTACCAAAACAAAGAGATTAGAAAGCACAAGAATGCAACTTATCTCTATTCTCCACGAGAAAGAAGAGAAAGATTTTAAAACAGTGCAACTATACCTCACAAAATTAATTTCCAGTGGGAATTTCATTGGCATTAAGATGCTGATATACAGGACAAATTCGGACTTTTGTCTTAATCAACAGATAAAAGGTCTCACTTTGTATTTGAAATGAAAAAAAAAAAAAATCGGGGTTTTTTACATGAGTATTTTACGTTGGATAAAACAAGGATCGAAATTTGGAAGCAGTGGATCCTCTTCACAACAAAATTTTGGTTCCTGTCTCAGCTGACTCAGCTGCTGAGATTTCCTGTTGTCAACAAATGACTTGGGATGATTCAGAGCAGGAGCCTGGCCTGGCGCTGGGAATGTCGCTCCTCCCGCTCGCTCGCTTCCCTTCCTTTCCGCGGATTGTGGAGGAAGCCCAGGCAGTGAAAAGCTCCTTGGGGAGAATCCAGCGTGGGGAAGGTGTCTGATCCCATCCCAAACGGGCAGCCAGAGCCAGGGAAAAATGGCCAAGCTGATGTCGTGAACAATTTCAGTATTGGCACCTAATTACCACCTCCGAGTGCTGAAAGTCAATTCCCTTTTTCCAATAAACTCTTTCCTAATATCTTTCCTATTAAAATTCTCAGTCCTATATTTTCTTTCTCTTAAGCTGGTGTAATTTTTTTTTTCTTTGCTACTGAAACGCTTTTTTTTTTTACTACTTAGAACATAGATTTTAAATAAACAACCAAAAAAATTGATAATGTCCAAATTTAACAGAAAATACTTTATGAGTATTTTTTTTATTAAAAAC
The DNA here is from genome assembly GCA_036785705.1 of Acanthornis magna. NCBI lineage: Eukaryota > Metazoa > Chordata > Aves > Passeriformes > Acanthizidae > Acanthornis > Acanthornis magna. The sequence continues at coordinate 1,490,019 of JAWUZG010000257.1, read as the reverse complement.
TGTAATATTTTTATATAAGATCTCACATTAAAAAAAAAAGTGAAAAGTTATTACTTTTTTGGGGGGGCATTTTTTGAGTTAATTTTTTTGCTGAAAAAAAAGAAAATATTGAATCAAAATAATGCAAAAAAATTTAAGTATATCGTAAAGCAGTAACTACCCACATTAAAGACCACCAATAATTCACACAGACCATTGTGGTGGTCCACAAAATAAACGTTTGGGTAAGAAAGCAGTGGGAGATCCTCAGAGTTTTAAGGAAAATGGTCCAACAGAAGTTTTCTCTGCTGTGCAATTCTTCATCAAAAGGAAAAGTGCAGTGAACCAGGGCTTTGGGGGAAATGTTCCAGAGCGTTGGGAAATTTGTGCTTCTGAAAGGATCCCAAAATCTCTGCAGCTGCCTCAGGGCAAGCTTCTCTGTGGGAAAAATCTGGGAATTTTCTGGGGGTGCCATGGGGGTTTTCCAGCCTCTTCTGAACTGCAGATTTCAACAGCTGCCTCAGAATTAATTAATTTTCAATTGGGCCATAAAGGATTCAAGAATTGGAAATTAAATTAGATTTTGGCCTTAAGGTCTTGGCGTCTCCTGAGTTCACCAAACATTCCCAGTTCAGTTCTGGGCTCTACTTAACGACTTTAAACTGCCATAGGGCAGGGTTGGATGGGATCTTGGGAAGGAATTCCTCCCTGTGAGGGTGGGGAGGCACTGGAATGGAATTCCCAGGGAAGCTGTGGCCCAAGGAAGTGTCCAAGGCCAGGCTGGACAGGGCATGGAGCACCCTGGGACAGTGGGAGGTGTCCCTGCCCATGGCAGGAGGTGACACTGGGTGATCTTCCAGGTCCCTTCCAATCCAAACCAGCCTGGAATTCCATGATTCCATAACGGCTGCATGTGGTCTATAGACTAATCAATCCATTGATCAGAACGAAATCAGAATTGATCATTGAATGTCAGATTATGGAGAAACACCGAAAAACCTAAAAGATGTAGAACAGACTGACAGCAAAAAAAGGAGAGAAAAACCTAAAAGATGTAATACAGACTGACCAAAAAAATTTGAAATAATAGCCTGAAATTCCAGAAGAGTGTGGAGCATGGAAGAGGGCGAGAAGTTCTTTAGTGCCATTGGAGTGGGATGATTTCAATGGATGGGATAAGACATGGAAAATTTGGATGGAAGATTGTAGGACCTCTAAACACATGGGAACCTCTGGAGAAATTTCCAACAAGATCTCCTGGAATCCTGGAAGCAGCCTGGATTTTAGATCTGGATTCTTACTGGGGAGCTGGGAAATCTCCTGGAATCCTGGAAGCAGCCCGGGTGTTACAGCTGGAGTTTTCCTGGTGAACTGGACAAGAGCAGGGGCCAAGACAAATGTTGGAATTCACATCCACAGGGTGGGATTGTCCTTCTCTCTGGATCAGGCTGACACAATCCGTCCTGAGGGCTGGGGAACAAAAGCTTGGGAGCCGAAATGAATTCCCGCATCCCGCAGGAGGCGATGCCAAAGTGAGGATTTCGGGGCAGGAGTGGATTAACCTTATTTTTTTGGGGAATCTATTTCAGCAGCGCTCAAAAATAACTGCCGGAGGCAGCCCCCATCCCTCTGCAGGGGCTGTGTCCCAGCTCCTGGATCAGGGAGCTCCCTTGGAGAGGAGCCGGGTGCTATCAGCGAGCCCGCCCGGGGCTGCTGATCTCAGGCTGTCACTCGCTCCTTATCTCGGGCCGGACTGATAAGGACTCTTGTCCCCCGGGGGAGGTGATAGCGGCGCTATCTCGGAGCTTCACACCCAGCCCCGGCCTCGGCTGCCATCCGCGCCCGATTTAGCCTGCTCGGGATGGAGGGGAAGAGCCAGGGGAGAAGGGTCTGGAAGGGATGGTTGTGGAAAAAGTTGGGAAAAATGGGGGGGGAAAAAAGGGGAAATGGGGAAGAAATGGGAAAACGTGGGGGAAATGGGGAAAAATGGAGAAAAATGGGGGGGATGGGAAAAATTGGGGGAGGATGGGGAAAATTGGTTGGGGAATGGGAAAAGCTGGGGAAAAATGGGGAAAAATGGGGGGGATGGGGAAAATTGGGGGAGGGTGGGGAAAATTGGTTAGGGAATGGGAAAAGTTGGGGAAAAATGGGGAAAAATGGGAAAATGGGGAAAAAATGGGAAAACATGGGGAAAAATGGAAAAAAATGGGGGGGATGGGAAAAATTGGGGGAGGATGGGAAAAATTGGGGGGAAATGGGAAAAAGGGGGGAATGGGAAAAACACAGGGAAAATGGGGAAAAATGGGAAAACATGGGGAAAATGGGGAAAATGGAGAAAAATAGGAGGGAATGGGAAAAATTGGGGGAGGATGGGAAAAATTGGGGGGAAGTGGGAAAAAGGGGAAAAATGGGAAAAACACGGGAAAAAGGGGAAAAAAGGGGAAAATGGAAAAAAATGGGGAAAAGGGGAGAAAATGGGAAAAATGGGGGGAAATGGAGAAAAAATGCAAAAGATTGGGAAAATGGGGAAAGAATGGCAAAAAATGGAAAAAAAATGTATCTATGATGTGTTTCGCTCCCAGAGAGAGATATCCACAGCCAGGCTGCTCTGAGCCCTGTCCAGCCTGGCCTTGGACACTGCCAGGGATCCAGGGGCAGCCACAGCTGCTCTGGGCACTTGTGCCAGGGCCTCGTCACCCTCAGGCAGGAATTCTGTCCTGATATCCCATTTAAACCTTCCCTCTGGCAGTTTAAAGCCATGAAGTAGAGCCCAGGACTGAACTGGGAATGTTAATCTGCTCCTGGGAAAATCTGAGGACTGGGAGAGGAAATCAGGTGCACGGGACATGTCGAGGAAGGACAAAGTGGGGACTACCTGATACTGATAAATCTGAAAAATCTGATAAATCTGATAAACCTGATAAATCTGATAAACCTGATAAACCTGATAAATCCAATAAATCTGATAAATCTGATGCCTTTTATGGCCCAGCTGTGCTGTTCACATCTGGTTTACAACTGCAGAGCCTGGACCAGGCTGTTTTCGGTGTGTGGCTGATTCCAGGATTCCCAGGAAAAGTCTGGAGAGCACCATCTCCTTCGAGGCCATCCAAACCCATCCCATCTCACTTTCTTCCTGCCTGGATTCCGGATGTTCCCAGTACAGATATTTGCAGACATTCCCAATGTTGGGAATGCAGGAGCACAATCCTCTGGCTCCGTATCTGCTTCCCTCCACCTCCTCTTGCTTCCCGCATTAAATCCAGAGGGGCAGGAAGATCTCAAGCTGTAGGAACATCTTAGGAACCCAATGGAAATCAGGATTTTCTCCCAAACCACATTTATCATGTAAGGAAGAGTTGAAAAAATACACATTTTAATTCTTTCCCGAGACCCAGTTTTGAAGATGAAAAGAACAACAATTTCCGTGATCTTCTGAAAATTCCAAGACTTTGAAATGTCTGAAGCTGGCCGGAATCACTATTTTTATTTTTTTTAAAAGTAATTTCATGCTTCTGTTGTCCAAGGAAATTTCCAAAATGTTTATGAGTAAGCAGGATATGAGACAGAGGAAAGAGGAATTTAAAAAGCAGGAACACTTGATTGTCCTCAGTTGAAAACAGATTTAGAAACAAAATATGAAATAAAATAATGAGATTTTTAATAATAAAATAAGGGGATTTTCTTTTGTCTGGGTAGAGGTTCTGAAACAAAAGTGAGAAGCACAAATAAGGAGAATAAAGACAGAAAGAGACAGAACCCAAAAAAGAAGAGGCGATTTTGTGTCTGTGTGTGTGTGCAAAACTTTTCCACTAGAGGAGAGCTGGAATTCCTGCCCCAAGGAACACTCCCATAAATTAACTCGTTTTTGTTTTCTCAACCATCCCTCAGCCCCACCACAAGGTCTCGGGGCTGTGCCATTTCCAAACCACTTTGGGACTGTCAGCCATAAATCCTGGGCTGTGGAAGCTGTGGAGCAGAGAGTTATGAGCTGGGCACAAGGTGCAAATTGCTGGGAGTTAGCGCCAGAATCCTTTTTTTTTTCCCCCTCTTTTTTCTTCCTCCCCCTGTTTTCACCACAAGGATTTATTATTATTATTATTCCCTTTTCTTGTTCTTTTGCTTCTTGTATTTCTTGCAGTCTCTTCCCCATTGCCTCTTTTTAAAAATTTTTATTTATTTATTTATTTATTTATTTATTTTCTTTATAATTATCAGGAAGAATCAACAACAAGAAATTAGGGAATCATTTCCTATTAAAAACCTTCTATTGGGGTGCTGTTCCCAGGGCATTCACAGCAAACTTCCACCCTGCCAAGGGAGTTTTCCCCTCTCTTTTCTTTCTTCCTTCCCTCCCTTTCCCAGGTTCATGCTCTCCAACAATGAAGGTGGTCTCGGTCACACAAAACTCATAGCAATCTGAAAAATAATTGAAATTTCCATTTTAACAACAAATTAATTGTTATTAAAACAATTCCTGGAACATGGAACTCCAGTAATCTGTGTCATGCTGACTCTGATGCTGCCGGGGACTATTTTTGGTGGAAAAAAGAATTATCAGGAGAGTTCACTGTATAAGCAGAAATTTAGGCATGGGGCAGCTCAAACCAAAGGCAACAAAACAAGAGAAGTGATGGTTGAAAATAAAATCCATGACTGAGTTTGTGGCTTTTTCTCTCCCCAGGGATGATGCTGGATAATGATGAGGAGCTGTGAAATGGCATTTTTGGATGTCAAAGATTTCTGACAACAATATTCCCATCTTTTTCCCTTCTCATTCCAGGGAAGTGTTAATTCCCAAATTTTGGGATTTTTGAGAACAACATTCCCATCTCTTTCCCTTCTCGCTCCAAGGCAAAGCTAATTCCCACATCCTGGGATTTCTGAGCACAATGTTCCCATCTTTTTCCCTTCTCACTCCAAGGAAGTGTTAATTCCCAAACATTAATTAAGTATTAATTCCCAAATTCCCATTTCATGTAGAAATGAATTTCATAAAACTTCCTGAAATCATCACTTCCTGACCTCATCCCTGTGGGATCTCTCTCCTGTGGAAAAGAGGAGAATGTGAAGAAGGAGCAATGCAGACCTGGCTGTCCTCTCCCCACCCTCTCTGCTCTCCTTGGCAGCACCCACTGCTCCAATCCAGACTCAGAAGGTTTTGGATTTTTGGGAAAGAGCCCTGGGGTTGTTTTTCCAAAGGGGTTGGAGTTGGCCGTGCCATGGGCACCCAACACATCCTGGGAGGACCTTGGCTCGATGATTCCCTGTGGAGCTGTTGGAGAGAGTCCAGAGGAGGCCCCGGAGCTGCTCCAGGGCTGGAGCCCCTCTGCTCTGGAGCCAGGCTGGGAGAGCTGGGGCTGTTCCCCTGGGGAAGAGAAGGCTCCAGGGAGAGCTCAGAGCCTCTGGCAGGGCCTGAAGGGCTCCAGGAGAGCTGCAGAGGGACTGGGGACAAGGGACGGAGGGACAGGACACAGGGAATGGCTTCAAACTGACAGAGAGAATGTTTAGATGAGATATTGGGAAGGAATTCTTGGCTGTGAGGGTGCCCAGAGCAGCTATGGCTGCCCCTGGATCCCTGGCAGTGTCCAAGGCCAGGCTGGACAGGGCTCGGAGCAGCCTGGGAAGGTGGGAGGTGTCCCTGTAGAGAAAGATTATCTTTAAGGTCCTTTTCAACCCAAATCATTCCACGATTCCATGACTCAGGTGGCAACATGAGCCACGATAGATAAACTTCAGCACAGCGGGAGAGCGAAAATAAAAAATCTCTAAGCAGGAGCAAATTTTGGCTGTCAGGGACGCGCCGAGCATGTGAGGGGGGCTGCTGCTAAAAGGATCATTGTGGATGGCGCGTGGGGATTTCTCCTCCCAATAAAAGGCGATCCAATAAAACCTGCCCGCCTGTTTGCGTTCCCACGTGGAGAAACGGATCGAGCTGGAGCCGCGCGGAGCAAAGCATAAACAGCATTCTTCAGGAAGAGGCTCGGCCGCTTTAGGAGCGTTCCGAGGTCTCTGAAGGAAAATATAAGGAGGGATTTGCACACAGCAGACGGAATGTTGGGTTTTTCATGGCAGCACTGAAAGTCGCAGCTAGAGGAGGGCTGAGCCGTGGAATTCCGATCCAGACTATCCATACCTGCAAATTCACAGGAGCTCGGAGCTGGGTGTTTGCCTTGCTCCCTTGCAGAGACATTGGATCTCACTTAAAAATAAAGCCCAATGTTTTCCTTTGGATCTCCTGTCCCCCTGGGAAAGCTCTGGGGTTTGGCCTTGGAATCGTGGGAGGTGCTGTTGTGAAAATTCATCCTCTGTGTCCTGTGTCAATAGGGTGAGGGAATCTTTGGAACTGCTGCCGCTGAAGGCTGAAATGATTAGAGGGAATGGAGCACCTTTTCCATGAGGAAAAGCTGAAGGAAATGGGATGGTTCAGCCTGGAGAAGAGAAGGCTCAGCGAGATCTTATTTTGGCCTTTCAGTGCCTGAAGGGCTCCAGGAGAGCTGCAGAGGGACTGGGGATGAGGCATGGAGGGACAGGACACAGGGAATGGCTTCCACTGCCAGAGGGCAGGGACAGATGGGATATTGGGAATTAGGAATTCCTGGCTGTGAGAGACTGGGATGGAATTCCCAGAGCAGCTGTGGCTGCCCCTGGATCCCTGGCAGTGTCCCAGGCCAGGCTGGACAGGGCTTGGAGCAGCCTGGGACAGTGGGAGGTGTCCCTGCTGTGGCTGGATGATCCTTAAATTTCCTTCCAAACAAAACCATTCTGGGATTCTAAAATGAAAAAAGGACAGGATCTGCTATTCCTAGGTCATTCCTATTGTGAGAGATATTGGTCCACACATTCCCAGATGCTCTTTTCCTTCAGCCACAGGCAAAGGAATTTGGCTCTCTCTCAATTCTGACTCACCAGAATGACCAAAATCTTCTCTGGAGATCAATGGAACCAATTCCTGAGCCTTTCCTGATTTGTAGAGATTTTTACCTCCACCTCCCCAAGCCCCCTTTTCTTGATCCATCCTGACTATGATCCTGGTATTTTTTCCTGGATCAACAACCGGATGATGAAAATTTTGTGTTGATCCATCTCTTCTTAGTCCTTAGAGAAATCGGAACCCCTGGACTTTCTCTTCCACTCTGAATCCTTCACAATAATGGTGGTGATGATGATGAGGATGATGATGATGATGATGAATATGATGATCATGATGATGATGATGAAGATGATGAAGATGATGAATATGATGATGATGATGATGAGGATGAGGATGATGATGATGAATATGATGATGAGGATGATGGTGATGATCATAATGAGGATGATGATGATGATGAATATGATGAATATGATGATGATGAGGATGATGATGATGACACTTCATCATTTCCCTCATTCATTGTCAGACATTTCCCTTGCAGAACTCCCTAATATAAATTCCCATTTGTATCTATTTTGCCACTGGGTTTTCCAGCATTTTTTTGCCTCTAACTGGTGGTATTTAATCCATCTGATGTTTATTTCTGGGAATGTCATGTGAGACAGTGTTAAAAGCTCCAATAAAATCCATGTGTGCACTGGCAGCTCCTGCTGGAGCTACAAACTCACTACTGTCTGTAGTAAGACATTAAGTTGGTTTTATGGCAGCTTTTATTTATTTTTATCTCCTTTTTTTTGCTCTTTCTGGTTGTCTGGGCTCTTTTGGGTCTGAATTCCCCTTGTTTCTGCTTGAAACAAATCAAGATTCCATGATTTACCCACTTTCCCCCTGCTTCAAACATCTGAACTTTCCTCTGCCATGGGGTAATTTGTTTTTCAGTCTTGTCTTTTTATGGAATGGCTTTGTTTTATTCCCTTTGTTCATAGACCACCTTCGAGAAGATTTTATCTAATCTTCCGAGTGTCTTCACAGGTATTTTATAAAAATCATCATTACACCACTCTCAAAGAAGTCAGGGATGGCTGAAATAATGGAAGGAAAACTCCAGGAGTGCTGATTCCATCAGATCTTTGGAAAACCTGGACATTTATTAATAATCTGTTGTGCTGGGAGGTGGGAAAAGGCATTGAGTGAATTTTCCTTCCAGCTGGGAAGGAAAACGAGGCTCTTCAAGAAATTAAAATAGAGCAAAAATGATGAACAGAGAGAGGGAAAAAGAGAAAATGATGGATCCTAAAGAGGTAGGGGATTTGGACACTCATAGGAATCGGAGCTCAGGTTCAAATCCTTGATTTTCCTGAATGAATCTGGAGAAGAGACAAGTTTTTTTTCAAGGAATTAACATCTCAAATAAATGAACAAAATATATGTCAGAGTGCCTTTAATCCCTCTGGGGTTTAATTCCCGATTTCTTTCAGAGTGATAAAGTTTTATTTCTTGTACCTTTCTTCTGTCTCGTCCTGAAAAGTCTCATGGGCAAAAAAATGTCTTTCCTATATTTTTCCTGAATTTCCAGTCTCTGGGATTCCTCTCAGAGCTAATTTTTTTAATAAAGAAAAGCCTGTAATGAAATCACGCAGAGTACAACCAAGTCACATTTTGATTATTCATTTCAGAAATCAAAATAATTTCAATAATCAAAATAATGTCTTTTTTTTTTCCAGTTCACTCTGACAAGTCTCTTCCCCTCCTGAAAACGGTCTGAATGTCAAACCCATGGAATCATTGGGTTTTCTCATTATTTTATTTTTCAAATTTTATTTGGAACATTGAAATCCCACCACACAGAATTTAACACCACAAGATCTGCTTTATTTTTCATGCCAATAATTTATAAGTGGGTGATTGACAGGAGACTATAAATAGATATAAATTCTGCGGCCATGGATGTCGTCTGGGGGTTTTGAAGGAAATGGAATAACTGCTCGACATTGGATATAGGTGGGGTTTAGGCTCGGGCTTTCCTGGGATTAATGGAAAATCTTTCCATAATTCTGCAGGTCCAGTGGGTGGGATTTTCACAGAGAAAAGAAAAAGAGGAGTTGAGGTCTTCTCTCATCTATTCAAAAAATTCCAGAGCCATTTCTTCAGGATTCCTCGCAAAAAACGTTGTCTTTCCTTGTGTCTCCTGAATTCTGGAATTGCAGAAATGCTTGGAAGGCACAAATGGAGTTCTCCAGTCCAAACTTCAATTCCTTGGAGCAACCAAGGGATGAGCAGCCCTAGACCGGGTCAGGCTTTAAGATTTTGGTAAAAATAATAATTAAAATAACAATAAAAAAAGAAACACACACTAACACAACATTTTTCATGAAACATAGTCTTTCCTTGTGTCTTTCCTTGCATCTCCTGAATTCTGGAATTGCAGAAATGCTTGGAAGGCACAAATGGAGTTCTCCTCTCCAAACTTCAATTCCTTGGAGCAACCAAGCGATGAGTAGCCCTAGACCAGGTCAGGCTTTAAGATTTTGGTAAAAATAATAATTAAAATAACAATAAAAAAAGAAACACACACTAACAACATTTTTCATGAAGCATAGTCTTTCCTTGTGTCTTTCCTTGCGTCTCCTGAATTCTGGAATTGCAGAAAGGCTTGGAAGGCACAAGTGGAGTTCTCCAGTCCAAACCTCAATTTGTTGGAGCAACCAAGAGAGGAACAGCCCTAGACCGGGTCAGGCTTTAAGATTTTGGTAAAAATAATAATTAAAATAACAATAAAAAAAGAAACACACACAGACACAACATTTTTCACTGAAACATAGTATTGAACTAAGAAAAAAATAAATTTAGGGTTGAGCATCAATGTTTCATCAGAAAAGGTTTTCAGAAAGGGAAAGAATCACTGAGGGGTTCTTTATTTTTATGTTTTCTCTTTTTCCAGCAGCTCCTCTCAGATGATTTAGTGACAACAAATGTCGGGGGTTTCCAGTTATGTCACTGCCCCACAGACCAAGATTATCCATGAAAAAGAGACATCAAGGGAATAAATTCCAGAGGCGTGGCAGTATCAGCTAAAAGACTTTAAATAGAGCATTTTTCCTTGTCCTGGAGAGATTCCACTCCGAGGCCAGAAGGGAATATTTGGATAATTGAGTCCCTTCTCCTCGAGCAACTCCTTCCTTTCAGCTCCTGCTCCCGGCCTGTCTCTCCTTCCACGCCGTTCCCTGGGAAGACACACCCCAGATTAGTTAATCTCCACCGACACTCCATTATTCAGGAAAACCACACACATCCCGCGTCAGGATCCATGGAAAATCTGACCGAGGTGGCCGTGGCCACCCACGGGCCTGGAGGGCTCCTTCAAAAACACCTCCAGGCTTATTTCTGTTGTTATCTTGGAAACTAATCCCAAACTTCTCTCCGGGACACCTTTTGTTGTCTTTTCCCGCTTCGAAGAGCTCGGATTGGCGCTGAGGAGGGATTTATCCCACGTGGTTGTTCCTCATGGCATCTTCCCAGGAAAAACCCCACGGCATTGTTAAATCCCTCCTTGTTTGGGTTGCAATTGGACCTGAGGGTTTGAGCGGGAGAAGGAGCTCCTCGGGATAAGTGTGAAACAAAATCACGGAAAAAAAGATTCCTGCTGGGAATAATTTACAATTTAATAATAAGCGCTGAGAATGGGTGTTTAAAATCACAAAGTTCTTCAAGACTTTATGATGAAAATTATTTATTGCAGAGCTGAGTAAAGTTTAGCAGCTGCTTCCATAACTTTTGGCTGGTTCATGGCAGCAAATCCCAATTTTCTCCCTTTCCTAAGGGAATGAGTTTGTGTTGTGCATCTTTTGCTTGTGTTTGAGTGTGAAAAAATTAAATATACAGTGGCTGTTACCCTGTGCCAGATGTTTCTTTTATTTCACAGAACTGGTGTGATAAACCTGGACAAAATTCTGTGAAAAATGTTGCAGGTGATGCTTTAAGATACTCTCAGGAATATGGGGGTGTTTAATCTAAAAATCAATTATTTTAGGGATAAATAAGGCTCCAGACACATTAAGCTAAGCTCAAGTGCCTGATTCAAGCTCACACTACCTGTGGCAATGGGTAAAATGTTAATTTTTTTTTTAAGATCCGGTAAAAAATTTGGGCTAATGGAATAATTTTTATCTGCTTTGCCTATTTACAATGATGGTTTTCTGACAGAATTTCTGTGAATGAGTTTAAACCTTGGGTCTTATTTTTATCAAGGTGATAAATTGGAAAATATTCAGTTGGTGTCTAAAAATATGAAATTAATAAACTTAGCTTCCATATAAATTTGAGAATTTTTAAATTAAAATATTCAGAGAAACTTTGGGATGAGTTCCATGAACATTTTGTCTGTTTGGGGTTTTTTTGGTGCCGTTCCATGAATCTGCTGCGATGAAAAACCCAGGAAAGGCAGCAAAGGACCAGGGTTTATTTTCGATGGATAATAAATCCTGCTGGTTTCTCCCCTTTAGGCAAGAGGAGTTCTGTGGATGGAGCAGCTCCGTGAATTTCATGGAAATGTGGATGCTTCAGTGGAGGAACTTGGGAATTTCTAATGCACAGCTCCCTGTGGTGTGAATGAAAAAGAAATCCCATAATCCCATAATCCCTGAATCCCAGAATCCACGAATCCCAGAATCCCATATTCCCATAATCCCAGAACCCCATAATCTCATAATTCCAGAATCCCATAATCCCTGAATCCCATAATCCTATAATTCCATAATCCCAGAATCCCAGAATCCCAGAGTGCCAGAATCCCATAATCCCATAATTCCAGAATCCCAGAATCCCTGAATCCCATAATACCATAACCCCATAACCCCATAATCCCAGAATCCCATAATCCCAGAATCCCAGAATCCCTGAATCCCTGAATCCCATAATTCCATAATCCCATAATCCCATAATCCCATAATACCGTAATCCCAGAATCCCATAATCCCAGAATCCCAGAACCCCAAAAGGGTTTGGGACCTCCAAGATCACCTCGTTCCAGCCCCGGCCACGGCCAAGGATGTCATTCCCTATCCCAGGCTGCTCCAAGCTGTGTCCCACCTCGTCCTGAGCCGTTCCAGGGGTGGGACACCCACAGCCTCTCTGGAAACTTCCAGCTGCTTTTCCACTGGAAACTGGAACTGGAAACTGGGACTGGAAACTGGAACTGGAAACTGGAACTGGAAACTGGAACTGGAAACTGGAAGCTTTGGGAAAAGAGCTTCCCCAAACACTGACCCAGAACTGGGATATCCAGAGGTACCAAAGGCTGGATAATCCCAATAATCCTATTCAGAAATCCAAATAATCCCACCTCCAGAAATCCCAATAATCCCATTCAGAAATCCCAAATTTCCCACGGCAATGCCTGTGCTTGCCCTGCTCTCCAAAGCACAAAGCGCCTCATTCAGCTCTGCTTTCCCAGCATTCCAGGGCTTTTCCAATCATTCCATGAGATATGAGCCCAGCCATCCATTTCCTTGGGCAGGTAGGGACGTAAGGAAGCACCGGAGAGGACTGGAATTCCCTAATTCCACAGGGACACAGGTCCCTATGGTGGTGTGTGGTCCAGGTCAGCCAAGAGAGTGCAGCTCTGATTTTCTGATATTCGTGGAGATTCGCAGAAGCTCGCAGGGAGGTCAGGCAGGCAGCACACAAGATGGGGAAAAGAGAAACTTTATTTACAAGAACTTCTTTACATATTCGTTAATAATCTAATAATTATTGGTTGACAGTTTTTCCACCCTCTATAACGATTGGTTACAACTCTAGAGCATCCAGTACCAAAACAAAGAGATTAGAAAGCTCAAGAATGCAACTTATCTCTATTCTCCATGAGAAAGAAGAGAAAGATTTTAAAACAGTGCAACTACACAGCTGTAGGGCTCTGTCCTCCTCAAAATTCATGGAATTGTTGGATCCTGACAATGCAGTGACGTCACTTAAAATTCCACTAAAAATTCATGGAAATAAAGCTCCAGTCTTTGACTTCTCACTGAATATTTATGGTGGGAAATTTGAAAATTTCCCTTTCTAGGCAACGCCCTGAAATTAAACAGAACTTTTCACTCTAATTACAAATTTTTTTCTCTTCTAAAAGTTGCTTTTCAAAAGAAAATCAAGGAAAATATTCCTTAAAAATAGAATTTTGCTATGAAATATTATTTCCCACCCAACTTTCAAGTCAAAGTGAAAAAAAATCCCATCCATTAACTTCAAAATCCATTTTTTAGTGGATAGTTTTAGCTCAGATTAAGGAAAACTGACTTGCCATCCCTAAAGTTCCAACACTTTTCTGGGCCATGGTGAGTGGTCAGAAAATTGTCACTAATTTTTCCTTCCACACTGAAATTTTTCCCAAATAAATGTTGGTTATGAGCATGTCTTGGAATCAAACAGGAATTCTGAATGCTGCCAGCAGCAGGAAAAATTTGGGATTCGTGGGTGGAGGATGATGTAGCATTTGGTGTGTGGATAAATTCATTTGTGTGGATAAAAATATACAAATAAACAAACCCCACAAATTCTGTCAGTGAGTTTTATTTTAAAAAAGCGCAGCGTTAACCTGACTTGGAAAAAAGGATTGCCTTGCCTTATTCCCATTCTGGGAGTTATTCCCATAATTTATTCCCTAACTCTCCAAAATGTATAGCGAATTTTATACAAAGGTAGAGCCATTCCAGGTCCCATCTTTAAGCTAAAAAACAGTTTAAAAACATTTTTTTCCATCAGAAAATATTGCTGTAAGTCTGTTTTAAAAAGCTTTCAATGGTCACCAAGGAACACGAAATCTTTGGGAACATGGGGAATTCATGGAATGGGAGATATTTAATACAGATAAGTTTGCATGTATGAAATTATGAGCATTTAAATCAAAATTCTAGCTGGAAGTTGGAGATCCTTCCTTAAAATCTGCAACAAGCCTTGGGAATGACAGAAAAATCGAGGTGAGCTCGTCCTAAACTTGTTCCAGCTTCATCCACATGAAATATTTTGTGTCCTGGAGCTGCAGCCAGAAAAACATGGATGCAAATCCATGTTTTTCTTCCCTGTCTGGGCTATGAGGCTGAGCCTCTCCGAGGGTGGTGCCAAAACTTTTTTCCCACTTTTTGTCACAGCCATGGAGAAGTTTCCCTTCAGGAATTTATTCCTATCCCACACGGGAGATCTAAACTCCTGCGATCCGATGGGGATCTGGAGATGTGGGAATGAGGTTTTCTGTTCTGGTTTGGGCTGTGTCCATCCCACACGGAGCGTCGGGAAAAGAGGTGTAAAAAAATAATGGAGGAACGAGAGAGGATTTTGCAGGCAACGGAGAACTCACACGAAATAATTATGGATGATGGTTAAGGAAAACACGGCTCGGGTTTAATGCCATGGGAGGGATATTCCAACATGGGTGGGATGCTGGAAATTGGTCTTGGATGCCGAACCAGAGTGAATTAATCAAGCAATTAGTCTGAAAGAGGCTGAAAATGTCCTCCTGCGGCCGGGAGCAGCCTGACCAGCATCGAGGAGCACAGAGAAGCTGCAGGTTAAAAACACAGAAAGCAGCACCTGGATTGGAGCCTCATCTCCCGAATTCTACAAAACATCGGGCAGCAAAAAAATGTAGAATCGTGGAATGGTTTGGGTTGGAAGAGGCCTTAAAGATCATCTCATTCCAACCTCATGGGAGGTGTGAAAAATACCGTGGAAATCACAGCTCCAGGAAAAGGAGCACCAAATCCAGGAGCTCTCGGAGATCTAAGTGTGGGAATCCCAAGGCTTCAGTCCTCAGGAATGACTAAATGAAAATGTGATCTTAGGTTGGGAGGCTTCAAAGAAACTGAAGACAAGGATTAATCATTGCTAATTGCAAGAGTTTAAAATGAAGAACTCCAAGTGTAACCAGGGCATGGATTGTCCTTTTGTCTCTAGTGATCACCTCAGTTAATGCAGTTCAAACACGCCTGGTTAGGATGAGAATTCTCCCACCTTGAGAGCCCTAAACTTGGAATTTTGGTCCAGTTCTAAACATTATTCTTTGTATAATCCGCCTTTAAAACTTTGGTCTCCTCGGGGCTCCTTGCAGGGAAATGTTTGCACTTCTTGTTGGGGTTGAGAATTTCTGATCAGAGATTTGGGGCTCTGCAATCTCTGCCCCAGGGGAAGCTCATCCCCAGCAGAACATTTCAATCCCTGGCTGAATTGAAACACTTGGGAAGTAAAAAAAAAAATCCCCCTGGAAAACGGAACCATTTCCTCATTAATGATATTTTCTGCATCAGTTTAGATCAAAGCCACACTTCCTGCCAGGAAAAGGTTTCAGCAGGAACAGGTTTTGCCCAGCTGTGTGAAAAGGGGGTCCTCAAAAGGAGCAGAAGCTCAAAAGATAAAATCAAAATTATTGCAGCTTGATTTCATGTTATCCAACAAAATCCTCATAGTTCCATCTCAGGAGGTCAGAACTGGGTTTGACTGATCTGGAGCTTTAGAATAGCAAAAACGAGGGGGGTTCTGTCAGGTTTTTGGTTTGTTTTATTCTTCCCCTCCACTGCTGTAATTAGCACTGCAAGATAACGTGATCATGTCTTCTATCTCATGACCTGATCTTGTCTCCGGCCCCAAATCCTCGTGGCTGCACAAAACCCCCGGGAATGGTCCCTGGATCTCGGCACCTCCTGAACCACGGCCAGGAGTTGGTTTGTAAAGTGAAATTTCATCTAAAATCACACCGAGAGCTTTTCGAAAAGCACAAATTGTGTTCCAGGGCACAAAAAAATTCTCTTTCAGTTTTAATTTTCATGCCCAAAACAGCTGGGACTTCATCAGGCTTTGAGTGAGGCCCTGACTAACTCTGACCTGATTTAACTGATGGTGTCCCTGCTCACTTCATGGTGTTTGGACTAAAAAACCTTCACATCTCCCTTCTAACCCAAACCATGCGATGATTCTACTTCCAAATCATTCCATGATTCCCTGCACCAGCAGTGATTGGCAGGCTGAGATAATTAAATTAGACAAATAAATGAGGGAAAACGACTTTCCATCAGCACAGAGGTGGCAGAGCAGGGCCACTGAAGCAGCCAAGGGTGACTTTCCATGGAGTGCTGGGAATGTTGAGGATGGGAATGAGTTGTGTGAGGACTCCAGCACTGTCCTGGGCAGCTGTGCCGGGGCTGGACAGGAGAGAATTTTTCCTAATATCCAACCTGAGCCTCTCCTGGTCCCTCCTTCTCCTCCTGTCGCTGTTCCCTGTGAGCACAGCCTGACCCCCCCGGCTGTCCCCTCCTGTCAGGAGCTGTGCAGAGCCACAAGGTTCCCCTGAGCCTCCTTTTCTCCAGGCTGAGCCCTTTCCCAGCTCCCTCAGGAATTCTCCTGCCCCTTCCCAGCTCCATTCCCTTCCCTGGACATGCTCCAGCCCCTCCATGTCCCTCCTGTCCTCAGTGGCCCAAAGTGATCCCAAGATCAGAGGTGTGGCCTCAGCAGTGCCAGCACAGGGGGACAACCTCTTCCCTTCTCCTGCTGCTTCCCATGGAAACCGGAATGCCCTCGGCCTTTTGCCCCCCTGGGCACTGCTGGGCTCCTGTTCTGCCCCTGGTAACCAACACCCCCAGCTCCGTTCCCGCTGGGCATTTTTCCAGCCCCTTTCCCACAGCCTGGGTTGACGATGTGGCAAAAACAAGGTGGATCTTGTTCCTCTAGATGCCAGGCCTGCCCTAACGTCTGTCATCTGCTGGAAAAAAATCGAGTTTCACCCAGACAGAGCCACGAGCAGGTTTGTGGTGCTTGGCACTTGTCCTGACGTGTCCCTTGCTGCCACAGCCACAGGGGATGAGTGACATAAAAGCCATTTTTGCCAGGTTTTCACCCCTCCCATCCTCTGGAAGCTATTCTTGGATGGGTCAGCACAGCGCGGCCTCAGCTCTTCTGTCCCAGCAAACTCATGGAAAAAGGCTCGATTGTGTCAGAAACTGCAGCTCCGGGAGCTTTATCTCCCAAAATGTCTGATCCCCTGCGAGAGGCAATCCCAGGAATTCTGGGAGTTTGGGTTAGCATAAACTCACAGGGACGAGGGGCTGCTGGATTTCCTGGAGCTTCCTTTGCTGTGAAAAGGATTCTGTTTGAAACGCTGAGTAATCCATCGCACGGCAGCTCCTGGGGGCTATTTTGGGAATAGAAATCATTGGCTGAGCGGAATTTTTTCCAGGCTGAGAACCTTCACCTTCTTCCAGCTCTGCAGAAACAAAGTGCCTTTAACAGAGACGTTTTCTTCACGGGAACAGCCAAGAGATAATGCCAGGGCAAGAATCCAGGGGAAAATAAACCTTCCTTTGGAGGGACACAGAGGGACTCTTGGGGCCAAGAGGAGGGACTCTTGCTCCTCCTGTGCAGGGACCGAGGCTGGACCTGGAATCCTGGGATCAGTTTGGGCTCCTCGTGTTGAGAAGGGCTGGAATGTGTCCAGGGAAGGGAACGGAGCTGGGAAGGGACTGGAGAATTCCTGAGGGAGCTGGGAAAGGGCTGAGCCTGGACAAAAGGAGGCTCAGGGGGACCTTGTGGCTCTGCACAGCTCCTGACAGGAGGGTTGGGTTCTTTTCCCAGGGATCAGGGACAGGAGGAGAGGGAATGGCCTTAAGCTGCACCAGGGCAGGGTCAGGTTGGATTTTAGGGAAAAGGGTTTCCCAGCCCTGGGCGGTGCTGGAGGCCACATCCCTGGAAATGTTCAAAGTGTGTGGGTGTGGCTCTCAAGGACACTGATCAGTAGTGGCCGTGGCAGCGGTGGCTGATGGTTGTGTCACCAAAACTGTGGGAAAAATAAAAACCCTCCAACAGCATTTTTAGTGTTAGAGAGTCAAGGCATTACTTTATTTTCTGGCCAGGATGTTGTTCTGGCCAGGGTGTGCCACAGAAATCATCTCATCCACACACAGCCCGGGTGTGCAGAGAGAATCATTCCATGGCACACAGATTTCACAGGATTTTCCCCCAAATTTTATCCAGTCAAACCCATAGAGATGCATTGTTTCAAAGTTCATTGGTGCAGAGCTGAGCAACCCTCAGTGTTCAGTTTCCATTGGATCTGAATCCCCTCCCCTCCGATGTAAATTAGATCTTCATTTTTCAATTTTCTTCTCAGTCCTTTCCGGGGAGATGTCTCAGCTGTGTCAGAGGTGCTCTGGGGTGGATGTTTGGAGATGGCCACCGATGTTCTGTTCATGTTCCGTTGATGTTTTTATCTCTCTGGGTATCTTTGTGCTGCTCCACTCTGTCCTGTGCTGAGTTCATCAGACCTCACCTGGCAGAACAATGTCCTGAAAAGAAACTTAAAATTCCTTTTCCCGGGGTAAAGACAAACACAGTCTTCGACTAAAGTTATACAAAATTTTTAAACTGGTATATTTTCCAACAGTTGGACTTGATGATCCTAAAGGCCTTTTCCAACTAAAAGACTCCATGATTCCATGTGCTGGGGATGGATGAGATGAGCATTCACCTGAGCTGCTTCCAGGGCGGTTTTCAGGATATCTACCCATATTTTGGACACGAGAGCAAACAATATCCATTATTTCCTTCGTGCGCAACACCTTTCCCATGTTTCTTCCACAGGGAGACACTAAAAATCTGCTCTGAAGCAGGAAGTGCTCACATTTGCAGATATTTTAAGATAATATCGCAATGATCATGACTATTTAAGACAATGTTTCGATGGTTCCTATGGCAAACACGGACACAGAATTCCATAATGTGAAATTGAGGCAAAAGGAAAGAGGACACTCAAGTTTCCATGGAGTCTGGAGGTTAGATTGAGGCCCCACGACCTGAATTAACCCAACTTGAATGATTTTGCCTCAATTAGGAATCTGGTGTCCTTTCCAAAACGGGTTGTGGGATACACATCCTGATTGATCCAGAGGTCTGTGTCTCTTCTGTGACTGAAGAGAAAATCTGATAAAATTGGACTCTTTAGCTGAGGAATTTGGATTTAGGTGAGACCGGTCTGATTCTTGCAGGATGATTTTTCGTAAGTTTCGTCATTTTTCAGCACTGTTTCAAGAAAATCTCTGCTCAACTTCAATATCTCCAAGAGTTCTCGGAGTAAATCCAAGATCTTCTGCAAGAATTCAGTTCTGGGAAGAAAAAAAAAAGGTTTGAAGTCACACATCAATGTAGAATTCTGGACATAAATGTGTAAAATCCATACTCATAAGTGTGTAAAATCTGTACTCATAAATGGGTAATATCCAACTTCTTCATAGCTGCAATATTAAATTATTTTCTCTTTTTTTCCCCCTGTTTTACACTCTGTCTGATTTTTAATTCTGCTAAGAAAAGACACCCAAGGTGTTGGTTTCATTAACAGAAATCTTTGTTAACCAACTCTGTATTATCTAATTCAGTTCTGCTGCCTGAATGAGTCAGAAATCCTGTGAGCAAGGAGGGAACGATCACACAATAAATGAATTTATAATAATAATACATTAACATAAGCCCCAAATCAACCCCAAGAAAAGTATTTACTAACCTTTGAAATGTAAATAACCAGCTTTTCTCTGGAATTCACCAGGCTGCTCACCTGGGTCAGGCCAAAAATGTGAGACTGGCCCAGCCCAAGGTGCGAGCTGAAGTCGTGGTGCACAGATCGCGCTCCGTGGGCTGGGTGTTCTCATTTCCCTGGAATAAAAATGAGGGAAGGGAAGGTCCCGAGCTCTGCTCCATCCCAGCAGGGAGCAGGGATGTGATCTGTAGTTGCACTGTTTTAAAATCTTCCTCTTCTTTCTCATGGAGAATAGAGATAAGTTGCATTCTTGTGCTGTCTAATCTCTGTGTTTTGGTACTGGATGCTCTAGAGTTGTAACCAATCGTTATAGGGGGTGGAGAAACAATCGACCAATAATTATTAGATCATTAATGAATATATAAAGAAGTTCTTGTAAATAAAGTTTCTCTTTTCGCCATTTTGTGGGATGCCTGCCTGACTTCCCTGCGAGCTTCCACGAACCTCCACGAATATCAGAAAATCAGAGCAACAGTGATCATGAGACAGATGCAGGCACAGAACTCAGTGCTGGAGGCCAAGGAGAGCTCCGTGGGCCATTCCAGAGCCTTCTGTCAGGAGGTGGAATCAAGGGCTTTGCCTTTTCGGGCCTGACTGATTCATTGCGTCTGGAAAATGCAGCTCTTGTTCCCAGAGCCATGTTTACAGCCTTGATTTTGGAGCTCCAACCTTGCTTCTCTGCTTTTTCAGAATCCTGTCCCACCAAATTAAGCTGGAATTCACTCACCTCCAGCCTGGGAGAGAGAAATCTCAGCCCTGGCTTTTTGGGTGGGCTCAGGCTGACACATTTTGGGGTTTTCTCGCATAACTCTCTGGCCCTGAGAGACTCAGGCAGTCTGATGAGCGTCACTGGAGAACGGGGAAAAGGAAAACATTCTATAGATCCTTAAAACCTTCGCTTGGAGAGGAATATTGGCCTGCCCGGGGAGTGTAACGCGAGGTGGGTGTGACACGGAGGGAGAGAGAGGAATAAACCGGAGTCAGATGGGTGTGGGAGTCCCAAAGCCTAACCAAACACGGGAGCCGATGGAATGCAGTCACCGTTCCTGCTGCTGCAGCTCGGGATCCTTGGGATATGGAGCCAA
The DNA here is from genome assembly GCA_036785705.1 of Acanthornis magna. Classification (NCBI taxonomy): domain Eukaryota; kingdom Metazoa; phylum Chordata; class Aves; order Passeriformes; family Acanthizidae; genus Acanthornis; species Acanthornis magna. Next base: position 1,469,510 of record JAWUZG010000257.1, on the reverse strand, counting down.
GCAGACACACAGCGAGCTTTGCTCTGCACGGAGGAGCTCCAGGGAAACTTTCCAGAGATTTTGCTTTATGTCTCTCAACAGGTTTGGGAGGAATATCCAGGAATAACAAGCCCCACAAATACGGAGCACTTAAACCTTTAATGCTCACATAAAACCCTCCGAGCTCGTTAATTGCCGGTGACAGTGGAGCTGTTCTTCATCTCCTCCACACAGAGAAAGCGCTTGTGCTCCTCCACTTCAGTCCCTGAAATGTGGCAAAAGAAAACGTCATTGCCTTGCCCTGTTCTCCCTTCGGGAATCTCATTGGAATCTTCTACTCCTCTTTGCTCTGATGCTCAGAGAATTTGTGATCCTCCCAGTCCTACCTGGGGAGGGTGAGCTCAGCTCGCAGCAATTCCCGCCTTGAATTTCAGAGGCTGCTTGTCCAATTCCTGGAGCGCCTGGAAAATCCCGAGCTGGAAAATCATTCCGGGAAGGCAGCAAAGAAGCAGCTCTTGGATTCACCACATCTCCTCAGCCCAACGAATGAGCCTCCATCCAAATCATGATGCGCAAATTAATAAAACTGCAGAAGCTAATCCATTCTTGCCCTGCGCTTAGAGAAGCTGTTAAGTGAAATTTGAAATCTCACAAAGATTTGGGGTAGCAGGTTGTGCAGAAAATGGGAATTCATAAACTTGGCAAGAACTTTTTTTTTTGGTAAACTGTTCAAAAAGCCTCCATCCAAATTGTGATGTGCAAATTAATAAAACTGCAGAAGCCAATTCATTTCCCTGTGCTTAGAAAAGTTGTTAAGCAAAGTGTGAAATCTCACAAAGATTTGGGGAGGCAGGTTGTGCAGAGAATGGGAATTCATAAACTTGGCAAGAATTTCTTTCTTTTTCAGTAAACTGAGAACTTTGAGGACAATTCAAGTCTCATTTGCCACTTCAGCTCGCACAAACATGAGGTAAGACAGAAGAAAGAATGAAATGAAATGAAATGAATAAAATAGAATAGAATAGAATAGAATAGAATAGAACAGAATAGAACAGAACAGAATAGAATAGAACAGAACAGAACAGAATAGAGTAGAATAGAATAGAATAGAGTAAAATAAAATGAAATGAAATAAAATAAAATAAAATAAAATAAAATAAAATAAAAATAAAAAAATAAATAAAATAAAATCATGCATGGGATTTAGAGAGGACGATCATCAAGCCTTAGTGAGCATCCGGTTTTGTGGAACACCCTTGTGAATTCTTGAGAATGTTAAAATAAAAATAAGTCATGGAATCCTGGAATGGTTTGGGTTGGAAGGGACCTGCTTGCACTGGGGAGCAGGGCCAGAAAACCAGGATGGACAGAAAGAGTCTGGAAAATCCTCTGGAATCACAAACATGTGATATCCCATGGTTTCAAACCATCCTCCTGCTGGGGCAGGAACAGAGTTTGGCTTGTCTGCATTTCTTCATGGGCAACTTCTCCAGGAGCCTGACATCATCCGACTTTCCATGAAATCCATGAGCCATGGGATCACTCTCCTTTCCTGCAGGTGACAACAGACAAATTCCTGGGGCGTGATGCGTTTAATTAATATATCTGTCATTACAGCCAGACATTCTGTTGGTTTTCACTCCGGGGAGGTTTTAAAAATACCTGGGAACTCCTGACCCCTGGAGATGTTGCCTGCAGGGATTTGGGGAGAAGGATTTTTCTGGAGCCATCTCTGAACCATTTCACAGTGTCTTCCGCTGGTTTTTCCTCATCATCAGGGAAACAAAAAGGCAGTGTTCAATCCTGCCTCTGGAGAAGGCTTCCCCAAAATACATGAAATAAAGGGTTTAATTTCTTTTGACTTCTAATCCAGACCCACTGCATTTATACCAAAAGAAAATTAAAATGAAATTCAAAGAAAAATAAAGATCATGGATGTTTAACTGAGGAAAAGCAACAACCTGCAGCCATTTGGTAGAGAGTGACACAGTGAAGATTTGAAACTTAAATTATTTTTGACCTTCACAGATTTCTGCACATTTCCTCCAGCCTCTAATTAGCCAAAATCTTAAAATAGGAGTTTTTCTCCTTCTCACACTGTGGCAGAAGTTGGGATTTTGGGAAGATGACTTTGCAGCAGTGAGGTTTGAACATCTCCCTGGGTATCCGAACATCCTCAAGATATGGAATAAAAGGGGAAAATCTAGGAAAGCTTTGGCCCTTTCCCTTAACAGGAAACCTGCGGGCACTATGAAAGGTTTGCCTGTGTAAATCCAGCCCCAAAGCTGTTCCTGCTGATGGTGAGGTCATGGAGTGCTCCACATCCGCGGAGAGGAAATGACACAGCCAGAACCAGGCAGGGAATTTCATCCAGGTGCTCCTTGTGATTCATGCTCTGGCCAGGGCAAAAAGGACAACTTGGGGACAGCCTGAAGCCATCATTGCCCTAAGAGCTGAAGGAAAGGGACCTCAGGGAATAAAAGGCCAAGGAAAGATGTGTAAAGGAACAGAAAATGTGGGAAGTGCACAAGAACAAGCCGGAGATGCACATCGGAGATCAGAGCAGTGCTGTTCCATGTCTCCCTGCCTCTGATCCTTCTCTGTTTTCCTTCCTACAAGTGTTTGATGTCGGGAAAGGATTGGATCATATCCCCTGAACTGACGTGAGACAGAAAATCCATCGTAATCCTCCCTGGCCTTGTCCTTAGGGGTGGAGACAATCCCAGAATGGTTTGGGTTGGAAAGGACCTTGAAGACCATCCAGTGCCACCCTTGCCACGGGCAGGGACACTTCCCACTGTCCCAGGCTGCTCCAAATTCTGTCCCAACCCATCCCAGGCATTCCAGACCCTCTCTGGACAACCAGTGGAACCAGGAATATCCAAACCCTCAAATCATCTCTAAACTGGGAGGATGCTCAAAGTCATCAATTTTTGCTCCGGAATACTGCGACCACTTTATAAAGGAAATGAAATGGCAGCACTGCGGGCATTGCTCAGTTCATTAGCACAGATGTGGTTTCATAGCTTAATTGTGGCTAATTAATTTGTAAAATTAATTAATTTTACAAAAATATATTCACAAAATATAAAAATAAAGATAAAATAATATAAATAATAATAAAAATTATTAATAATAATAAATAATAATAAATAATAAAATAAATATATTTACAAAAATATATTTGCAAAATATATTCAGGCAACATATTCAGGCAAGAAACCATCTTTGAGGACCAGCTCCACACCACCAAGGCTTTCATTCCAAACATCTTGGGTCTCCTATTCCAGCCTACAAAACACTCGGATTTCTTTAACCTTCCATGAAATATCCCTCGTGAATGAATGGCGTGACTCAGTTCTGAAGGAACACGGATTAAATTCTGGGCTGGTTCGAGGAACACCCAAAGCAAGGTGTTGCTTCAAGCAGTAAAATTGTCCTGAGGAGGTTGTCCATGGACTGGGCCAAGTTTGGCTCTCCCCAGGCTATGGAAAGGAAATTTGGTTGTGGTTATTGCCACCAATGAAATCTGTTATTCCCAGCAACGCCTGGCACTCCCACGAGTAATAATAATAAATAATAATAGTAATTTTTTTGCTTCCTCTCCTCATAAACTGCCCAGAAAAACCAACACAATTCAGGGGAAATTCTGGAACCTGGCTCTGCACATTACGGGTAAAATCTGGGTTTTGAGAAGAGCTGGGGAACGAAATGCCCTGAAAACCTCGGGAATCTTTATTCTCCCATGAATGGCCATTCTCCTGAAGCTCATGGGAATTACACAGCAGATATTCCATGGAACAGAAGGAATATTAGCAACAAACTGTCTTCCACATGTCCTTGTGGTGGTGTGTGGACCCAACCAGGACCTTTCGGAAGCCACAAAATGCTGGTCGATTTTCAGGTAGAATCCCCTGAAGCTGTAAATGTACTTGAACTTCCTGCTTTTCACAACAAAGTGCTGTTCCCTGTGGATCTCCCACGGATTCAGAGAATTCCAGACACCCCTTGGAAACGCAAAGGAAAAAGCCACTCAGACCTGTCTTCATCTCCTCGTTCTCCCCTCTTTCCCTGCAGGGAGGTTGGAATGTCTGGCTGTATAATCACAGGGCCCCAGAGCTGTTCCTGATGGGGCTTTAGCAGAAATTTGGGATGTGGGGAGGATATCAGGGAATGCCGCGGGTGGGAAGCGTGGCTAGAACCTTGGATAGCGCTGTGCTCTCCCCGCCGGAGGGATCCTTCCTTTTCCCACGTCACTTGGGAACCAATGGAGATGGAAAGGTGGGATTGTTCCGATGGATCACCCTGAAAAGCTTTTACTGCATTGGCTTTGGATTTCCACAGGCTGGCTAAAGGAAAAAATGTTTTTCCTTTATTTTCGACATTGCAGGAAAGAAAGAAAGAAAAATGCCAATATACTGGAAAACAAAATAGCACTAAACACAACATTCTTCCTTTTCCTTCTCTCTCCTGTCCCTTCCTTCTCTCTTCCTCCTGAACAATTTCAGATTCAATTTTTCCAGCAGGAAAATTTATGGCTCGGCAATGGCTCGGCTCAGCAAGACAAAATAATTCAAGTTCAGCACCAGCCCAAGTGCAGCTCCACAACTTCCAGATCCAAAGCAGCTGCTCCGTGGAGAAAGCAGCACAAATCCAGTGGGCTGCAGTATTCCCACTTCCAGTGGGAAATGGAGAGAAGTGCTGAAAGGTTCTTACCACTTGCAGGTTGTCTGGAGGTCTGGGTGACCTGAAATATGTGCTCAGATTTGGTCTGCTGCTCCGGGTCGAGGCATAATTCACACCCGAGGGCACTTTAAGTGGGAAAAGAAAGACATAAAAACCTCCGAACTTAAAAAATTAAAGCTATGGAACTTAAAATAATTGGAAATTTGAGCCATGAGGCCAATCCAAGCTTTGATATCTCTGACTCGAGGCCTAGGGAGAGGTTTTGGGGAAGCAGATCACTAAATTTTCCCAAGCCATTGCTAATTTGGAGTGCTATGATATTTTTGCCGGCCTAGAGGAAGCATTTGGAAGTGACTTTTTCATGGATCACTGGAAGACAGTAGCAGTTTGGGAATCTCCATGCTTTTGGCAGACGTTTCCAACTCAGGCAGCCATGGGGAGTGACTATTCCAGGTCTTGGCAGCAGAGATAAAAAGGGAGCTTTGGTCCAAATTACATAAAAAACCACCCGAGTTTTATCCCTCTCAGTGCTGTAATAAATCAATATTTTAATCCCATTTTAATAATTGGGACAGCGAGGAAGGAACAAAGGAAATGTTCTACTTATTTCTCGAAATATTTACAGCAGAATCAAAAGGAAGATATCCCAAAATTGGAAGTGGGAATCTGCTCTGGCTCTTGTGGGTCTGGGAATCTATGGGATTTTTTTTGTTTTGCAGGAATTTGAGGCTGATTTTAAATTGGTCCAAGGGTGATCATGTCGTAGGGATACTGAATCCCAGGAACAAGCACTGATTTCAAAAATCAGGGAACAGGGTTTGCTCTCCAGACCTTTTTTGCCACTGTCTCCTTCTGCTTCTCCTCTTCCTCTCACTCCTAACCCCAAAAAGGATCTCCCAGTCCATAATTATCCATCCCATTTCTCCAGGGCCATTTTTCCATCACGTTTAGCTCTGTAATTCGGAGTTTTCTGACCATCTTTTCTGAGGGCTGAAACCTGAGCTCGGCCAAAGTCAACGGGAGTTCCCTCAAGTAAAAACAAACAAATTATTTGTTAAAACAAATAAAAAATTACCTGCTCCCTGCGGACGTCCCACTTTCAAAGAACCCAAACTGATTTTCCTGGAGCCTGAATTGACTTTTTATAAGCTCTGGCCACGTGGAACATTTTTCCATTGGAAAACACTTCCTCACCTGGATGAGAGTGAAGCCCTGGGGAAATGTGTTGGTTTTGGTGGAGCAGTGGGAGGATGTGAAACTTTTTTGGGATGTTTCCAGCTCCCAGCTCTGCTGCCACCTCACCCAGCTGATGCTTCTCTTGGAGCTGGCTTATCCCGAACCCTGGGGTGTAGGGATTGGGAGTTCCTGGACGACTGAGATCCCTCAGGAAGAGCTCCCTGGTGCCAGGAGTTGTGTTGATCCTGTCCTTTACCAAGCCCAGGGTCAGTCGAAAAGCAGCTCTGTAAAAATGAAATGCTCGTTTCTTTTTCCCTTCTGTGCTGCTTTTGAAATCTACCTGATTCTTATACATTTATGGCTTTGGGATATAGAATTATTGCATATTCTGAGTTTGAAGAGACCAAAAAGGATCACTGAGTCCAATTCTGGCCCTGCACAGGACAACCCCAAGATTCCCAGATTCCCACCCTGTCCTTCACTGGAGAGGCAAATCAGATCTGCAGACCAACAATATCAAATCTTTGCCCAAATTTCTGTGACAAGTCCCTCTTTTGAACTCATTTCTAACATTTTGACAGTGTTATAATCAGAAAAGATCATTATAACCCCACTTAATCTGAAACCTTAAATAAAAGAGGGAAATTTCTTTCGTGCCGATTTTTCTGACATGATTTGGAGCTCATGAACCGTGTCCAGGTTATGAAAAATTCTGAAGCACCTTCATCTCCAAATTTTTCCAGTCCCAAAAGCTTGAATAGCTTTTTGGATGCTTTTCCAGCCTGACTTAAGCATCTAAACTTAGGCCACACTTCCTGGAGTTGAAAAGCACATGTGGAGAGAGGAAGATCCAGCATGGAACGGTGCTCCGGTCCCAGATCCATAAATCCAAAAGAGCTGGGAGCAGCAGGCTGATCAGGAGCACATCCACTCTGGATCCCAACCCTCTGAAACATAGGGTTTGCTTTTAGACACTTAAATGTAGAGATTTTAGATAAAAGTTAATGCTGTTAAAATCAACTAGAATAGAAAAAGACGCAGAACTCAGTTAGAAAGAAAGTAATGACTAAATGCAAAGTAGCCCTTCAATTATTTGATATTTACTCAGCTGTGCTTAGAATAAACAATTAATAATCTTAAGAAAAGAGGTTCAAAGGAGAGCCTAGACAGTTACAAATTTTGCCCAGATGCAATAGAAGAGAGCATTGGGAGTTTTCCAGGGTCAAATGTATTGTCAAAAATCAGCGAGGTAAGAAGGTCATAGCGAGGAAGACTCATATTACTTCATCCAAAGCAGCCCTCAGACTCAAATAAAGACCACCGACCCAATTCCATTGCAGGAACTGCGCATGCTTAATGACTTTTTGCTAATTTCCATACGAAGCGGGGAATGGGAGGCGCTCATGCTATGAATGTGTATCTGTATTTGAAATATGCATTATTGTTATAGATAAATGAGTTCTGTGTTGCATTGTCACTCTGGAGCTGTACCTTTGGGAGCTATCCCTGCAGCTCAAATAAACACACACTTTCTAACCTTAGCAAGTTAGAGAGTCTCTGTCTGTCTCAGGTGGATATCGATATTAGATCTATATCTGCATTTTAATAATTCACCTCAGCAGAGCCAGCTGAGGTTTTCCATTTTCCTTAGGACTTCTCAGGTTGGGCCTCTGCAAAAGCAGGGATTGCAATGTGTTTGTCTTTATCCACTGGAAGAGAAGGAACTCCTCTCTCCTGCAGTACAATTCCTATGAAATTCCAGCTGTTGGGATTACACCCAGTGAACGCTGGAGCTGTGCCGTTCTTCCACTCTCTCTGTCTTCATTTTGGCTGCTAATCCATCCCAGCCCAGGGCCTGCTCTCCTGACCTCCCACGCAGAGGAGCAGCGCTATTCCCATCTTTCCGCTATTCCCGGGAGATGAAATGTCTCTACCCTCCTGCATCTGCACAAGCCCACGGATATATGGAATATGCGCGAGCATCTGATACTCTGCTAAGAGCCTGAAGTGTTTTACACCACATTTTAGGTGATTTATTGCACTTTAGCACATTCATAAAACACATCGCGTTAAGCATATGCATAAAAATAATATATAGGTTACCACAAAATTTTTATGGCCTTAACCAGATCCGTCTTGGAATGTCGGCTCGAATGTTTCACTCCTGCAGGTGAAAAAACAGATTATTTCAACGGAGCTTAGGGAAAGTTGTTTAGGCAAGACAACAATATTGTGGAGAGAGCCGTTACCGTGGCAGCACTTTGCTAATTGAAGGACTAACGAGCGGGGCCAATTCCTGTCCGCAATTCCTGCCTCTCCAGGCGACATTCCCATTCTCCTACTGTTTGCAGACAATACAATGATTTCTGTCATTGCACTATAGGAATGCAGTGACAGAAATACTCTGTGCATTCCCTGTGCGTTCCCTGGAGGTGGTGGGGATTTCTTCCAAGGGATATGACATCAGCGAGGTGCCGGGAAAGGGAGCAGGCTACGGATGTGACAGGAATCCCAGAATCCCGGAGGGTTTGGGTTGGAAGAGACCTTAAAGCTCATCCAGTGCCACCCCTGCCATGGCAGGGACACCTCCCACTGTCCCAGGCTACTCCAGCCTGGCCTTGGACACTGCCAGGGATCCAGGGCCAGCCACAGCTGCTCTGGGAATTCCATCCCAGCCCTCCCCACCCTCCCAGCCGGGAATTCCTTCCCAATATCCCATCTAAATCTCCATTTTCCCCGTGGGAAGCCATTCCCTGTGTCCTGTCCCTCCATGCCTTGTCCCCAGTCCCTCTGCAGCTCTCCTGGAGCCCTTCAGGCCCTGCCAGGGGCTCTGAGCTCTCCCTGGAGCCTTCTCTTCCCCAGGCTGAACATTCCCAGCTCTCCCAGCCTGGCTCCAGCCCTGGGATCAGCTCCATGGCTGGGCTCATTCCAGCAGCTCTTCCCTCCCCCAGCAGCTCAGGGGTGGGAATTTCTCTCCGGTGATGGCAGGAATGTCACCCCAGCTGCCTGGAATGCTGAGAGCTCCATCAAAACCAACCATTTCAGGTCCTTCTTACCATCAATGAAGGGAAACGCACCTTCTGTAAGGGAAACCATCCTCTTCATTCAATTATCTTCAAATAAATGGAGTGACATCCTCAATTCCAATTTCTATATTGGAAAGTAGGAAATTTTCTAATTTCTGTGTCTCCAAAGACAGTTTAGGGTCTACACAGACTCTATTTGTGTTTAAGAAAGGCAAGGAAATGAGATTAAATGTATTCTTTATAGTTTTATTTTAATGCCTTTGCTATAAATGTCTGAGATGCTGTTTTGATGATGAGATTCCAACCAAATTTATTTTTATCTTCCTTAATAGGTATTAAAATGGAATAATTCTGTTTAAATTAGTGTGAATGAATAATAGCACTTAAATTGATTAGTCCTCTCAGGGAGCACAGAAGACCTGAAAGAAACAAAAGATATAAAAGGAGGAGGAAGACCTTAAGTTCTGATTTAAAAATCCATTGAACAGAATGATATTTATTTTTCTTTTAAAGCTGACTTCCTCAGGATTTGTTTGAACACCATGAAAGCTAAAAAAGAGTATTAAAAACTACTTTGGTTTTTGTTTTGTTTTGTTTTAAAAGAGCTCATTTCCCCATAAAATGACTAATTCCTTCAAGCTGGAACTGCAAGAAAAATATCAAATATTGTGAAGATTGGCAAAAGTACTTTATCAGCCTATTCCATCATCGCTTCCTCCATAAAAAAGGATGGAAGTCTTACATTTCACTATTCTTCTTTTATAACCAAGAATATTATAAATACTAAATATTGATATATATTTATGTTGATATTTATGTTGATGTTTATGTTGATATGTATATTTATATTATATTACATTATATTATATTATATTATATTATATTATATTACATTACATTACATTACATTACATTACATTACATTACATTAATATATTTTATTTAAATATTAAATATAAAATATTATATATAATATTCTAAAACATGTACCAGCTTTGTTACTAATATTATATATTAATTATTAATATATTGCTTGGTTTAATTTATTTCATATTTCTTGTGAATGATTCACTTTTTGGGAGGGGCATAATTCTATTTTTTTTACTTTTGAGGATATGGGAAAGAGGATTGAAAATTTATTTTTCTTTTCTTGTTAATGGATGTTGTTCCTCGAAGGAAAATTATCAGTTCAAGTACCGGGGCTTTAATTATTTAATTATTGAGATGAGAAGGTACTTGATGAATTTGAGTTCTAGTGCGGCACTGAGGATTTCCCACAGAATCCCAGGATGGTGTGGGTTGGGAGGGACATTAAGGATCACCGAGTGCCACCCCTGCCATGGCAGGGACACCTCCCACTGTCCCAGGCTGCTCCAAGCCCTGTCCAGCCTGGCCTGGGACACTGCCAGGGATCCAGGGGAATATCTCCCCTGCCCCTTGCTCTGCCCTCACCGTTCTCCTTCTCTCCTTGACCTCTCCATTTCCAGCTGCCCGCAGTCCATTCCCAGGAGGCTCCGGACACGAGAGAATCCCAGAGCTGTGGTTTCTCCGCCCGTCTGGGATGGGAAGGAGTCCCTCCGTTGCTCTTGGCTGCTCCGTGCACAGTTTGGCCGCGGCCACGTTTCCGTGGCTTGTTCTCACCCTCCTCCCTCCGCTCTGACGCCTTTTTTTCCGCCTCTTCCCAGCCCACCTGCCTCTGTTTGTGCCTTGTGGGATCCTCGCCCCGGCTGGACGCGCACGGCAGATGCTGTGGCTTCCACTCTCTTGTCTTGCACTCGCTCTGAATCATTCCTTGGCTTCTCTGCTTTCTCGTTTTGGCTTTTCTCAGCTCTCACTTGGCACCCAATTCCTAAAAACCCAACAGCCTGAATCCCTTGTCGCGGAAGCTCGTAGTGATCAGGCAGTCGGCACACACAAGATGGTGAATAAGAAGAATTTATTTACAATTCTTTCTTTAGATATGCATTAATAGTCTCACAATTATTGGTCGACAGTTGTCCACCCCCCAAAAGGATTGGCTGGAATCTTACAGCATCCAGTACCAAAACAAAAGATTAGAAAGGCACAAGAAATCAGCTTATCTCTGTTCCAATGAGAAAGAAGAGAATAATTTTTAGAATAGTGCATCCACAATCCCTCACTCACCCTCAGCACCGGCCAGAGGGGACAGACCCTGAGACAGAGGTTTTGTGCTCGAGAGGTGAATTTGATAAGGAATTTTGGGTGGTCTGGCCTCCCGCAGGTGATCCTGGGACGTCACGAGGTCATTGCATGGCTGTGGCCAAATCCCAAGAAATGCAAACCTTGTCCAAGCAATGACACACGGAAGAGGAGAATGAAAGAGAGGGAAATACTTTGGGTGACCTCAGGCTTGGGTCAGCCCCTCCCCAAAATCACCAGAAAATTTTGTATAAGAGAAGAGATTGCTGGATTTCTTCTGACTCCTGAAGTTGGAACCCTGTGGTGAAAAGGTGAAAAGGATTCTTGACCTTCTTATGTAATAAATCGGAAACTTAGAGAGGGATTCCCACATCTTAATCTCTCACTGTTTTAATCATAGAATCATGGAATATCTGGAGCTGGAAGGGACCCACAAGGACCATGGAAGTCCATGGAGGTGTTTAGGGCCAGGTCCTGACAGGTAAAAGTGCTTTACTCCACTTGAAGGGGAAGCACCACGAGAGACCTCGGAAGGCTCAGCTGTGCCGTAAAGGCCCCAAGGTGATTTCCATGGATTTCAGCAGCACAAACTGACCTTCAGAACGGACACAGCGCAGGGCTTTGGAATGCTGATCTTCCTGAAGTGTTGAGACCAAAAGGGAAACAGCAGAGAGCTCCTGAATTCCCGATTTTAGCAGATTCCAGCTCCTCACTGATTTATCGATTGACAGCAACAGTGTGAATCCTGACCTGTACTCCAGAGGGAAAGGGATCATTTAAATGGAGTTTTTCTCTCGCAATACCAAACCAGACCCCTAAACATTGATCAGTGACAACTGATCAATATAATTAATAATAATATATAATATTAACTGATCAATATATCAATATCAATATACCCTGACATATTCCAAGAGCTGCAGCGTCCCACACATGGTGTAAAATCCATCCCTGACCCTTTTTTCCTGGTTTTCTGCACTAGGCCTGTGCTCTGGAGCTCCATCACGGGGCTGTGACGTTGCTGCTGTTCCAGAGCTCTTTCTCCTTCTTTGAATCTTTGTGTATTTTATACATTTTTAATTTTTTTTAATGTATTGCTGTGATGTGTTCCAAACACCACCCACTTTTGGAGGCAGAAGGAAAACACGGTGCTGCCAAAACTTCTGCTCCCATGCCTGCTTTCCATGTTTTTTCCAGGGAAGCTCTTGCCAATCTCTCACTGCTGCTGTCTTTACAACAGGAGGGAAGTCCCAATCCTTTTCCAGGATTTACAGAGGGATACACCACGATATTGCATCCTGTGCCCTTCCTGGTTAAGTTCCAAAACTCTCCTTTGCCTGGAATTTGCAGGAATTTCCAAGCAAGTTATCCAATGGCCTTTGCTCTCGGAGCCACCCAAGGCTGTTCTCACACCGGGAATTTTTTCCTGAGAGCAAAGAACCGCAAGCAATGCGTCCATTATTTTTCCTTTGTGCATCCTCGGGAAAGAAGAGGGAAACCCAGGAGCCAATTTAATGGATGTGACAGGACTGTCCCCATGGAGGAGCAGGATCCTCCTGCAGCCCCAGGAGGATCCCAAGGGAGCAGCTGGGTGTGTGAGGGGCTGGGATCCTGTGGGAAGCTGAGCAGGTCCTGGAGGGAATTGTGGCTCCGTGGAGAGAGAAGTCCATGGCACAGCAGATTTGCTGGAGGGACTTGGGGCTCCGTGGGGAACCCACTCTGGAGTTGGCTGATCCTGAAGGACTTCACCCTGTGGAAAGGGATCCATTCTGGGAAAGGAGGGCAGAAGCAAGGGTTGGAAGGAAGGTGTTTTTAAGATTCTATTTTATTTCCCATTATCCTGCTCTGATTTGATTTGTGATAAATTAAATTAGTTTCCCCAAGTTGAGCCTTCTTTTTTTTTTTTTTGGCTCTGATGGAAGTTGGTGAATGATCTCTCCCTGCCCTTATTCCAATCCATGAGCTTTCCATTAAATCTTGGAATCCTTTCCTCCCCACATGACCTGCCATGCGAGGGACACCAAAACGTGAGAATCTCATTCTCCGACTCCTCATCCAGCATGGATGTGACGATATCCATGAGCAAGGAAGAAGTGTGAACGACTGATTAGGGCTTTATGTCATTCCTGGTTTTCCAATCTGCACAAATCCTGTCCCGCAGAGCTCACGAGCTGCAGGTGTAGGTGTGAACAAAACCCTGGCCGCAGTTCCTCGAATTCCCAAAGTTCCCAATTCAGTTTCCTTTGCGTCGATTTTGATGGAGAGGCTGAAAACCTGGAATTCCTTGGCTTTGCTCACACTCCGCATCAGAACAAAGCAGGTGTTGCCTGAAATTCCAGGTTTTTTTTTTTGGAAATGGAAATTCTGGTTCTTACCTTGTGCTGCAGCTCCCAATTTCAACAGCACCCAACTGTCCCTTGCCTTTGCACCTTGGGAGTGCAGGACACCGGTCCTGATTTTATGGAAAACATGGCAAGGAGGAGATGAGAATGAAGAGAAAGAAAGAGGATCCTTGGATTCCTCTTGTCCCACCTGGACAGGTGTGAGCAGGACACAAACCTTTTTGTTTTGGAGACTGGGGGGGATCAAGGGGGGAAGAAGAGGGACAGGAGAAAGATGGGAAAGGTAAAAAGTGGGAAATTAAGATCTGTGACTACAAGGGGCTTGTGATGGAGATAATTTTAATGAGGATATGGAAATGAGGGGTTACCTAATTATGCCTGTAAATTGGAGTGTTTGGTCCACTAAAAAATTCCATAGATTTTCAGGCTTTCCTCCTCCATAATGACATGAAGATCAGACTGGAGATTCCTTCCTGTGTCAGCCAGGCCATCAACTCCTGATTTCAAGATTTCAAAATTTCAAGATTACAAGGTTTTTTTCAGTTTTCTTCTGGATGTTTTTTTGGTTTTGTTTTGGCTTGTTTGTTTTTGGTTTTTTGTTTGGTTTTAATTATTTTTTTTTGTTTGGCGTGTTTGGTGGGTTTTTTTTGTTTTGTTTTGTTTTGTTTTGTTTTTGTTTTGTTTGTTTTGTTTTGGTTTGGTTTGGTTTTTTTTTAAATTTTGTTTTTCTTGGGGATTTTTTGGTGTTGTTTTTATTTTTTTTTTCAATTCCTTTTTATGACTTACCTAAAATTTTCTCCTAATAATTTACGGCTTTCCCAAAGCTCAGAGGACAGGATGTGTGCCTCCAAAACTTGCTGGAGGGAAGTTTTTATTCCTCAGACACCAAGAAAAAAGTCCTGAAAATGTGAGTCCAAGTATTTGAGACCAAACAATCAATAATGTGAACAAGACTCCAATAATATGGACAAGACTAAAAATAAATTCTCATTTTTATATGTAAATTACCCACGCTAATCATTATTTTATAGCACAGACATATATCAGGGAGAAAGCTCCCAGGAATATTCCAGCACCACTGAGGAGGTTCCTGATGCGAAGAGAAGGTGTGGAAGGGAGAGAGGGAACTGCAGCCTGGTGGCACTGAGAGCCCCCCAGGGGACACTCGGAACGGGAGGAGGGGACATGTGGCAGCCTTGGTCACCTCCAGACACCTTTCCCTGTGCCGGGGGATCGGGGCTCTGTTTCCGTGGATGGTGAGCACTCGGGGGCTGAAATAGGTGACTTTGGTCTGGTGGCCACAAGTGGGGACAGGGTCCTGCTCTTCTCCTCGCCGGGCTCCTCCAAGCAGGACTTTTCCCGGTTTTCCTTGGCTCTTCTCCCTTCTCCGAGGCTCCCAGCTCATCCAAATCATGGAATCAGGGCAATGAGGGAATTGCTGGATCCGCTCCACCTTGGGAATCCGAGCCCTCAGGTGACCCCCGCTGCCCTGACCCCAACTGCGCTCAGCCTCCCTGCCCCAGCAATTCATTCCCGAATCCCCAGCGGCCCCATCCCTGACTTTTCTCCTGGAATCCTCCCCATCCACACAGCCCCCATCCCTGACTTTTCTCCTGGAAATCTCCACATCCACACAGCCCCCATCCCTGACTTTTCTCCTGGAAATCTCCCCATCCCCACAGCCCCCATCCCTCACTTTTCTCCTGGAAATCTCCTCATCCACACAGCCCCCATCCCTCACTTTTCTCCTGGAATCCTCCAGATCCACACAGCCCCCATCCCTCACTTTTCTCCAGGAATCCTCCCCATCCCCACAGCCTCCATCCCTCACTTTTCTCCTGGAATCCTCCCCATCCCTCACTTTTCTCATGGAACCCTCGCCATCCACACAGCCCCCATCCCTCACTTTTCTCCTGGAACCCTCCAGATCCACACAGCCCCCATCCCTCTCTTTTCTCCTGGAATCCTCCCCATCCACACAGCCTCCATCCCTCACTTTTCTCCTGGAATCCTCCCCATCCCTCACTTTTCTCCTGGAACCCTCTCCATCCACACAGCCCCCATCCCTCACTTTTCCCTGGAACCCTCCCATCCACACAGCCCCCATCCCTCTCTTTTATCCTCACCATCCCCACAGTCCCCATCCCTCTCTTTTCCCTGGAACCCTCCCCATCCCCGCAGCGCTTTGGCAGCACAGGGCACTGTCCCCTTCCCCGCGGTGCCCTCGCCCCCTCCCCGCCCGGCGCTGCTGGCCGTGCGCTCTCGGGACGCTCGCATTTGTCTTGGCCGCCGCCGCTGACATGCCTGGGAAGGGCAAGGAAAGGAAATGGGTGGGAGCTCCCAAATAACCACGAACTCCTCTTGCCCCCTCCTCCTTTTCTGTCTCCCCCCATTCCCTTCCCTCCGCCACCCCAAGCCGGGGGAGGGTTGTGCCGCAGCGCTCGGAATTGCTCCGGAACTTGGGGTTGGGATTTTTATTTTTTTTTTCTTTTCTTCTCTTTCAGATGAAGCCCGCTGGGAGTTTCTCCGGTTTCCACTCTCTTGTTACTACAGGGTGTAAGCGTGGGGCAGTGTGTGTTCTCCTCACACGTGTGGAGTTTAGTGAGAGCTGCTTTGAACTTGGAGCAGGCAGGAATCGCACAGAACTTCCAAATATTCCTGCACTTTATTTCATGTTCCTGAAGATTTCCCGGCAATGTGGATGTCTGTGATGTAAAAATGAGTTTCTTTTTCTGTCGCTGAGCGATTCGGTCCAGTGGAACCCATGTCTTTCCCATGGAGTGAGGCGCTCCGTCAGGTCCCTTCCAACCAGAGCCATTTGATGATCCTGGGATTTATTTTCCATATTTTTTAAGCTCCAGGTCCATCCTGACAAGTGATGACCCCACTTTAAATATTACTATAATCTCATTTTAAATCTGTTTCACCTTTAATCTGCCTGCCTTTAATCCAGCCTTTCTCCAGGGGTTGGAACAAGTTGATTTTTAGATCTTTTCTAACCCAAACCACTCTGTGATTTCCTTGCTGGGGAGTCCCCAGCGCTGTGTTTGGATGCCAGAGGTGATCTCTGGGTTGGATCCTTCACCTCCATGGAATTCTGTGGATCAGGGCTGGACCTGGACAGGCACCACAGCACTTCCAGAGGGAAACGGGGAAGTGAGAGGGGTGTGAGGAATCTGCACCGATTAAACGCCTCCCCAAAAACATCCCCAGGGTCTCGTGCCATCAGCAGCAGTGCTCACGGATTGTGTCTCTGGAGGTGGTTTTAGTCCCTGTCCAAACCCTGTCCTCACCCCTGGATATCGAAAAGGGAGCAAAAAGGTGGAAGTATGGAAGTAGAGGGGATCCTGTGGGCCTCCAAGGAATTCCTGCCTTTCCCCACACATGCCAGGGGTCACCTGTGCCCCTCCGGTAGCCACCTGTGCTAAGGGGCATCTCCTGCCAGCCGGAAACTTGCATTTGGTGATCCACCCTCGTGTTCCCTGGGGAATCCAGTGCAGGAAGGACACAGCTGTGCTGGAGCGAGTCCTGAGGAGGCCACAAAGATGACCAGAGGGGTGGAATACTCCACTGTATGGAAAATCCCAGTGGGAAAAGCCAGTGTCCATAAAGGGGACAGAGGAGTCCTGTGACTTTATTTGAATAAAGGGAGACAATCCATTGGGGCACACACCCGCGGGGTTTTCTCTCCCGAGGTTTCAGAGGTCACAGCCCCCTTTTATCCCAAACTTCCACTGCACATTCTCCTCCCTTTTATCCTAAACTCCCTCTGCACGTTTCCCTCCCTTTTATCCCAAACTCCTGTTGTATGTTTCCCTCCCTTTTATCCCAAATTCCCACTGCACATTTCCCTCCCTTTTATCCCAAACTTCCACTGCATGTTTCCCTCCCTTTTATCCCAAAATCCCGCTGCACGTTTCCCTCCCTTTTATCCCAAACTCCTGCTCCACGTTTCCCTCCCTTTTATCCCAAACTCCTGCTCCACGTTTCCCTCCCTTTTATCCCAAACTCCCACTGCCTATTTCCCTCCCTTTCCCCATCGGCTGAGGTACTGGGAAGGCACAGCCTTCCCGAACTGCCTACCCCATATTGCCCCTTGAACCTGTCCCTTTCCCCCAAAGTTCAGAGCCTCAGCCTTGTGCGGCCCCATGTGTCTGGCTCAGGAGCCAAACTCTGTAACAAACCTGCGCCTTGAAGTGGGCAGAGACATCCAGACCCATTTCAGAGCCTTTGACACCCATCCCCTCACCCATGGAATTGTTTGTGAAGACATCAGCATGCATCTTCCCTATCAGTCCCTTCCAACCCAACCCATTCTGGAATTCTCCGAGAACACGGATTGCTGTTTGCCCCATTTTGCTTTGGGAGCTCTCCACAGCCACAGCTTTTATTGTTTTACCTTGGCTCTGTGTGCTACTGTCCTGCTCCCTCTGAGGCCACCTCAGCAGACAAGAAAATCCGGGAAGGAGCCGGGCTGTGGATTTTGTTTTGGCAGAGGTGGCATCCTGATAAAGGATGGCAAACGATAGGATGGGGAGGGCGATCTCTGCATTCCCAAACAGAAATGAGACACGGGGGAAGGAAGAATCCAATAGTCAAAATAATTTCCCCTGGTTTGGGAGAGGAAGTGTGGAAAACTCACAGCCTCAGGCTGCGGCTTTGGGGAGAAGAGCACGAACAGTCACTTTCTCCTCCTGTTCCTGTCGTTCTGAGGCTTGTGTGAAAAGGCTGATGTGGAATCCCCCAAAAAATCCACAACAGCTCAGCCCAGTGGTTGGGATTTGCCAATCGTGAGCTTTCTGCACCTACCCCGGGACTGGGAAGGACGGGAGGCTGCAAAGCATCCCAGCCCCAATCCTCGCGGAATGTGATCTCACCCGCGGGGACAATCTGACGAACCAAGGAGTGTTCCTTGTTGTTCCAACACCATGGCAATGTCTCCAGGAGGGACACAAATCACTCGGAGCACGGAGGCAGAGCCAGCTGAGCAGGTACCAGGAATGTGGGAGTTGCTCGTTACTCACCCAGGGGGAAGAGCCGCCGCTTGTTTTTTTAATTACATTTTCACTCGCCTCTACTCATCGCCCCCACGCACCAGCACCGCTTTTTATAGGGAAAATAATAAGATAGAGCCTGATCCAGAAAACACGGAGCACATCCCGGTTTTCCACTGGATGTGTGAACCAGGTGGGACTTTGGTGCTGGCAAATCTCCGGCCTCATCAAATCTCAGCGGGTGCAAATCTGCTGAAGTCAGTGAGGGCTTCTCATCTATCACTTGTTTTATTAATATTGCTCTGTCTACAAGTCCAGGCTGTCCAAGAACACATCTTTTATTTCATTGCCTCTCGTCGAAGGCAACGTGTGAGTGCTGATTTTCCCGGGCTCAGGATCAGCTCCAGCTCTTTCATTGTTGCTTTTTTTCCCCCCCCCCTCTCTCCCTCTCTCATTTTTTATGGCAGCGTTGGAATTGCTGTCAGGTTTACAGTGCAGTAATAATCACCTCATTATTATTAATAACCATGGCAACAGAATGGAAATTAATCACTCCACTTCTGTTTATCCCCATGGAAACAGAGCCAAAACAAACAAGCCTTATCCACAATGCCTATTCCTAGAAATCAGACATCCTGCACAATTCCCAACTAAACAAACCAGCAACTCCGGCTGCCTGGGTTGTCCAGTAGCACCTATGGAGAAGGCGAGGATATTCTGCCATGGATGTTTCCTCAGGTTCAAATTAGCAGGGGACAAATATTTTCAGGAATTTTTCTTGGTTTATCGGTTGGTTTTACTCTTCAGCTTTTGTCCTGGTGACGGAGTGCCGAGACAAAGTGACAGCAGTCATTCTGCTTCCCGTAAAAAAAGAATTAAAAAAGGGATTCCTCAGAGGCTGGGAGAGAGAATCTGGATAAGGGTCTGGAGTGATAAGATGGGGGGAATGGCCTTGGGAGGAAGGAAGACAGGGTTTGGTGGGATATTGGGAAGGAATTCCTGGCTGGGAGGGTGGGGAGGGCTGGGATGGAATTCCCAGAGCAGCTGTGGCTGCCCCTGGATCCCTGGCAGTGTCCCAGGCCAGGTTGGAGCAGCCTGGGACTGTGGGAGGTGTCCTTGCCATGGCAGGGGTAGCAGTGGATGATCTTTAGGATCCCTCCCAACCCAAACTCATCCCTGATCCCACGACATTGAGGTTTAAACTGGCCAGGAATTGGAAGGGAGGCTTAGAGAAGTCCTGGAAAAACTCTGGAGACAGCACTTCTTCCCGGGTGCCAAGCGCTAAAATAAAGTTCCACTCCAGCAGAGAGGAAAATATTTGGGCAGAATGGGAACACAGATCCAATATTTTCTCTCTATAGTGTCACTGTCCCTGTCTGAGGGAGGAATGGAGGACACAGCCCCCACACTCATTCCCTACGCACAGCAGTGAAACTCCAAGGCTTTTTGCGCAGGAAAATCCCTGTTTTTCCCCAGCCATTCCTCATTGAGATTCCACAGCCCAGCAGTCGCTGCCTGTCCCCCCCTGCCCTGCCAATTACTGTGTTTTATTTAGGCTGTCACCAACAGATAATCTCAGTTTGCATCTGCTTTTGCCTCCAGCTTAATGACACACCCAGGGGACCACTTCCCGGGATTTCAAAGGAAAGAATTCCTCCCTCGGCCGATCCGTCAGTCCCAGGGATTCTGCTGACTCTTATCTGCAGATGCAGCGGCACAGATTAGGGCTGGTGAGGAAAGATGAGAGAGGCAGGGAAAGTAATGATGATGAAACCCACAGACCTCTGGGGAGGGCTTTTTTTGCCGCAGGATCCGCTCAGGCTGAAACCCTCGGTGTGGCTGAAATCAGCTGCGTGTTGGAAACATTGATTTTCCGTAAAAAAGTGGAACTCGACCGCGTGGAGGAGGAAAACGAAGTTGCCACGTCTTCCAAAGCCTCGGGAGGTTTTGATGGATCTCCTCACTGGACTATGGACTCTCCAGCAACTCTGGAAAATCATAAAATCAACTTCTTACCTCTCTCTCTCACCTAAAAAATAGGGATAAAGCCGCTCTTATTTCCCTAAACAGCCCTTTTAAAAATGATCTCCACACTGCATACATTTTTTTGGACTCGTTGTGCTCATTTTGGAATTCTCCTGTTGTCTCACTGTCCTGTGGATTTGTACAGAAATCCTGAATCCCGTTCCAATGCAGGAATTAAAACTGGAAATGACAGAGGGAACAGCCCTGAGAACAATCTGCTTTGATATTTAACTGACCTTTTCAGCTTCCCAAAAAGGCAGGGAGAGTATAATTAACTGGGATGGATCCCATCTGAACTTCCTCCAGCCAGTCCTCCTGAATCCAATTAAACACAACTTTTCCACGTGGAGGTACAGTTGAGGAGAGATGGATGTTGCTCTTGGGCAATGCAGAGTCTCTCTGAAGGGTTTCTGCCTCTTTCATATGATCCCCTCCCAGAATTAGGATTTTTTTCACTCCAGAAGACACCAGCAGTGACAGATCCCTGAAATTCCTGGTCCTGTGTCTCCCAAGACACCAAACAAACAGGAACATGACAAAGAAACTGCTGCATTTGCAGTTCTGCTTCATAAAATACTGAGGTGCTTCTCCCACCTATAGAAAAACCCCAAATTTCCACACATGGATCCGTGGGATGTGATTTCCCAGGTTAATCCCAATAATTGGTGAGGATTGGGTATGTGTGGGCACTGTCTGACACGATCCAATGGCTGAACATGGATACTTGATTGACACGAGGATGACCCTCCAAGCTTTGTCTCTGTCCCGGAGGGATCCAGGCTGCCTCGAGGTGCTCCTGGGCTGTGTCTGCACATCCCAGATGTCTTCAGGGAATTTCCAATGGCGTGGGATACCCACTCCAAGATGGCTGATTTACACCCTAAACCACACAGATATATTTAATATCTATATTATTATTATTATATTATTTAATCAGATGAATCCAGTCTGCTGTGTCTCATCAACAGGAGCATCAAGTGAGAATTAATTGTCTTTTAGCATTCATAGGGAAATTTTTCCAGAGAGGAGATAGTGGAAGTTTCCTGAATTTATAAAAGAAGCTCCGAGGGAGCTGGAGAGGGACTGCAGACAAGGGATGGAGGGACAGGACACAGGGAATGGCTTAGTGGGGTCAGATTAGATATTGGGAAGGAATTCCTGGCTGGGAGGGAGGGGAGGGCTGGGATGGAATTCCCAGAGCAGCTGTGGCTGCCCCTGGATCCCTGGCAGTGTCCCAGGCCAGGCTGGACAGGGCTTGGAGCAGCCTGGGACAGTGGGAGGTGTCCCTGCCATGGCAGGGGTGGCACTGGACAATCCTAAAGGTCCCTTCCAATGGAAACAATTCCATGGAACTATGAAACACATGAAACACATCTTTGGGAAGCTTAGAGGAAGACTCCTCCTCTAAAATCCTCTTTTCTGCACCACAGCCAAATAAAATCCATTTGACAATCCATTCAAAAGTCCACTAGTTTTGCCAGTTAAAGGTCTGATTTTGTGTATGGGAAGATGGTTAAATTCCAAGGTGAGACAAGCAGGGGCCTGTATCTTTTAAGAATTCCCAAATCTCTTGTTGCTCCCACAGGAATGTTCTTACAGTGGGGGTGACACGAGATCCACAACAAATTCCTTGCTTTAGGGCCTGAATTCTTCCCAAAAATCCCACTAAACTTTTCCTGGGATGAAACAGAACCGGCAGGCAATGCTTGTGTTTTTCCAGCTTCCAGGAAGGAAGATTCCAATAAAACATCATGAGAAACAACAGGGACAGCAGAGTGCTGTAGCTCCCTGGAAAGGCTGCGGGAATTCCTTCATTGGAGAGGTTTGGAAAAATCCCAGGCAGTTGTATGGCAGAGTGGTTTCCTTCCCACAGCAGGGATTTGGGGTAGGCGACCTTGTCCCATCTTCCTCATCCCATGTCCCTTGGTGCCTGTGTTTCTCTGAGTAGATTCGGCAGCTCTCTTTGAAAGGTGATGTGCACTGATCCAATATTTTGGCCATGAATTCCAATTTAGTTCCCTAAAATTGATGATAGCACTGCTGAGGGCACATCTGGAACCCCCTGCTATGGGAAAGGCGTGGAAATGCTGGAGCAAGTCCAGTAAAGTTCCACAAAAATGAGTCGGGGAGCACCTGTCCCATGGAAAGAGGCTGGAAGAGCTGGGAATTCAGCCTGGAGAAGGGAAAGTTCAGGGGGTTCTTATAAACTAATTTAAAAAATTGGTTTTTTAACTAATGAAAATTAGGGGTTTTAATGAGTTAAAAATAACTCATTAAAACTCATTAAAATTTAGTTACGGGATAAACTAATTAAAAAAAAGGAATAAAGAATGTGGAGTCAGATTTTATTCTGTGGTGAACGATGACATGACAAGGGGCACAAACTGAACCACAAAATTCCATCTGACTGTGGAATTTGTGTATTTTTTTACTGGGAAGGAGGTTGGACACTGGGCCAGATTGTCCAGAGAGGTTGTGGAGTCTCCACTCTTGGAGATATCAAAACCCAGCTGGACATGGCTTTGAACAACCTGCTCTGAGCAGGGCTTTGGGGTAGATGATCTCTCCCAACATCCAGAATTCCATAATATTGGAATTGGAGTTGTGTGGTGAGGAATGGTGGCTTGGACTTTTCAATTAGAGGGAGATCTAAGTAAATTCTCAGGTTTCTAGAAGACCTTTATTCCATTTGTAAATTCCTGTTAATGTGTGTTCTCTGCTCCTCCAGAAATTGGATTTGCTTCCAAAAGGCCTGGATTTTACAGCTCCCTGTCCCTGTCAACAGAACCACTTTTAATAATTGATAATTTGAAATGTTATCAATAAATTATCTAAATGCAACTGATGTTTTTCCTATTCAATATTTAGGATGGCTCAGCTTTGACTTTGTCCGTTTAGCAGAACCTTTCCAGACACTCCTTTGTTCCAGGACACTGTTGTCCCCGTTGGGATTTCACTCTGGTTCCTCATGTCTCATTTTCATGGACAAATATCCTCTGTTATTTCCCCTTTTAAATCTCAAACTCTTCCCAGTAAAGCTCCACGTAAAATGCTTCAAAATGCATCATCAGACCTGGATGAATTCAGAAACAAGGAGAATAAAACCTCCAGGAAAACAGAATTATTTGGCTCTGGAATAATCTGGGGTTCTTCAATTGCTGTGTTTGAACAGCAAAATTCTCCTTGTGATGGGAAAGTCTTGACCTCCCATTTTTCTGCGTCAAAAATAAATCATCAGGGTTTGTGTCCTGGAAGAAAAAGGAACTGCAGAGCACTTCAAAAGGTGAACTTGTCAATCAGCTGAGTGAAACGAGTCACAAGTTTCACAAAATTTGGGACGGGGATTATTAGTTTTAAATCCAAAGCAGGATCCAGCCCTAATGTCCTCGCTGCTCCTTAGTGGAGTTACAGGAAAACAACGTTTTTCACGAAAGAGCTGCCAACACAAAGTCATATTTTATACAAAAGGCGTCCACCAACAAACTGTGACCTTTCGAATGTTACATAACATTTTACTGAGAGATGCAAACAGGTTTTTAATGTTAGAAGGGACAGTGAAGGGAGGAAAAGAGTTTTCTTCCCATGAATTGGAGGCAGAGGTTGCCCAAATGGGAACTCAAATATCTGGGGAGGATTTAGGATTTCAGAACTTGTAGAGGCAGCCAGGGAGTTTGACACACTTCATATGGAAGATTTAAACTCCATGGTACTGATAATTCTGAGTTTATCCCCAAAAAATCAGTCAGGACATCAGGACTTCGAAGTATCCATTCAATTCCTGCTCTTGGAGTTTTGATAATTAAGGGTTTTGGTCATTCTCTGCTGAGATAATTAAAAAATCATTAAGGTTGGAAAAGACCTCTGAGATCAAGTTCAGCCTTCGAATCAATCCCACGGTGCCCACAATCCATGGTGCTCCTGAAAGCCACTGCAGAGCCACACCTTTCACTCTGTTCTGGAAAATTTACTGGAAAACTGTCTCCAGAGTAGCTCCTGAGGCTTCTCCTGTCTCTGTGTTGCCAGCTTAGTGTTTGGATTCTATGGAAGTCCAAGTAGATTACTCAAAAAACCCCCCAAAAACCAAAAAAAAACCCCAAAAGAAAACCAAAACCAACCAAACAAAAAAACCCCCCAAACAAAACAAAACCAAAAACCACTCAAACAAATAAACAAACAACAACAAAAACCCCCCAAAAGCCCCCAAAACCAACCCCCCCCCAAAAAAAAACCAAACACCAAAAACAAACAAACAAAAAAGGATAGAAGGATAAAAGGCCTGCCTTGTTTTTAATCTTATTTCCTTGTAGGTTTTCTTTGGGTTTGAATTCTTTAGGCTCTGTTGGACAACCATTGACCAGGAATTGGATTAAATTCCTCAGGTTGAAGGGAAGGTTTTGTTATCTGCTCTCTCCACTGATTCCCTCTCCCGATCATTCCCACAAACACAATTCCCAGCAGTGGCTCTGATCCTCAGGCTCTGACAGACACCGACTGTTCCCAAATCCTTGTTTCCCAGAGCGACACTGAGCTACAGCATCTTCCCACTGCCAGAGAGGAGGTTTAGATGGGATACTGGGAATTAGGAATTCCTGGCTGGGAGGGTGGGGAGGGCTGGGATGGAATTCCCAGAGCAGCTGTGGCTGTCCCTGGATCCCTGGCAGTGTCCCAGGCCAGGCTGGACAGGGCTTGGAGCAGCCTGGGACAGTGGAAGGTGTCCCTGCCATGGCAGGGGTGGCACTGGATGATCTTTAAGATCCCTACCAGCTCAAGCCATTCCATGATTCCATGATTGTTTCATCTCCCCATCACTTCTTTGGATTTCCAAGGACTTTATTTTATTTTTAATGACAGTCTGAAAGGATAAACAAATCCTTTCTCGTGTCATTCTGCACAGCTTTGCCCTTCCCAACATTTGGGCACATTCCAGATGTTTCCATGGATTAGGTAGCAAAGTTCAGTGTGACCCCGAGGATGGAAGGAAGGATCTCGGAAGGGCTGGAAGGCTCCGACTCTTACCAGGAAAGAAAACAAAATCACTTTGGATTTCCAAGGACTTTATTTTATTTTTAATGACAGTCTGAAAGGACAAACAAATCCTTTCTCGTGTCATTCTGCACAGCTTTGCCCTTCCCAAGATTTGGGCACATTCCAGGTGTTTCTATGGATTCGGTCGCAAAGTTCAGTGCGACCCCGAGGATGGAAGGAAGGATCTCGGAAGGGCTGGAAGGCTCCGACTCTTACCAGGAAAGAAAACAAAAGACGTGGCAGAGGAATTCCACCTGTGATTCCCAATTAATTTTCCAAAAAAAGCCACATTGTCCAGACTAACCTTGGTTTTCTATCCGTGAGGTTCTGGAGCAAACCTGGATCTCCCTGGTTGTGATCCCGATCTCAACTCCTCGTGCTCAGTGCCGAGGTCTGACACTGACCCGACAGAACATTTCCAAAGTGAGAGATGAGGGAGACTTTCCCAATGGATTTTCCACTCAATGCTTTTATTTGTGGATAAATGTGAAGTCAAATCCCACAACCATGTTTTTTCCTCGGATATTTTTGCCCCAAATTGTGGATAATAAAGCTGTTTATGGTGCCAGGTGCTGTTCAGACAGAGAGTTAAGACAATTCTTCTCCTTAGACTTTCCGTAGGAAATCTCAGCTTCCCGCCTGGAAAATATGGAAATATAATTACCAGGCCAAAGTTTTTATACAATTAAAATAATGTAATTAAATCCCAGTGACTTTTGTTTCAATAAATAGAAGAGTTTTATTTTATAAATGTCTCATTCCAGCGTTGTTAATGGAAGGTTTTCTATTTCCAGCTCCAATAATATGTTTTAAAAATATATTTTCAGTTAAAAAAAATCCTTTAGAATTACAGCAACATCACCTTTGTCTCAAACCAAATAAGGATTTTCTGTTCATAAAGGATATTTTGGGATTTTTGAGATTCCTTCAGAGAAGGAAATGGTTTCATGTCTCAGTCTCATCAGATGGAAAACAAAATGTTCTTTTCTTCCCCTTTATTCTAAATAGGAATGTGCTGAATAGAGAATTAACTCTATTGATAATTGATTTAATGAAGGAATTAACTCGAATGAAAATTGATTTGTTACTTAAAATTCCTTGCATGTTTCTCTCTCCTTATTCCACTGCCTGCTCCGGTGGAAGTTGTCCCTATCCATGGCAGGGGATTGGAATGAGAGGATCCTTAAGGTTCCTCCCAATCCCAAACCATTTTAGGATTCATTTTAGGATTCCATGATTTTCTGTGTTGAAACGTTGGTAGGATAAACAGAAACAAATCAGACAATGTGACTTTTTAGCTCTTCCGAGTAAAATATAAGAAATATTTGTTCTCTAGTTTTCCATCTTATTTCCTTGTAGGTTTTCTTTGGGTTTGAATTCTTTAAGCTCTGTTGGACACGATCAGTGGGATGAGAGGGGATGGCTTTAAACGAAAAGAGGGAACGTTTGGATGGGATTTTGGGAATGATCTCTGAAAATAAGGAGACTCCATCTGCAAATGGAGTGATCTCTGAAAATAGGGAGACTCCCTCTGCAAATGGAGTGATCTCTGAAAATAGGGAGACTCCATCTGTAAATGGAGTGATCTCTGAAAATAGGGAGACTCCCTCTGCAAATGGCTGCTCGTTGTAGGAGAAAAAAGGGCCCAAACTTGGCATGCTCTGGTGGACTGGGAATTGGGCAACTGGGAGTTTTCAGGAGAGTGACTAAAATGGGATTTTGACATGGTAGGAGCGCCAAGGAAAGGTTGGCAGAGGAGGAGAGGATCAGGGGATGCACAGGAGGCTGAGCGAGGCTGAGGTTTGGCTGCCCTGAAGGCACCAACAAATCGAGTGGAGCATGGAGAGTCTGGGATATGGTTGGGAATATGTGTGGGAATGGAGATCATCCCAAAATCAGGAATTTTCCTTTTGTTCTTACGTGACTGAAGGCAAAGGGACCTGTCCATTTCCTTTTTTGGGACAACCTGCTTGGCTTCTGTAAATCATAAATCCCAGAATGGTCTGGGCTGGAAAAGACCTTGAGGATCACCCAGTTCCCAGCAGGGACATCTTCCAGTGTCCCAGGGAGCTCCAAGCCCTGTCCAAGCAGGCCTTGGACACTTCCAGGGATGGCACATCCAAAACTTCTCTGGGCAAAGCTGTGGAATGCCACCCAGATTGGAGGCCCGTGGACCTTCTCCAGGACACTGAGCTCATCCTACTGCTCCTCAGGCATGGAAAAGCTCCCAAAGCCTCAGGGATAATCCTGACATGTTACAGCATTTTGGATTTTGCTCTTCAAGTTCAGCTCCCTCTGATGCGATTCCATGTCTTGTCTTCAGCTTTAGTCAGCTGCAAGCAATCAAAGAGCTGCTCCAGGATCAAGGAAAAGAGTTAAAATGTTCTGGGAGAAATTCCAGATGGAAATGAAAGGCTGGAGGGGAGGAAGAATTGTGGGATTGACGCTGTACCTGCAGATCAAGGGTGGGTTTAGCTGGGCAGATACTACAAGAAACTGAACTTTCATGGAGTGATTGAAATGACTCTTTTTACTAATTTTCCTTTTATTCCTCTTGCTGTTACTCCACGAAAAGTTCAGGGAATGTTTCAAAGAGTAAAGTGCATTGCAGCTTTATTTATTTATCCGTTGATTTATTTTTTTCAACATACAAATCTTTCCCCCTTACAAATCAAAACAAAAAAAAGTTCTTTCAGTTCATTTTATTTTATGTATTTCTGGATATTCCTATGAAAGTAAACTGATGCCAAATAAAGAAAAAAATTCCGTAAAAATAAACAACATTGGGTCTCGTTGAGTGAAATCAAGATAATTATTTCCCAAAAGATATTTTGAAGAATCCAAAGTTTCCTCAGCGCTTCAGTGTTTATTTATCAATGAAAACCCTGTGAGAATAAAAAGAAACTCTGTGTGACATGTTCAGGGAAAAATTTTAATGGCTTTTAAAAATATTTACATTTTCTATAAGTTCTGTAAAATTTATATGGCCCAAATCTGATTCTTGGTGATCTAATTCCTTATGTTCAAGAGCTACAAACAAGAAAGGTGATGGCAAACCAGTGTATTTTAAAGAGATTTTGGAAAGAATTCTGGGATGGAGAATGTGCAATCAAACGTGGATATTTTTTCCATCAGAAAATCAATCCTGCTCATACAACCAGAATAGACTTTTTAAAATGGGACTAAAATCCTGCACAGGAAAATTTTTCCAGCCTGGAGAAGAGAAACTTTGGGGTGACCTAATTGTGATGTTCCTGAACCAGAAGGGGCCAACGAGGAAGATGGAAAGAGGCTGTGGACAATGGCTGGAGTGACAGGATGCGGGGGAATGGCTTTAAACTAAATGAGGGAATGTTCAGATGGGATATTGGGAAGGAATTCCTGGCTGGGATGGAATTCCCAGAGCAGCTGTGGCTGCCCCTGGATCCCTGGAAGATCCAAGGCCAGGCTGGACAGGGCTTGGAGCAGCCTGGGACAGTGGAAGGTGTCCCTGCCTGTGGAACGAGACGATCCTTAAATTCCCTTCCAACCCAAACCATCCTGGGATTCTCCGAAATCGATCCTGTCCTGCCACATCTCCATTGCCCCAATGGAATGGAGACACCCAGCTCAGGAGATCGGGAAATCCGGGATGGAAGAGGGTAAAGAATGACTGGAAGAAAATTCTGGTGGAATTTTCCACCTCCTCCAAGGTGCACAGTGATAGAAGCAACCCTTCCTTTTAGCAAAGCCTCAGAGCTTTCCCCTTCAGCTTGGGGAAGACTCGGGATGCTCTGGAAAAATTCTGCTGGAATGATGGAGCACAGACAAGAACAACCAAGGAAATTGGATCTTATTTCTCCTGAGTCAACATCAGAAATGGATTTTTTGGACCACCTACGATGATGCCTTAGACAACACCACAGTTCCAGGGGGTAGGAAGTAATTCCTCTCTCCTCCTTCCCCATCTCCAAGGCGTTACAAGATAAAACAGCCTGTGAAGGGGAATAAATTCCTTACAAAATTCCCTCTTACAGGTCCCGGTGTTGGTGTCCATCCATGTAAAACATCCCATCTAAAATGTGGCTCTGATTTTTATGGGGATCCTGTTGAGTCACCAGGGGATAAAAGCAATTCCTTGAGGTATTTATGAGCGTTTTTTGGATCCAAAGTGGGAGGGGCCTCGTGACTTGCCATTCAAGTTTCGTTCCCTTTAATTGGATCAGATTGGAAATAGGCTGGAAATTCGCTATATCCCAAAGAATAATACGATGGTCTGTTAAAAGGATCAATGGAATTCTCGTATTTATTTTGTCAACTAAAATTGAAAGCAAAGATATTTCATTTTTCTAATTGTTAACACTCTCGCAATGTTTGCCAGATGTGACCTTTCACTGAAGAAGTGGAAAATTTTCCTTTAAAAATTAAAGGCTGCAGTTATCCAATGTTCTGCAGAGCTGGCTCCTCTGCTCCCACTTCTGTTTACTTTGGATCTTCCCCCGTTTCTTCATCAGGTGCTTCCCAGTGTCCTCCCCGCCGATGGGATAATCACCCAACACGCGCGGAAAACTTTTCCAAAGGGGAGCTGGAGATTTGGGGAAGCAGAACCGAGACTCTCTGTATTCTCCTTCCTAAAGGAAACCAATTATCCCATCGTTCTTCAATGCTGATCCCTTACGGAAAGAAAGTGCCTCTTTATTTTGACAATTTTTTTTTTTTGCTGCTTTGAGTACAGCAAAGGAGACCCGGCTGCCGCTGAACTCCCAGATGGAGGTTTTTGGTCTTTTGCCTTAAATGTCTCTCTTCTTTCACACAGCAAAATTAATTAAATTAATTAATTCAATCAAGAAGATGAGTGCAGTGATTTAAAGTGAGCTTTCACTTGGGGAGGGATGGCCCAACGAGGGTTGGATTTGGCTCTTCAGAGACGTTGAGATTCGGATTCCGACCGATCCGTACAAACAGAAAAGGGCTCAATGCTCAGCTGAGTAAATCAGAGAAACTCCAACCTTAATTTACACCAATTAAAGACCAATTAAAGAACGATCCCAGGCCTTCATCAAGGGCCCTGAGCTTACCCAGTTGCCCAGACAGAAAGCTCACAGACACATCTGTTTCCTGCCCTCCCTCCTTGCCCCACCACACCCTCTTTTATCTGCAGCAGCTCTGACTCACTCCCAATCCAGAGGACACATTTTCTGTTAGGCTTCAAATTAAGAAGCAAGAGGTAAATTGTTTTCAGGGCTCCCTGGTGGAAATTTTGGGTGGGGAATTGAAGTTCATTATAATTTTTTTTCCCCACAGTGTATTACAGGGATGATGGAAGAAAGTTGTTTATTAATTGTGTGTATTTCACATCTCGAGACAGCGTCAGGGGCGCTCGTCAGAGGGAAGGACGAGCTTTTGGTGTGGCCCAAGGAATAATAAACCAGGATAAATCATCCCAGCTACGTTCTCTCCGGATCAGCCAAGGGGAGGAGATCCTGGGATTTGCCTGAATTTCTATAGTGCTTTTGCGTGGTCACAGGACAAACAAAGGAAACATCCATCAGCCCCTTTGAGATGTCAAAGCCATCGGAAAACCTGCGGCTCTCGCGCTTAGACTTTTGAACCCGACCTTTTTATTTTTCACTTGGCTGGATCCGTTGGATTTGGCAGCGTCCGGAGCACACACTGCTCCTGCCCCAGTCCCCACACAATTAATGTTCGGGAACAAGCAGAGGAAAGAGGGAAGACTTGGATAAATTAGGCCACACCCCTGGCTTTGAGGCCTGATGTCATGGTCCTTGCCAGGGCAGGGAAATGGTGTGGGGAGGGCCAATGTTTCCCTGAGTGCCAAGAGGAAAGATCGAGGCGCTCGGGGAAAAACTTAAGATCTGTAGAAACAGCATCAGCTATGCATCAAGGGAACTTCTCAGCCAATGGAAATTTGGAGATTCCCTCGGTTGGGAATGATCAATGTCACCCTGCGGGTGATGCTAAATCTGCAAACTGTCGCATGAGGAAAAATAAATCCGAAATTTAAAAACCCGTTAAAAATCCTGCTCCAAACATGAACGAGTTGTTCTGGCAAACTGAAATCTCTTGTTTTACAGTAACTTCTGACTGAAGTAGTTCCCACAGTTCGGACACCAGAAACATCTCTGCTTGATCCAGCCCAACACCCAACCTCGGCACAAACCAGGATTGTTGGAGTAACAATTTACAGCATCCCCTGCCCATCCTGACCCAGGTGTGCTCCTTTCCAAACTTCCATCCAGTAAAGAAGAACATTTTCACCTTTTTCCTCATTTCTGGCTTCATCATCCTTCCCTCCTCTACAAATTCAATGTTATATCACCACCAGCCTTCCCTACTCTGAGGGAATTAGGATTAGGATTAGGATTTTTTCCAATCTCCTTGAACTATTAAGAAATGTAACAACCTTCCCAAATTATGTGAAAATGGAGGAATAATGGATTGATTTGAGGCCAAGGAAGAGCCGTAGTTAGAGCTTTAGCAAGGAGGTGGCTTCTCATCTGGGCCATGCAGAACACAAGGAGTTTTAATTCCAAGTGCTGCTCCTCTGTTTTCCAGGCTGGATAGGCAGGATATTCCATAGGGTACGTCTGAAGCTGATTAGTGTAGAGCCATCCTGCTAGAGGAATGTTCTGCTCTACATCTATGGATAAATATTCCATGAAAAACACCAAACTTCTAAAACCGAAGTCTGACCCATCCCTAAAATGTTTTCTCCTTTTACAGCTTTCATTGCATGTCCGTCCATCTGTACATTTCTTCCAGGAAACAGGGAATGGCTTCCCACTTCCAGAGGGCAGGGATGGATGGGATATTGGGAAGGAATTCCTGGCTGTGAAGGCAGTGAGGGCCAGGAAAGGATTTCCCAGAGCAGCTGTGGCTGCCCCTGGATCCCTGGCAGTGTCCAAGGCCATGCTGGACATTGGGGCTTGGAGCAGCCTGGGACAGTGGGAGGTGAAGGAGTTGGAACAAGAAGTCCTTGAAGTCCTCTGCAACCCAAACCATTCTGGGATTCCATGATCACCTTGAACAATTTTATTTCTCAAAAATGGGATAAGATCATATGACAAGGATTTGGGACAGAGTCCATCTCATAGACTCCATAGGAATAAATTACTTATTCACACCCCATAGCTGTGAATAAATAATTTAATGTTCCTGTTTCCCTTCCCAGTATGGGACCCTCCCCATTCCTGTGGGTCTTACGTCCATCACACCAAGGCTAAGATTAGCTGGAGGATGCTGAAAATGTCTGATCAAAATTCTAATTATAGTTATAATTCCAATTATAGTTCTGGTGTCACAGAAATTTTATCTGGGTTTGGATGACACATTCATGGGAGTTTTCCTGCTCTCTGCCTCTCCTTTTCCTCCCTGCTATCTCAGGCCTGGAAAAGTCTATTTTGGCCAAAATTCCATTTATGAACTCTATACCAACGCCGAGGGAAGGAAGCAGAACGTGGAATTTTTTCACATATGCTTCTAGATCCTTGGAGAGATCCATGGATTGCTGCTCTGTACCTGCCCAGTCATTAATGGTTGAATTAATTGCATCACCTCAGCCTTCCTTCCTGCCTGGACCTTCCCTGGCAATGTCCTGATCTCCCAACCTTTAGTCCCTGAGGGAACACTTCTAAAGCTGCCTAAGCCAGGCTTAGGCTGGGAATTGCTGGGCAAGGAGAGTCCTGGAGTTTGTCTTGGGACAAATGGGACATTTGGAGGGGAGTTTTTCATGGGAATGAGATAAAAACCCACAGAGAACCTCCCCTGCCTGACTTACTAATTAAGCCAGTTAATTTTTCATGCACAGCTGTTATAACTGTGGTAACACTTGGTAATTATTGATTACTTGTTCATAATAAAAAAAAAAAATTAATTTCCACTTTCTGGACAGTAAAAAAATTTGCAAAACTGTGGTAACACTTGGTAATTATTGATTACTTGTTCATAATGAAAAAACAATTTAATTTCCACTTTCTGGACAGTAAAAAAAGTTGCAAAAATACTCAGCTCCTCATCTTGCCTTTAATCACAGCCTGGATGTCATTCTTTGTAACTACTAATTTTGGTTTGTTTTTTTTTCTTACAGTTTATCTGTCCTTTGAGGTGTTAATTTCCAGCCCGGCTTTTCCCACTGCACTCCTCATATTCCTCTCATACCTGGAATGTCATTATTTAGGGATGGACAATCCAATCTGTGGTTGAAATTCAAGGTGTCCTGATGGCTTCAGTGATTTATCAGCAAGATCTTCAGTGGGATTTAGCTCAGAGAGGTGGAAAAGAATTCCGTGATTTATTCCCTTCTCTCCCAGCACAGGCAGATATTCCAGGGGAGGGTGTCTAACACATCTTATTGCTTCCATAATAATCTCCTGTATCGCAGCATGAGCCTTTGTTTCCACTGAAATAATGCAGTGCAGAAATGATGAATATTTCCTTATCTTGGCTGCCTTCCTGAAATTCAGGAAAAATTGGCTGGTGCAGCAGGGAACACCCAGGAAAACATTTCGTGGATAGCCTGGTTATTCATTCGAATTCATTACGTGGTTGTTGAGATCACAAAGGGGTTTTTTTTTTTTTTTTCAAAGGTAAAAAATAAAAGGATGAAGTCAAAATTAAAAAATAAAAAACTGAAAAATGTGATTTATTTTTCCCAATGCTACTGGGGCAGAAAAAGCCTCAACAAACAAAAGGGAACACGTCACATCTACTAGCAGAAAAGCAAATAATTTAACTATAAATTATTTCAC
Organism: Acanthornis magna; assembly: GCA_036785705.1. Taxonomy (NCBI): domain Eukaryota; kingdom Metazoa; phylum Chordata; class Aves; order Passeriformes; family Acanthizidae; genus Acanthornis; species Acanthornis magna. Next base: position 1,435,350 of record JAWUZG010000257.1, on the reverse strand, counting down.
TTTCCATATGTGTTTTGCGAGCCAGTGCTGGGGATGAGGGAGCAGCCACTTCAAACTGAGTGGGAAAGGAGGGAAAAATAAATAAATCAGTTTAATAAAAGCCAGTGGGGCTGGAAAAATTACTGAGAAAAGGGAGAGGCAATTTTTGTGCTTTTTAACACCCACATGCGACAGGGAACGAGCGAAAATCAGCCCTGGGGATAATTTATGGATCTGTTTTGAACCTCCACTCAGGCCCAGAATCCATACATTAGCAAGTTAATCAACAACTTTCAATCAAATTTAATCAATAACTAAAAAATAAACAAATTCCCACAGAAATGTCGAGGAAAAGATGGAAAGAACCAGCTTGGGAAGGAAAATAATGTGCAAAGGGCAGGCCAGACATTGGCAAGCGCTGCTGCTCCTGTTGGCATTCCACGGAAGATGGAGGTGCCATTGCAAAGGTGTTCCCATGGACACAAATCCAGCCCCAATCCGAGCCCTTCCTGCTCATCACCACACAGTGGCCAAAGCTTCCCTCGGCAGGGAATGTTCCTCATGGAGTTATGGTGGCTCTGAGCCTCTCGGTGCATAGAAACATTCCTTACAATAACGACCGCGCCCGGAGGCCACCTCCAGACATTCCATAAAAACAGGCTCCGAGCCAATTTGATGCCGTAATCCAAACTCTCGTATTTTGGGTTTATTTGGTCTGAGAAGAATGAAGCGCTCAGCAACCAAATCCATGGCCGAATTTCCAGAGTCTGGCTCTTCCTAAGCCTTGTGTGAACTTTGTATCCTGGAAAAGTCCCTCCTAGATGAGGAATTCCGCTCCTCTAGGCCATCAGCAAGGAAGTGTTGGGTCACCATCACTGGGTCTCCAACATCTCCATTGGGGATTAACTCCACGGCCTGAATGGAGATGTTGAAGCCACCTGAGATGCAGAAGGTTCACCTTTCCCAGCATCCAGAGGCCGAGCAGAGATTCTGGATCTATTCCATCCAGTCAGGGGCCACAGCCACGGGATTCACCTCGTTTAGGGCCGAGGTTCCTCCTGCTTTGCTGAAATCCCACTGCTTCTGTCATCCTGAGTGGACATCCCCATCTGCTCAGAGGATGTGTCACTGATGGAACCTCCTGGTTCGTGTGTGAGCCTCTCTGTGCCTCCACTTTTCCAGCTCTGAGTTTTCCACAGCTCTTGATGTTGTTTCTGGCTCCACATCAACAAATCCAAGCTTTAATTCGGATTTATTTGAAAACTCTCCTACAGGTAAGTGTCTACTCCATGTTCCTTGTCAGCTTCTTTGGGTTACTCGGGAGGATTTGCTCTTCCAACTCTGTCATTCTGGTGGTTTTGCCAGCACTAAATCCCTACAGTGTCGGGAACGGCCACGTTCTGTAGGAGTGAGGAGATTTTATCATCCGTTATGTCCATAAATGGGATTTTCCAAGGACCACAGCGAGGGAGGATTTTATAACGCAGGGACAACTTGAAAACAGCACAGCTAAAAACCCAGAAATGTACGAGAGACACGGATTAGGATTTCCTCTGATCGGATACTGGTTTTGTTCCGAGTTCTTAATTTTCCAGGCAACTGTTCAAGTAACGGCATGTCTTTGAAATTTCCTTACTTTCCCAAAAATGTCCCTAATACTCATAATTTGTCAGTGCAAGGGCTCAAAGAATCTCTGGTCCAGACACAGGATGCAGTGCTTGGCAGATGGACAAAATGGAAAACGTGGGGGTTTTCCCAAAAATTGTGTTGTTTTAAGCTTTGATAGTGGGATTAGAGCACGGCTGGAGTGCCAGGGAGGAAATGGGATCTTCCAGTGGAAAGAGGGGCAGCTCTTTTAGGGATTTGGGAATGAGGAAGGGGATAAAGGGGTGGGATTTAGTTTGTCCTGCTCCAAAAGGGAGCACCAGGAGCTCTGCACAGGAAAGAGAAGTCGAATCAGCTCTTTGCAGCAACTCTCAGATCTCTCTTGAGATCCAAGGGGAAAAAATCAAAGAAGTCCAGACTGTTTTGCAGAAATGTTGTGTCTGTCCTTCATTCCTTCACTAAGGATTAGCCAAGGGCTGTCCCAGCCCCTGCCTGAACAGGAGCAGGAGGGCAGGAGCCTTTCCCTCCCTGTGCTGCTCCGGTGGCTCTGGGAACCTCTGGCATTGGGATGGACCTCTTGCGTTTCTCCACCAGAACAGAGAGGCCATAAATCCTGCCATGGGGTGGTTACTGAAAAAAAACAGGGAACAACATTAGTCCCGAAAATGAGCTGGATGTTTCTCCGCCTCCAAAAACCTCTTAGGCAGCAGAAATAAATCCACCTGAAACTCAGCAGCAGAATCGCTTCCTTTAGATCTCGATCCAGGTCGGAAAAGCCCTCGGAGAGCACAGAGTTCAGTCCTTAACCCAGCACTGCCAAATCCAGCATTAAATCCCATCCCTAAATCCTACCTCTCCGTGTCATTTAACTCTCCAGGGATAATGAATCCACCTTTTAAATATCCTACAGTGGGTGCCATGAGCTAAATCCGGTGTTGTCACCCTGGATGTGACATCTCTGCTGAAATTCTCTTCTTGTTTTCCAAGGAAGCTGAATGGTTTGGAGCAAAGTGCTTTTGGAAAATCAGGGATCTTACAAAGTTGATTTTAGGATCATAAATTGCTGAGGTAGCTGTGTCTCCTGTCCTTCCTGGAGTTGAGGACAGTTCATCCAATGATTTAAAAAAGGAAAAAAAGAAATCATTTAAGATGTTCCTTCTTTTGTTTTCATAACTTGAGAAAGGATTTCTCTGACTCATTGTCTGCTCACTTCAAGTCCATAATTCCTGTTTGGGTTATAACAACTTTTCAGGGCCTTGATAAACAATTTAATAACTGTAAAACATGGGAATTCTCTGTGTTCTGACACATAATTTTCCTTTTTTTCCCTCCATCTGCTGGTACTTATAGATGATGACTTTAACTCAACTTTTCATGTTCAGATGGTCAGTTTTCTTTATCAACAGATTTGCCAGATTGGAATTTTTCTTGGAACCTTAGATTGAAGTTGTTTCATGCCCATGTTTCAAATTCTTCTTCATGATTTAAAATTAAATCACCACAACCTTCCCACGACTTTCATTTACAAAATTTCCTGTCCTGTCACTCCATCCTGTTGTACATCTTTGAAAATGCTTTGATTGACTCTAAAAATCTCCTTCCTTCCTTCCTTCCTTCCTTCCTTCCTTCCTTCCTTCCTTCCTTCCTTCCTTCCTTCCTTCCTTCCTTCCTTCCTTCCTTCCTTCCTTCCTTCCTTCCTTCCTTCCTTCCTTCCTTCCTTCCTTCCTTCCTTCCTTCCTTCCTTCCTTCCTTCCTTCCTTCCTTTTTCCTGTGTGAGACTTTTTCCAGTTTAAGAACATCTTGGTGACTGAACAAAAAATTCTTTCCCCAAATATTCCTTTTGCTGAACATCACAAGTTTACAAAGATCAAACTTCTCATACACCAAAATATCCCGGATTTCTGAGCTCTTTTCCACATCTCACAGATCTTCTATTTCCGTACAATAATTCAGGCTGGAAAAGATCTTTTAAGGCTGAGTCCGACCATCAACGCAGCGCCACCATAAAACACTGTCCCCAAATGCCACATCCACAGGACTTTTGAACACGCCCAGGGATGGGCACTCCAAACCTCTCTGGGCAGCCCTGCCAAGGCCTGAGCTCCCTTTCCATGGAGAAATTCCTGCTGGTGTCCACCCTGATCATCTCCTGCTCATTCCCTCTCCTCCTGTCCCTGTCCCTGGGACCACAGCCCAACCCCTCCTGGTTTCCCCTTCCCAGCTCTGTTCCCTTCCCTGAGCTCCATTTCTTTTGTGGCAGCTGAATTCCATGGGATAAATGTATATTGAGTCTAAAAATTATTAATTTTTAATAATATTTTAATTTACTGCGCTGTATTTTCCCAAAATAGCCACGACCCCCCAAAATTAATGCCTGGCGCAGTTTGTGTTCTGTGTGTTTATATCCTTTGGGAGGAGATCAAACAGCTTTTCCAACACAATAAATCTCATGGATGAATATATTCTTTCTTCCACCTGATTTCTTGGGGGAAAAAAAAGAAAAATCCTGATCTATGGAATAAATATTTTGGCCCATAAGGTTTTGCCATGGAAACTTGAAGTGTTCCCTGCAAGGTTTTGGCACTGCAGGAACTGATGAGGCCACGCCAACTGATTTTCTCTATTTTTAGGGAATAACTGAAGCTTTTCAGCAGGAAAATGGGGAAGGATTAAGGTTAATAACGCCCTTGGAGGTGAATTTTGGAATCCCAAATGCTCCCCCGAACGGCTGGTGCAGCACATCCAGGTTTAAATATGGAATATGACAACATAATGAAGAGCAACGAGGTATTTGTAGAAACAGGACCCCAAATCTGCTCTGGGTTGTGGTTTTGGGGTTGGATTTTTTAAAAAGGGTTTGATTTTATACATTATTTATATATTTCTATTGAGATATATTTATATATTTTTATATATATTATTTTTATATTTATCTTTTTTATATTTTATATTTATATATTCATGTGTCTGCCTGTGCATTTACCACCTTTAATGCATCTTTGAGGGAGGAGATTGGATCAGATGGCCCCGCTCTGATTTCTGTGATCTGGACAGATTTATTTGCTCAAATAATCTCTTTTCTCAATTAACACAAAATAGATTAATTATTTCTGTTATTAATTGGGATTGTAGTGGTCCAGCAGCAACATAAATGATGGAGTGACCTCACTCATTATAGAGTTATTGTATAATTGTCTGGTAATTGGGTACTTGGAGGCAGGAAGGGGGAAAAGAGTGAGAATTTTATAAATGGAATTTTACGGAAGAAAAAAAGATTGAAAATCTGAATTTCTACACAGTTACACTGAAAAAGAAATTATATAGATATATATAAAAATATAAATAATTGTATAAATATATATATATTTAAATAATAAGCAAAATCCTTCTTCAAGAATTTTCTCTCTTTGCCAGAGAGAAAAAAAAAGAAAAAGAGAGAAAAAAAAGAGAGAAAAAGAGAGAAAAAAAGAGACAAAGCACCCCCAAAATGGTCCCCGTGCCTCTCAGACCCCATCCTTTAACCTCAATGTTATGATCCCAACGCCACCGCTGTAAGAATAACAAAAAGCAGGAAAATCCCAATTTTCCCTGGAGTTTTATTGCCTGAATTCCCATCTTGCTCTGTCTGCAGGGCTCTGTCAACACTTGGTGAGTAAATCCTCTATTAGGAGCAGCAGGGAGGGGCGAATTCCCTATTTTATTATTCCTGATATTATTTTTGACCACAGCGTCAGAGGGAAATCATGAAAGGAAATCAATCCAGGATGTGAGCAAAGCAAAGCTCTTTAATTCCAGCCTTTTTCTGCCTCATTGTTCTCACCGCTTGCTCTGGCTGCTGGGGCTGTTTGTCCAAGGAAAGTTCACCTGGAAATGGAAAAAAAATCCAAAGTTTTCGTGGTGTCGTTGGGTAAAATATATTTGGGAATTTCCTAAAGGTGAGGTTGGTTCCAAGTATTTTGGGGGGAAAAAAAGGAAAAGAAGGAATTCTTTCTTAGTTTCCTTGGGTGTCCCACGCTCCAAGAAATGCTCTTCATCCACAGAAAATTTCCTTTGTGCTTGATAGAGCAGATTTTAAATCCATGAAAGTTTTCTCATGGAAGAGAGGGAGGGAAAGAGAAGAAATTCTGAAATATCTCCCAGCAAGAGGATGGGAAATTCCCAGTTCCATGGACCTGCAACCCTTGATTCTGGAATTCTCACATCCTGTCCGAAATAATGAATTCCTGTCTGTTTCTTCTCCCACTTCTTCTTCCTGTGCTGCCAGTCAGAAATTCCACCCCCCACTGGAAAAAGGAAAATAGAGCTGAACCTGCTGGGCATGCTGGAGAAAAGGAGTTAATTAGATACATTTATAAATTTATACATTAATACATTTATACATTATTATATAAACACATAAACACAGGATTTGAAGCTCAATTCAGAACTGAAGCACCCAGGGATGTTATAACTGAACGGAATTTCATCCCTCTTTCCACTGGAAACTGAAATTGTCGGTGAAATTCCACTGCTCGTTAGGAAACCATGAGTGTTTGGGGAAAATCACTTTTTTCTGACATGGAATTTGTTTTTTTAAGGAATATTTTGATAGTGGTGCTGCAGAATTAAAGGTTTTTGATGATATTTCTGAGTTGGATCCTTGCCTCCACTGATGGAAGGGAATAAAAAGGACATCTAATATTTAAAAAGGAGGAGCAAGAGGGAAAAGAAATGTTTTCAACAAAATAGGAGGAAAAAAGGGGTTTTAAATTCGTGGAAAGACACAACGGTAAAAAAAATTGAGGAAGATGAACAGAACCAGAGGCAGAAAATGTCTCAGAGGTAACACAGAAAAAAAGTTTGTGCTGAGGAGAGAATCCAGAGGGAAGCAATTTATCAATGTAAAAGAAAGAAATGAATTCCAGATCAGGAGAATAAAGGGAAGGAAAGGAAAAAAAGCTAAAAAATCTTGGAGGAAAAAAAAAGAAACAAGAGATGGATGGTGCTACTGGGCTCCGATCCTTCCCCTGCTCCATGGCAATGATTTCCCTCCAGGATGTCAGTTTTAGATTTATTTTCTCTCTTAGCTCTTTGTGCCTGAGAGCAGCGAGGGGAGCCCTTCACCCTCTGGATCATCCACGGACGGGAGAATGGAGGACAGGAAGGAATTCCATCCCTGATCCTTCGGGGCGTGGGGAAGTTTCCCCACTGTCCGGGGAAAGAACATTCCCTAAAGGCAAATAAAACCCATCAGCTCCCGGTTGGGAAATGGTCCGAAAGGTTCCCTCCTGGGCAATCCCGGGGGTGACGTTCCTCTGGAAGCTGTGACATCCGAGATTTTGGAGGGACTCTCCCAATTCCTGGCTGAGGGGAAGGTCTGGGAAGGTTTCTGGGTGTTTGTGGAGCATCGAGCCCTGGTTAATGAGGAGTGAAGGTCTTCCCAGGGGAATCCTGCACTTCTTGTCTTGTCCCTGCAGCAGGAGGAGAAAGTTTTTAACCCTCACGAATGGCTTGGTCTCTTTTAGGGTGTCCAAAAGGGACGGGGAGTGTCCAGGGGAGGGAACGGAGCTGGGAAGGGCTGGAGAATTCCTGAGGGAGCTGGGGAAGGGCTCAGCCTGGGGAAAAGGAGGCTCAGGGGACCTGGCACAACTCCTGACAGGAGGGGACAGCCGGGGGGGTTGGGCTGTGCTCCCAGGGACAGCGACAGGAGGAGAGGGAGTGACCACAGGAGGCTCAGGGTGGACATCAGCAGGAATCTCCCCATGGAAAGGGTGGTCTGGCACTGGCAGGGCTGCCCAGGGAGGTTTGGGGTGCCCATCCCTGGAAGTGTTCAGAGGTTTTGGGGAGGTTTGGGGTGCCCATCCCTGGGAGTGTTCAGAGGTTTTGGGGAGGTTTGGGGTGCCCATCCCTGGGAGTGTTCAGAGGTTTTGGGGAGGTTTGGAGTCTCCATCCCTGGAAGTGTTCAGAGGTTTTGAGGAGGTTTGGAGTCTCCATCCCTGGAAGTGCTCAGAAGTCCTGGTGATGTGGCATTTGGGGCCGTGGGTTTATGGTGAATGTGGTGGTGTGGAGCTGATGGTCAAACTTGTTCATCTCAGAAGTCTTTTCCAACCTTCCCAAGGCCAGGATCCCATGGCACACCCTGGATCATGTATACGATCTCAGTTCACACTCAGACAGCCACGGATCTGTTTATAAAACACAGTCCCAGGAATTCACTTTTTTAAGTGAATTAAAGAAAGAGAATTTAGAAAATTTATTAAAAAATAAAAAAAAAATTAATTAATTAAATTTTAAGAACTGAACGCAAACCCAAAACCGTTTTCACGGCCCTGTATTCCTTCTCTGAGTCCTTCCTGGAATTTTAATAAAGCTATTTTCCCAGTGAAGCAGAAACTTGTCATTCCTATAGATCTTTGGAATGCTGGACAGGGAAGTTACATCCTTAACAGCAATGAATAGTGCCAGGAAACTTCCAGAAGCACTGGGACTCCATCCCCACACTGTGGAATTGTTCCAATGTCCTTAATCTTCTGCCCAGGCCGCTCATCCATCTCCAAAATAAATTCCTAGGAATGAGGCAGGAATTATTCTTTACTGAGACTGTGGATGTGGTCATCCCAAGGGATTGGGAAAGAGGCATGGGGGATGCAAACCAGTCTGGATTTGCTGGTTTTGAGGCCAGGAAAAGGTTTTTTAGGGATGTTTCATTCCTAAAATATAGATGGAGTTTGAGATGATGGATCCCCAGATATAAAACCAGGAGTGGTTCTGGGATAAGGCAAAAGCAGCTGATTAATGAGGGAAGGGAAAAGGGAAAGGGGAAAGGGGAAAAGGGAAGGGGGAAAAGGGAAAGGGGAAAGGGGAAAGAGGAAAGGGGAAAGGGGAAAAAGGGAAAAAGGGAAAAAGGGAAAAAAAGAAAGGAGAAAGGAGAAAGGAGAAAGGAGAAAGGAGAAAGGAGAAAGGAGAAAGGAGAAAGGAGAAAGGAGAAAGGAGAAAGGAGAAAGGAGAAAGGAGAAAGGAGAAAGGTCTGAGCAGACGGAGCAGTGGCTGCTGATGCTGTGCTCCATGCTTTGGGCCCCAGAGCTCTCACCCTGCTTATCCAACCCCACCCTCCCAAGGCAGATCCCGAGCTGCCAGAGGCAAGGAAATCCCTGGGAGTGATTCCCTGCTCTGTCTGGGAAGGCCTCATTGGGCTTTTCAGAATGTGGAGGAAAAGGAAACAGAACCAAGACCTGCCTGGTTTGGAGATGAACTGGCAAACCTTCCCACCTCCCGCAGTGACATCACATTTTTCCTTTATTTTCTTCTTTCCCTTTTCCCTTTCAATCTCTACCATCCATCAGCTTCAATGGTCTCCTCACCATTCCCTGTTTTCCCCACGGCCTTGACTCTCCAGGTGTTTTTTGGTCACTGAACTGATCCCTGACACCCCAACAGGAGTAGGAATAACCCAAGCACCGGATCTGGCTCCGTGCTGGGATCTTTCCGCTCAGGAATGTCCATTCTTCATCCCTTGGAAAGGATCAACCTGATGAAGTTTATCAGTGAAGCCAGGATTCCTCGAGAGTCCTCCGAGAAAAAGAACGAGGAGGCCAAAAGGAAATCCGGAAATTCTGGAGGAGCCTTCCCGAGCACACAGAGAAAGATCCAAGCCTGAGTTTTTAGGATTTATGGACAACAAATGAAGAGAGGCTGCCAGGGATGGTTTTGCCAGGAGATCTTCCCTGGATATCCTTTGGATCTGATCGAGGATTGGAAAGGAGCCGCTGCTGCTCCCTTTGGTGCTGTGCAGGCAATAAATATAAATATCCCTGGAAAAGCTGGGGTTTGCTCCAGCATGAGGGAGAGTTCATGGAGCACAGCACGGAAAGGGCAGAGTGGTCAGGCCTGGAATGCAAATCTTTGCTAATTAGTGTGGGAAGGAATTCCGGAGGGAAGGGAAGGGAAGGGAAGGGAAGGGAAGGGAAGGGAAGGGAAGGGAAGGGAAGGGAAGGGAAGGGAAGGGAAGGGAAGGGAAGGTCTAATCCTTTCCCTTTTTCCTTTTTCTCATTTTTCTCTTAATTTTATTTCTTGTTTTTCTTAGTAATTTTTCTTTTCCTTTTCCCTCCTTGCTCTCCTCCTCTCTTCCTCATTTCTCTCTTTCCTTCTTCCTTATCATGTGGAGCAAACCTTAATAATTCTCTTTTTTCCCCCTCCTTAAGCTTTATTGATTATCCAGGTGCCTGAAAACAATTTTTAATTGTTATAGCCCTGAGATGCATGGACTTCAATTTTATTCCTCTTAAATTTCACTTGCAGAACAGGCGAAAAACTCAAATGATAATTTTTGGTGATGTTTGACACAATCTAATAATAGATTAGAGAGGAAGGCCTTCTACTATCCCAGGTTGTTCCAAGCCCTGTCCAATCTGGTCTTGGGCACTTGCAGGGATGGGAAATCCAAAATTTCTCTGAGTAATTGGCTCCCTGTTTGTTGTTAACAAACCACAGCTCATTACCGGAGTGTGACAGTTCAATAATCCCACGTAATGCCATAAATATCCATTTTAAGGACACTTTTCATATTCCAAACCTTTTGACCTCTGGAAAACCAGGCAATCTTCAGCTGACAGAGCTAAAAATCCCCTACAGTGACACCAGTCCATGGCACTGTGATGTGAATTAATTACGATTAATATTATTGTTATTTTTATTACTCCAGCCCCAGCTCAGTGTCTCTGAATTCCAAGCACACTTTGGCGCATGTGGAATACGGTAGCACTTCAGAGCTTGACGGGTTCCTCCCTTTTTTTCCATTGCAATTCCATGACGGAGCCCGACTGGACTCTGATCAAGGGGACGGATTTAATTGGATCTTAATTTGTTCTCTTAGATACAGTGCTGGAAACGGAAAAGAAAATAAAACTTCTCTGGTTCTGACCTCCACCCTCCCAGGAGATAGAAGGAATAAAAAAAAATCCTGGCTTTTCTGTCTGCTGGAGATCCAAATCTTTAGGGAACAATTGGGTGGAAAATAACAGAATAAATGGGAGTGAAGGAGGTGGTGCCAAAGCCCAGTCATGCACTTCTCCCTCGTTTCCATGGGAGGGAATTCGAGTGGAGAACATTTCCCTGTCTCCCCACCCTCCTCATAAAGCAGCCCACAAGCCAAGGGGGAGCAGTTAAGGGATTCAAATCCCAATCCATCAAGTTTTCCAGGTTAAATCTTTGCCACTTAAGCCTCGGGGAGGGCTCAAAGCTGACCCAATGAAAACCAAACCGCAGCAAAGAAATCCGTGGAACAATCGTTCCTTACACGGCACCTTCTGTCCCAAAGGATTTCCGAGCTCTTTGTGGAGTAGGGAAAGCGAAGTTCTGCCACCTGTTCCACAGGACCCCGCGGCTGTTAAGTGTGCAGGAATTTTCTTCCCTGGATCAGGACATGAAACGGGGTCTGGCTGAACCTGATAATCGTGGGCTGTCAGCTCCTCGCCTGAAATTTATTGGCCTGGGAGAGGTTGCCTCCAGCTGGAACTGGTGTAGAAACCCTGGGAATTGATGTCTGCACACGAAAATACCCAGGGCAGAAATTCCTAACTCTGCTTGGATAAACTTCTCTTTCTCCTTCCCTGTTTTTTTTCACGTCTGGTCAAATCCTTGCTTATCTGAAAGGCTCTGCTTTTGGGCGCTGCGGAAACAGAAAAGGAATGGCTTTCCCTGCCTTGGTGTGGAAATCAGGATGCCTTTGGAGTCTCCCACCAAACCAATGGTTGGATCCAACCACGCTTGGCTTGAAAGGAGCTGAAGGGTGACATCACTGAGCTCAGAGCTCCAGCTCTCTCCGTCATTCCCACGCTCCATCCAGACTTTTACAGGAAGAGCCCCTGTCCCGCCAGTGACCTTCGCGCTGTTCCAGGAGATAAACCTTTCCTAGGGGTGAGGAATCCTGACCGAGCCAATTTAGGTCAGCCCTGGAACTGCCAAACGTCTGCTCCGGGGTAATTAATGAGGCTGTCGGTGCTGCCAAAGCCCAGATTTGCTCTCCTGAGAGGGATAATTCAGAGCTGAGCACCAGCCGCGGGCTCCAGGACCCGCTGGGCGAAAAGATGGGCTTGGGAAAAAGTAAAAAAACCCCGTCCAGACCTCAATTCAGAATTAGGTGAGCCTCACTTGTTACCTTTTTGTGTTATTGCTCCTTTGGAAAAGAAAATTGGATGGAAAAGCCCATAAGATCATCAAGGAGTAACAGCGTTCCTCTAATGTGTTCTTTGGTCTCTGTCACACGAACCTTTCCACTCCAAACGCAGGAAAACGACTTCATTTGGCCCACAGAACTGTTTTGTCTGCTGGGAACCCTAAAATGACACCATCAAGTTCACTTTTCAGTTCCCAGAAAGAAAGAGAGAAAGAGGGGAAGAAAAAAAAAAGAAAAAAAGAAAAAAAAAAAAAGGAAAGGGATGTGTCTTTGCCAGACAGGAAAGTATAAAAGTCAACATTTCCATGAAGACTAAACAGGTGGGAGCTAATCAAGGCAGGGAGCAGGAGAAGGAAAGGGAAGGCTGAGGTTCAGAGCTGATTCCGCTCGGTTTCAGTCGCGCAGCTGCCTCGGTAGTGAGGTTTACGAGCGAGGTCAAGCTGCTCGCTCCGTCTGCCTTGGATCGCGAACAGCCCCGTAATGAAGGTTTCTGTGGGTGAGGAATCAAATCACCATAAAATAAAAGTGAAACCTGACAGCTCTGAAGATTAATTCTGTTAATTGAGCTGGCCTGCAGCTCTCCTTCTGTTCAGCCTCAAGTCCAGCCTAACTCCTGCTTTTCTCCGGCGTGAAGGGCGTGTGGAATCCTGTGCATATTGAATTCTCTCTCCTCATTCCCTCCTTCTCTTATTTGGGTTAAAACTTGACTGAAATGAATCTCACAGCAAAGTGGCTGCCTCGAATCAAACGAGGACAGGCTGGGGGTTAATTCAAATCCAACTAGGACAGGCTGGGGGTTAAATCCCGAATTAATTCCTGAATTATTTCCATGATGGGTGTGGGGTTGTTAATAAATCAGGGGATGGATTATTAGGGTTGAACTGGCATTTAAAGAAGGGATAAAGAGGTCACGAAACCAGAGAGATTTGAGAACAATTAATGAGGAATTGATTTGGTGGAGACCAAAGTTAGTTAATAAATAGAGAAATATGTCCCCAATGTCCAAGTGTGGCAGCAAAAGCTGTTCTTCAGAAAATGAGGAATTCCAATTAAATCAGCCATGGATAATATGTTAGAAAGGAAGAGGGAAGGGAGTGTGGCTGGTTGGAGTCTGCTTAATAATGCAATCTTGAATAAATACAATGAATCTCAAATAAACAAAAATAAATTAAATAAAAATTACATAAATCAAATGAGTAAATAAAATGAATCTCAGGGCATCAATCAAGGTAACAACAGGAGAATATTTGTAGAAACATTTGCATTTTCCTGTGGCGATGTGGAGATCGTGTCCATAAAACAATCTGCGACAAACAAAGAGACTAAAATATCACGGAAATCAAGAGAGACAAAGCCTGGCAACCACGGGAAGAGGGATAAAGATTAAATTCCTTCAGCAAATCATTTTGGAGATGTCCCCAGAAAGATAAAATACCTCCTGTCAAACAGCAGAGCTGAAATCGGGCAACGTTGCACAAGTCTGGGGAGAAGGAAGAAATGGAATCGCTCTGTTTTTATTACGAGCCACGCTGTAAGAAGTTCACAGTCCTGGCAAAAAAAAGAAGCAGATTATAAAACTTTAAACTCCACAGGCTTGGAGCCTGAGCCTTGAGTGGTTCCTGAGAGACACTTGGGGGCTTTGACTCCACAGTGACCTTGGAGCAGCTCCTCAAGCCAAGAGAGGAGGACTGGGCTGAACCTCACCAGGTTTGTCTCTGGCACCGTTTCCCGTCTCGGAGTAGTCGAGATTTAATCACTGATAGTGAATGTTGATAGCTGAAGTGGCAGGTTAAGAACTTCCAGACTGAAAGCTCTTGTAAAATAATCCATAACGTGTTGGCAAAGGGACAATCTTCTTTATGTCTGGGCTCTCTGCTCAGTTTTACTGGGGCTTTTCAGAAAGGAGTTGAAAACTCACCTTTATGAGCTGCCGGGTGACACTTTTGGTAGCTTGGTTGTCAATCTGATATAAAAAAAGAGAATAAAAAGACATTTGCATGTGCACAGATCGTTCCATGCATGAGAAGCAAGGCAGGAATGTCCCTGGGAAGTCTCAATTGCATTTTTTGGTGGGTAAGGATGAGTTTCTCAGAGCAGAATTGGTGAGAGAAGAATCTCAGAAGAGAAAATGTTTGAAGGATTTAAAGCCCAGGGCTGTCAATTTGAAATATTAATGTTCCAAAATTGCCCCATGGCTTTGTTTCTTGGTGGGTTTTTGGTTCTAACTTCCTAAATTTCATCGAATCACAGAATCATAATTGCTTTGGGGGGAAAAGGAGCTTAAAGATGATCCAGTGCCACCCCTGCCATGGGCAGGGACACCTCCCACTGTCCCAGGCTGCTCCAAGCCCTGTCCAGCCTGGCTTGGACACTGCCAGGATCCAGGGGCAGCCACAGCTGCTCTGGGCACCCTGAGAAGTTTGCTGGCAAATTATTAAACCCAACATCAGTTTTTCCCAAACTTTACTCCCTGACTTGCTTTCTTGGCCTGCACCCACCCTGATTTTACACCACGTCCAAAATGACTTTTGTCAGCTTTCTCTACCAGGTGCTTTGCCGATGCTCCCAATTCCATTCCTGTAGTTGGAGGACTGGAACTTTCTTCCCACCTGCTGCATCCTTTTTTTTGGGACTCTTTTCTGCCAAGAGGATTTCATTTTGCACTCTACCACCCACAGGCCTTGACAATCCATCAAAAAAGGAGGGAGAGGGACTTTTTATACAGATAGTGACAGGACAAGGGACAATGGTTATAAAGTGAAAGAGGGAGGGGCTGGGTCAGATGTTGGGAAGGAATTCCTGGCTGGGAGGGTGGGCAGGCCCTGGCACAGGTGCCCAGAGCAGCAGTGGCTGCCCCTGGATCCCTGGAGTGTCCCAGGCCAGGCTGGACAGGGCTTGGAGCAGCCTGGGACAGTGGGAGGTGTCCCTGCCATGGCTGGGGTGGGAATGGGATGATCCTTAAGGTCTCTTCCCAAACCATTCTGATCCCATGCAAAAAAGACCCCAAAAAGGATGGATGGGGTAAAGCACCAGCTGATATTTCTGTGATCTACACCCCATGGATTCCCTTTGTACATTCTCATTCTCTCAGCCAAAGTTTATTGAGGCAAAAGTTAATCTAATTTTTATTTTTTCTTCATTTCCTGGCTGCTGACTCCTCCAAAACAGGCACGAGGACCCTCTTTGTCACCTCCTGACCTCCTCAGCTGAGCTCACTTGAACAAGTCCCAGAGCTCAGCTTCCCCAGCCCGGCACAAACCTCACCGTGAGAATTCCAAATATCTCCCAAGCTCAAATCTCCTCCATCCACTCCACCCTCGTGACCTCACCCAAAACTTTCCAAGGAAAGCCATTTCCCAGATCACACCACTCAATCACAGCTCTGCTGCCCAGCGCTGTAATTTCAGGTTATTTATTGCTCTGCTGGACTGCCGGGAATCTCCGGCTCCGGGCAATTTTATCCCAGGGAAATTCTGTCCCTGGTGATCCAATTGGATGGACGTGCGTGAAAAATCCATTTGCAATTCCTTGTGGATGCTGCTCCGGCATCAGCTGTCGGCCTGCCTGGCACACGGGCAGCCCAGCGGAACTCGTGTCACTCGGGGAACTTCCTGCTGGCGTGTGTGACCCACGGAATTCCGCGGGATGGATATTCATCACTCCCCACTGGAGGTGTCCAAATATCTTGGCAGTTCAGGAGCAAGGCTGGGTGTTTGGGAGAGGTGAGAGAAATCCGTGGCATCCGCGGCCAAATATTCCAGCGTGGGAGGCTGAGAAAAACAAACAAGCCTCGGTCTGGCGTGGGATATGTGTGGAAAACAAATGCTTGGATGAGAAATTAGGGAGAAATTCTTCCCTGTGAGGGTGGGGAGGCACTGGGAAACCTTGTCCAGAGCAGCTGTGGCTGCCCCTGGACCCCTGGAGGTGTCCAGCCAGGCTGGACAGGGCTTGGAGCAGCCTGGGGACAGTGGGAGGTGTCCCTGCCATGGCAGGGGTGGCACTGGATGGGATTTAAGGTCTTTCCCACCCCAAACCATTCTGGAATTCCACGATTCCATATCAGGTGGGACGCTTCCCTCAGCCGAGGGGCTCAGCCTGGGGATTGTGGAGCCAAACTTGCTCCTCTTTGAGTTTTCTATTTATGGTTTCTGGCTGATGGAGCCTGAAAAGAATGGGTGGAGAAGAAAATTTTTTTTAGCATCTCAGGGTTTTTATTTTAGGATTTTATTTCTAACCATTCCACTAAAAAAGGACACTCTCACCACTATGGCTTCCTGGAGGTTCTGTTCCCCTTGGGAATGACGAAATCAGGCTCAGAGCTCCATCGCTGCACCTCAGGTACTGCTCTGGATGGATTTAGGGACTCATCAGATTCCGGAGTGACAGGATGGATCTCACATAACAAAGTCATCTCGGAATGAGCCATTTCAGTCTAATCCTGTCACCCCAGAAGAGAAACAGAAGATCCAGAGAGTGAAAAACCAACCAGAAGTGTCAAATCCTGAAATCACCTGTTGGTCACCCTGTCCTTAAGGGAAATTCACATTTGGAAGTCGATATTTCACATTCCTCATTATAATTCCTATCCAAAGTGCTCACCTGCTCCAGCCATGGAGCTCTGGGTGTGTCAGAGGGGGAATTTTGAGGATTTTAAGGTTGAAACAGGAGATGCCCATCAGATCCAGTCAGGACAAGCAGAGACACTTGGATCACTTGGAAATTACTGAGGATTACTTTGGTCATTCATACCTGGAGTCACTTTCAATCTTTCTTTCAGCTCCTAAGCCTGTGTCCTTTTTCACTCAGATGTTAAGAATAATTCCAGATTTGTAATCCATCTTTTCCAATTTTTACCTATTGCGGCAGTCTAAAAATAAAGGCCAGGCTGTCCAGAGTGCACCTGAACAGAATCCACAGCCTTCTCCACGACTGGACGTGTTTAAATCAGCACTGCCATCAATCTGGGGGATTTGCTGCAGAAATTACAGTCCTGGAGCAGGAATTCCTGCGTGAAATTCCCTGGCATGTGTTATGAACAGGTCGGAGCGCACGATCCTAATGGTTCCTCGCGGAGCTCGAGCTCCAGACTGAGGAAAATATGCCAAGAGCTCTGGAGGAATGGGAATTATTGGGCTTTTTATTTATCATCATTACCAGCGTCGGTGTCACTCAGGGCACCTGGGGTTTGCGGTGTAGGAATCGAGTGATTTTTCATTTTGATTGATCCGCTGGTTTGTTTTAGGAGGAATAAATCCAGATTTATAATCAATTAAAGTCATTCTTCACGTCCCTCCCACACACCCTGCCTGTCAAGCTCAAGGTAAACTTTAACACGTCCCCCTCCCGTTTCGTATCTTGGCTTTGTGATTTATTTTCAGGAGCGAGACACCGAAGGCAGAGTCAGTTTTTCCAAAGAAATAAACCTCTGGAATCTTAGAAAAGAGCAGTCATACAATACCCCGGGTGGACAGGACAGAAAATTAATCACCCACAAATAAATCAGGAGTGTGAGGGAGGGCAAACGAGAGCTCTGCTCCTGAGGCTGGGTTTTGTCAGGGAGGGATGTGCTCATTTTTCCCTAATTTGAGGCCCTTCCTAGGGCACTTTGGGTGTAGCCATCCTGTTCTGGGGAAGGTCAGCCTGATGGACCATAATGCAGAAATCCATGGATTTCATTTATGAACCCTTTCCTTTCCTTTCCTTTCCTTTCCTTTCCTTTCCTTTCCTTTCCTTTCCTTTCCTTTCCTTTCCTTTCCTTTCCTTTCCTTTCCTTTCCTTTCCTTTCCTTTCCTTTCCTTTCCTTTCCTTTCCTTTCCTTTCCTTTCCTTTCCTTTCCTTTCCTTTCCTTTCCTTTCCTTTCCTTTCCTTTCCTTTCCTTTCCTTTCCTTTCCTTTCCTTTCCTTTCCTTTCCTTTCCTTTCCTTTCCCTTCCTTTCCAGTTCTGTGCACTTAAACAAAAAAAAAAAAAGAAGGATCATAAAATGGAAAAAACCCCAAATTCCTGAGGGGAAAAGCTGTCAACCCTCTTGGTGCAAAAATTATTTCATGTGTAATCATTTAATATTAAAATTAAAAAGAGGAATTGCAAATCCCAGTAATAATGAGAACCACATTTGTCAGGAGAAGGAGATGTGCAGGCAGAATTTGCACTGTGGTTAATCTTCCAACAAGAGAAAAATTCCTAAAGATCCAATATCTCTAAATTCCATGGAATAATTTTTTCCTTCTCCCTGGGAAGGATTGTCCTGTCCAGGGCAGTGGTGGAGTCCCCATCCCTGGAGGGATTGAAAATTGTGGCACTTGGGGACATGGGTTAGGGGTGGCCAAGAGAAGAGTTATTGAGGGATTTTCTTGTCTGGAAATATCCAGAAAGTTCAAGGGCAAGAGCTAAAATTCGACTTTAGGATTTCTTGGTTGATTTATTGTTAAAAGACAACTGGTGCTCAATTTCTCGGAGTTGTGCAAAAGACACCAAAAATAAACACAAAATTCTCTTTTTTTAAAAGAGCTATAAAATAGGAAAAAAAACCCCTATTTCTCTCTCAACATATGGAAAAATTATCCAGGGAAATCCAGTTTTGCCCATGCTGGTGTCTGAAAGGAAAGCAAAGGTGGCCACCACTTAAATATATGCAAATGTTAAACCTTCACTGAAATTACATCCGAGCAAACCCAGAGGGCATTTGCTCTTTCTCCTCCGTGCACACAGCAAGGAAGGCTTTTCCCAGACTTTCCAGAAGGTGGAAATCCATTTATGAGATGGATCGAATCCCAATTCTTCCATTAGGACTGGGAAAATGAGGCAGGGTGGGACATCACATCTCATTTAGCAGCACGATTTGAGGCTCGGCAGCCTCGGAAATTTGATTTAAAGCAAACCCACCCTGAACCACAGCAGGATTTGAGCTCTGGGTTTGACAGGGTTCTTTATTGGTGCGATTATTTTAATATCCCCGTCCTTGGCATTCCGATGGAGCAGAGATTTCCAGGGAAAATGGAGCTGGAGATGGTGGGAGGATGGTGTTTCTCAAGGAAAGGCCTTTTGCTGGGGAAGGAAATCTCCAAATAATAGACAAGAAACAATTTAAGGCAGAAGAATCAGGTGAAAAACGGGATCCCAAATAGTTTTGGGAATTAAAAGGATTCCTTGGTCGAAGGTCAGACTTCTGCTGATAAGTGGGAAATAAAACCATGGAATATCAGGAGGGAATATCTGTCCATCCCCCGTGAAAGTGTTTCCAATGAAAGCCGGGAGGTGCTGATTTGAGGTGGCTGATAAACAGATTCCAGCAGGCCCGGAGAGAAGATGGAAGCTGTTATCCAAAGGGATGGAGTTGAGTATTCCAGTCCTCTCCAGCAGGAATCGGTTTGGTTAAATCCTTCCTTTTTCCAAATGCTTTCCCTCTGCCGTGTCAGCTCCCAGGTTAAATCAGAGCCCCTGTGGTTCTTTGATCCACCTTTTCCACCTCTCAGTTTTCCATTTCCAAGAGCTCTTCCCCCATTTCTTGTCTTGCCAGATTTCCTTATTCTTCCAAAAAGTCAGAAATTATCCAAAATTCCTTTCCTGCCTGTTTTTGCAGCCCCTTTTCTGCAACATCCTGGCGTGATCATACCCCAGGTGGTTCTTTCTGACAAATACAACCTGAATTAAAACCTAATTTTAATTAATTAAAATTAAATTATTATTTATATATTATTTATATATTATTTATATATTATTTATTATTTATATATTCTATTCTATTCTATTCTATTCTATTCTATTCTATGTAATAGATATATTACATATGATATTATTTGTTTTTATTTATTTTATTTTTGTATGTATGTATGTATGTATGTATAATTATTATATAATAATTTAAAATCCCATCCCTTGGTCACTGTGAAAACCAGAATTCCTGGGAGTTTTCCCAGCCATCTGACCACACTTGGAAATCCTCTGGATTTTCTGGGAGTGGAGATAAGCAGGAGGAAGGGAAGTGCTCCGGCAGGATCCAGACATGTGCTGCTCCTGTATTTTCAGAAGGGCACAAAGTGAGATCAGGTCCCATTCTCAATGGGATGGAATAAATCCTGAGGGAGTCATTCCCTGATTCTGCAGCAAAAATAAGAAAAACAGGGAGCAGTTTACAGTTCCTGGGTGGGGACAGTGTCGCTGCTGGGAGCCAAAGCACCAAAGATCATTTCTTAAGGCTGGCTGCAAATATTTTTCCTGTGTTTTGCAATGTCTGTGGATTTCTTTACTCAGAACACACTCTGGGGTGAGGATCTGGGATGATCCTGCTGGAACAAATCCCAATTAGAAAGTCCAACAGCAGGAAAATATCTTAGGAATCCAACATTTTCTGCTGGCATAAATTAGGTTGAAAATCCAACGACCGTTCCTCTAACACCTCTCAGATATTTTGATTTCCAAGGGACAAAACTTGAGGTCTCGGGGACAGCAGCTCTTCAAGTGTAACAGCCGATTGGTAGAAATTCCCATTTGGAATTTTAGATGGGATATTGGTGTTGGGGAGGAAGAAATAGGAAAATCTTATAGAAATTATTACCTGGCAAAAGATGCTGAGAATATAGAAACCATAAGAGAGATTGAAATGAAGACAAGCTTTGAGATACCAAACCTCAGTTACTAAGTAACCGGGAAAACAATGGTATGGCCATGTAGTTGCACTGTTTTAGAAATCTTTCTCTTCTTTCTCAGGGAGAATAGAGATAAACTGCATTCTTGTACTTTTTTAATCTCTGTGTTTGGTATTAGGTGCTGTATAGCTGTGACCAATGGTTTTAGGAGGTGGATTCCCTGCTGACCAATAGTTGCTAGATTATTAATGGATATATAAAGAGGTTTTTGTAAATAAAGTTCTCCTTTCACCATCTTGGGTTCATCTGCCTGAATTCACTGCCAGCTTCTGTGAATCTCAGGAAATTTAAAACCACATGGCCACTGAAGGCTCACCACCCTCTCTGATAGAACAATACCCCTCGTTGATTAGACAATAGCCCCTGCCTGCCTGCAGGTCCAAGGGTCAGAGTAGACCTTACTAACTTAGAATAAGGTACAAAAAAGCAGTTTTTAGGGGTTTAAAATGTAACATCGTATGGTAATGCAATGACTCTCATAGGCTGTGTGTAAATGCTATAGAATTTGTATCTTGTCCTAGATTGGTTAGGGAAAATTAGAATATTCAGCAGAGAACATGATTTATTGTATTGTAAGCAGCAACCACGGTACTTTTTCTGTATTCACATCCCTTACCCCTTGTATTTCTGCATTCCTGATTCCTGTATCCTGTACTTCTCTCTCACCTCTCTCTCACCTGCTTCGAGCTGCGTCTTGCAGTTCCTGGCAGGTCTCTTACCCCCACGCTCTTTATCACAATAAACCTCATGCTCTAAGGCCAGACTCCAGAGATCTCTGTCTCCGTCCAAACTGCATCCACACACGGCAGAGGCCATCCATCCAACAGGCGCAAGATTTCTACATATTGGGAAGAAATTAATTCCTGTGAGGGTGGGGAGGGCCTGGAATGGATTTCCCCCTGGATCCCTGGCAGTGTCCAAGGCCAGGCTGGGCAGGGCTTGGAGCAGCCTGGGACAGTGGGAGGTGTCCTGAAGGATTGGAGCAGGTGATGTTTAAGGTCCCTTCCAACCCAAACCATTCTGGGATTCTGGGGTTCCATAACCTCCCCTGGGCTCATCTTTTCCTTGGACACTGATGGAATTCCATTCTCTGGTTATAACGCGAGCACCAGTGAGGCAGAAATTCCTTTATTCCTGAGGATATCCAGTCCAAAAGATCCAGAGATCCAGGACTGAACCATCCCATTTATAAAACTCCTCTCAGACTTTTCACTATTTCCTGATTCTCAGAAATTCAATGTCTGACATTTGCTGACAATACAACCTCCTTAGGGAAAGTATTTTGGGCAAAAGAGGAAGCTCCCAGTCGTGGATATTTAAATCCCAGGATCTTTAGGTTTGCCATGCTACACCCTGTCTGAAGGCCTGGAAACGCTGGGAATGCTCCAGGAAAACTCCAGGAAAGGCCATTGTTGGGCTTGGCAGAGCTCCAGGGCCTGGAATTGTTGTTTGGGGGCCCAGCAAGGAGCAATGTCCTGTTGGGAAAGTCCTTCCATGGGCATGGATGGGATGAGAAGCCACTGACACTGTTAAATGAGTAATATTAACTCATAATATTGGTTTTTTAAATTGCTTGAGCGCCAGGGATTTCTCCCACCAAGGATTTTGGGAGAGCTTGGCTTTGTTTTTCCGAACACATCCCTCAGGTGAAACTTCCTTTTTGGTTTTTCCTGAGGGAATGGATATAGGAAGATATAAAAATAGATCCAACAGGAAGTTTCCAGAGACCTGTGGAGTATTTCTCACAGGACTGACCTTCAAATACCAACCTTTCCCACTTTTATTCTGAAAGGCTCTAAATTTTCCCTTTTTTCTCCCGAACTCCAGTGATTTTTGATGATCATGGAGGGGGAAATGCCAAGGAGTCATCCCAGGCTCCTTTGGGAGTCAACTCAGAGTAGGAAATAACTCCTCAAGGAAGATCTGAAGGACACATTGGAAATTTCTCCCCAAATCCAATTAGGAATCACATGATGCATTCTTACCTTTGGATTTATGGGTTAGGTCAGAAGAATTCAACACAGTTTTAGAGCAATTAAGAAGAAAATTGGGCCATGTTAGAATCCAGCTTCTTGATTCCCACCTGGAAAATACACCTGGAAGCATTTTCCTCACCCTTCACAAGCGAGTTGTGTCTGCAGCAGCTCTAAGTATCATTATTAGCCCAAAAATAGCCAAATTTGTATCAGAATTATTAATTTGATCAATTTCAGCGTTGATATCCCAGTGGGAAATAAGGGATCGTCTCACTGGATACTAAACTCCAGGGAATCTGTGCTGGAAAAAGACATCTGGGAAGGAAAAGATGTCTCAGGATGAGGAATCCATGAAATCCATGATTAGGTTATTAAGATCAGGCAGACAATGGTCTGTGCACAGAAGCAGTTCAATAAATATATTTATTTTTAATTTTTTTAAGAGCCATCCCAGAAAAAAACAGCTTTTTAAAGAGGATTTTGAAGGAAGTTTGGGAGGAGTAGCCACACTATCCTGAACAGAAGCCAGAAAAAACAGCTCTGACAAAGTCATTTTTCAGTGGCAAGTGGAGTTTTCCCCTAAATTATCTCCACCACAAAAAAAGGGTCTGTTTTCTGTGGGATATTTCAACATTTCATTGAAAACTTCAATACAGGAAAAGTGAAATGTTTCCAGCTGGGAAGTCATACCCTGCACCACCACCAAGGTCCCTGATGGATGGATTTGGGATAAACAGCCTGGATCAGCTTCCATCTGGGGGCTCCCGAGGAAAACTGCGTGTCCCAGGATCCATGAATTCCCACAGAACTGAGGATTATCCTGCTTTTTTTCAATGGAACTCATCCAGTGCTGGACAGCAGAACCTCTCTCTTCCTCTAGTGATTGGTGGTGTTTGGTTTTTTGTTTTTTTTTTTTGGTTTTTTTTTTGGTTTTTTTTTGTTTTTGTTTTTTTTCGGGTTTTTTTTTTTTTTTATTGTTGTTTGGGGTTTTTTTTTAATTTTTGGGGGGAGTGTTTTTGCTTGGTTTGTTGTTGTCGTTGTTTTTTATGTTTTTGTTTTTTTTGGTGTTTTTTGTTTTTTGTTTCCTAAATTTTTATTTCATTTATTTTATTTCATTTCATTTCATTTCATTTCATTTCATTTCATTTCATTTCATTTCATTTCTTTTCTTTTCTTTTTTTTTATTTTATTTTATTTCATTTTATTTTATTTTATTTTATTTTATTTTATTTTATTTTATTTTATTTTATTTTATTTTAAATTTTTTAAATTTTTTAGTTTATTTTATAAAGTTAATCCATATTGGGACACAATTTCCCAGAGCAGCTGTGGCTGCCCCTGGATCCCTGGCAGTGTCCCAGGCCAGGCTGGACAGGGCTTGGAGCAGCCTGGGACAGTGGGAGGTGTCCCTGCCATGGAAATGGATGATTTTTGAGGTCCCTTCCAACCCAAACCATTCCAGGACTGATTTTAGGACTCTATAGGATGGAGCAGCAGTGGAGCTTCAGGAGTTTTGGGGTTCTTCCCTTGATCTGAGTTGCTGAATCCCTTGGAGTCACTTCCCTTCTCTTTCTCCCTGTGGTGTCTGTCCAGGTGATAAATCCACGGGAAAAGGAATCTCCTCTATTTTTGGTGGACCCCGAAAATTGACAGTTCTGCCTGCTGGAGACAAAGGGATTTCCCTGGAAGGAGAAAGGAACAACCGGGACCCTGGAATTTCAACATGTGGGGCAAATCCATGCCTTGATGAGGAGACCGTGGGGTCTCTAGCCTGGCCTGAGAGATGCCAATAAACACCACCACCTCATAAAATCGGAGAGCCCTGAAATGCCTTGGGTTGAAGGGACTTCAAATCTCTTCCCATTCCGTGGGCAGGGACACCTCCCACTACTCCGGGGTGCTCTAAGCCCTTCCAGCCTGGCCTTCACCTTGCCATTGACTTTGGGGTTTTTTTGCCTGCTTTTCTCTCGGATATTTATTCCCTGGAAGAGGTGATTCCGCGAATTCCGCAGATGGAACGGGGCACGGAGGGCAGGGGGTGAGTGTGTAGGAATGCCATCTGTAGGATTTGGTTGGTTTTGTTTGCGACAGTCGGGACGGAGACGAGAGATCTCTGGAGTCAGGTCTGAGAGCATGAGGTTTATTGTGAGAGGGCGTGGGGGTAGGGGAGCTGCCAGGAGCTGCCAGACACAGCTCAGAGCAGGGCAGAGAGGTGAGAGAGAGAGAGAGAAGAGAGGACAGAATGGAGAATGGAGAATGGAGAATGGAGAATGGAATGGAATGGAATGGAATGGAATGGAATAGAATAGAATAGAATAGAATAGAATAGAATAGAATAGAATAGAATAGAATAGAATAGAATAGAATAGAAATAGAATAGAATAGAATAGAATGAATAGAATAGAATACTGTGGTCGCCATTTACAATACAATAAATCATCTTCTGTGCTGAATATTCTAATTTTCACTAACCAATCTAGAACAAGCTACAAATCCTACAACATTTACACACAGCCTACGAGAGTCATTGCATTACCATACGGCGTTACATTTTAAACTCTAAAAACTGCTTTTTGGACCCTCTGCCGAGTTGGTAGGGTCTGCTCTGACCCTTGGGCCTGTCTGCAAGCAGAGGGGAATTGTTAAATCAAAAGGGGAATTGTTTAATCAAAAGGGGAATTGTTTAATCCAAAGGGGATTACCTTCAGTGGCCATACCATTGTTTTCCAGTTGTTCAGTCACTGGGGTTTGGTATCTCAAAGTTTGTCTTCATTTCAATCTCGCTTATAGTTTCCGTATTCTCAGCATCTTTTGCCAGGTAATCATATTTATAAAGCTTTCCTATTTCATCTTCCCCAACATGAGCGCCCCGGGGTTCGTGCGCAGGGAGGGGTTCCTACCATGGCGAAAAGGGGTCTGGAATAAAAGCAGTGAACTCCGTGCTCCGAGACCCAGCTGTGTAAACTCCAACTGCAGCCTCGTGTGGCCACTTACGGATGGAAAAAGGAGAGAGGAATGGCTCGGCTCCCAGGGATTTGCCCATCAAACTGTTTCACACTGCTGGGCAAACAAAACTCTTCGAGTGAAAAAAAAAAGCAAAAAAAAAGCCATTTTCTAGTTCCAAGCTCTAATAAATTGAAGCCCTGCACCTCTCGTGGCCTTGGAATGATTACATGAATTTTTTTTGCTACATAATCATCAATAAATCAAGCATAGCCCATTAAACAATAGATGCCTCCGAGGCCTCTCTTCAAATGTGCTTTTGATAAGAGGCAGAGAATTTTTTTCGGAGCTTGTAACGTTTTTCTTTCCTCTGTTTGTTTTTTCAAAGGGTCAAATAATGCTGTTAAAAGAGCAGTTAATATATAGATCTATTTTTCCATATTCCCGGCATGAGTGTTTGACTTTGGGAGATTTATGGAATATCTTTTCCCAGTTCAACAATCGTGTGTTTTGTTGTACTAAAGAGGTATTTTAACAGGACTGGGGATTCTTAATAAGTTCACTGCTGCCTCCTTTCCAAAACAGGCCTTGGCCGAGACAGGGAACAGTGCAAATACAGGAATCCATGTATATAAAAAAAATATATATTTATACATATATTTACATGTATAACACTCCCGTGTGGGTATCGCTGGTTTATTTTCACAGGATGAGCTCCTAAAGGTTGGCATGGCCCTGGTGACCTCTTGGATGAGGCAGGACACACATGACAGGGAAAGGAGGAAAGGTTTGGTGGCCTGGGCTGCATTTTGGGATGGGGAAGAGAGGTCTTGGGATCCAAGAGAGGATGACCTGACCTGATCCACCCAAAATCCTTCAGATGGGAAAGGTCTCCTCTGAAGGTGCAGCTTCGGTCAAGGAAGGATCCCATGGAGTCCTCCGCCTCCCAGATCAGAGCTTTCTTCTCATCAAATTAGAACTGCAGCCCTGGTTTGGGACAGAGCTGCAGGATCTGCTTGGCGTCATCCTGGAATCCCAGAAAGGTTTGGGATTTAAGGACCTTAAGGATGATCCCACCCCACTCCTGCCGTGAGCAGGGACACCTCCCACTGTCCCAGGCTGCTCCAAACCTGGCCTTGGACACTCCAGGGATCCAGGGGCAGCCACAGCTGCTCTGGGAATTCCATCCCAGCCCTCCCCACCCTCCCAGGGAAGAATTCCCTCTCCTGACCTTTCACAAGGTCTGGGCCTCACATCCCAGCAGGATTCCAGCAGGATTGTACCTCCTGAGGGAATTTTCTCCTGCAGAAGAGCCATTTGGGCACAGCACAGCAACACAAGCCATCCCTTTCCTCTTGGCCTTCCCAAGGCTGAGGGCATGGGGGGGCCTTCCCCAGACTCGCACTATCCAAGGAATCGAAAAACTGATGGAATATGTCCCAAGTCATGGGAAAACTCCTCATCCCAGCAGCAGAGCAGGGCACTGTATTGGCTCAGCACACAGCACTTGGAGCTCTGTCTTAGGAAGAACAATTCAGATTTTTCTCCTGCCCAAAGGGATAAATAATTTGGGCAAAGGAAACATCTTTCCCTTTAGGATCAGATTTAGGACACTCAGTTCTGATAAGCCCTCAGCCTAGAAATCATCCCTCAGCCCTTTTTTCCATGTGCTTCTCCCTCCTCGGAGCTGTCAGACAGGACACAAAGGTCGGCTCTCCTATTTTTAAAAGCTCAGTTTTGGATGATATTCCTGAATTCTCGTTGTCGGGGGCAAGCCCTGGCGCTCCCAGCCAAAAGCAGCATCTGCGGCGCTGTTTGCCTGGAACACAATCTGCTTCTGGAGAGAACTCCCAGGTGCTCCGAGAGCAAAGGAGTGTCAGGAGATCACATCTTGTCCTTTCCCGGGGTTTTATTTGTTTTCCTCTCTGACTCTCCTCCCTCCGCGCTCCTCTGCTGTTGGAACATCCCCAGATGGTGTCGTGTCCTGGGAGCGCGGGGTCGGAGCTGGGCTGTGCCACAGAACTGAGATCTGCAGATTTCTTTGTGGTTTCAGAAGAAAGAAATGTTCCTGGCTTCCAGCGCTCCCAGCAGAGATCTGAATTCCCCTTTTCTGCAAGGTGGAAGGGAAATTCCAGGTATCTCCCAGTTCAGAGTGGGAAAGGGAGAAGGCTGTCAGTGATAAAACACCCTCTGTGTCCACCACGAGAAGCTTCCCTGCCCCTGCTGCCACTTCTCTCAGATTAAGACATTATTTTGCCTTTCTAAATGGAAATGTCACAGAAAGATGAGCCTTAAATCTGATTTTTATGCAATTAATAGGGAAAATTCTCCTTCTGCAGATGCCAGCAGCAGGAGTGGGATGGAGGGATTGTGATTTGAGTTTAGAATATTTTCTCCTGCCAAGTGCAGCAGGAAAGCCCAGCCTGAGGTCACCTTCCAGGTATTCTCAGGCCTCTAAACTGAAATGTTCCCTCACAGACACTTGGATTTTAATTTGTTCTCGGTGAAAAAACAAACGGAGGGCATGGTGAGCGAGGTGGGACTGGAGAAAGACCATCAGCCTTCAGCAGGAATTCGCTGCTGGGGATCCTGGGGCAGGGAGCGGTGAGGAAACACAGCAAAAATTCCTCATCTAGAAATGGTGACAACCTGAGGTGCAGCAGTGCCTCTCGGTTTAATTAAAATTAATTTCTTTTCGCTTTCTTCCTTGCCTGTCCAAGCCCTGTTATTGACAGACCAAAGGCAGTGCTGGCTTTGGGGCAGAGGTAGAAAATAAGAGGAGAAATATTTCCCAACCAGGGGTAAGACACCGCCGTGAGTCCAACTACAACTGGGTGAGTTTTACTAACAGGATTCTACTCCTTTGAGCAGGAACCCAAACCCTCAGCTCTTGTCTTGTCTGTCGGATTTTTTTCCCGAGATCTTGAAAATCTCCGACTGAGAGATCGTTTCATTTTTTCCAGTAAAAGGGAAAGAATAGGAAAGGGGGAAAGAATAGGAAAAGTGGAAAGAAAAAAAAAAAGAAAAAGAAATGAAGCTTTCACCAGGTTGAGATCCAAGCCCTGCTCGGGTTCAGGTTCAGTTCAAGAGTGGATGTCTAGGTCTTGTTTTTCCTGACACAATTCCCTCATCCCAATCCAAACGGCTCTGAATTTGTCAGTGGGGAGCCTGAGGAAGAAATGGCTCTGTTTGGGTTGAATCAGAGCAGCAGCTCTGCTGCCTGCCAGAAATGCTGACCTTTCCCAGTCTGAGGCAAATTGTCCTGAGTCTCTCCCATTTTCCAGAAAATCTCCGCTGGCACTCCTGCTTTCGACCTTCTCCGTGAAAAATCAGCTTAGGTGAGCTCAGAAGTGTTTCTTAACACTTTCCATCCCATCCTTTACCCTGAATCCTCAGGGGCTGAACCAATTAGCTCAGCCTGAGCTTAGTGGGAGGAGTTATCCTGGTAGCAATTAAAAATCACAAATTAAGTATAATTAGAAAGGTTTAACATCTGCAGAGCCTCCATGGAAACTGCTCCCGTTCCAGGAGGGACCTGCTGCTTTCCTCTGGGAGTCTCCTGGATTTTTACAGAGCACGGAGTCCATGGGCTGGAAATGACTTTATGGAACATCTCACTTCATTATTTTCAGGGAAACTGCAGCTTTGTGTCCTGACGCCGGAGCGTCAGGTGCGAGGGAAAAACCTGAGCAAACACGGCTTCCATGCTCGTTCCCGAATAAATGAGCTCTCTGAGGAGCGGATCCCTTCTAATTGCACCCCAAAAGGCACTTTGGGGGTCACTGAGAGCCTGGGTCAAATCCCCGTGCAGGAGAACCTTTGGTGGAGGCTTGGTTTGCGTTCATCCTTCTCCCGGGGGCTCCAAAGGGAAGGGGATGGATGGCCAAGGAGCAGGGGAAGGGTCAGGGAAGGAATGGACGGGGAAGAGATGGCTCTGGAGAAGGATAGTCAGGACTGGTTTGATTTCTAACCCCAAACCAGGAGGGAAATTGTTGGTTTAGATTTCCTGGGATTCGCAGAAGCTGGCAGAGGAAGCAGGCAGGAGGACCCAAGATGGCGAAAAGAGAAGATTTATTTACAGAAACTCCTTTATATATCCATTAATAATCTAGCAACTCTTGGTCAGCAGGGAATCCACATCCTAAAACCATTGGTCACAGCTATAGAGCACCTAGTACCAAACACAGACATTAAGAAAGTACAAAAATGCAGCTTATCTCTATTCTCCCTGAGAAAGAAGAGAAAGATTTCTAAAACAGTGCAACTACAGGAAATCATTCCAGGATCAAGGATAGAGCATCAGTTTGGGATTTCAGTGTGATTCCCATTTCTTCCCTCTCCTGCCTCTCTGTTGGGTGACCTTGGATCACTCCTGATTCTGCCTTTCGTCATTCCCTGCTTTGCCCTGCTCAGGCTGCTTCCCACTGGGAGTTCACACCAGGGGAATTTCCATCATTTTCCACCAATCTCATCCCCACAAGATTTACGATTTCCAGCAGAGCTGAATATGCTCACCCCTGATTTTTGGATGGAATTTCTGCCATGACCCACACTCATCCCACCCAAACTGAATTTCCCTTAGACCTCCATAGGGAAGGAATTCACGGAAAACCTTGGCTAACCACACTTCAAACAGCTGAGCTGAATTCCTGACTTTTGCTTTTTCCTTGAAAAGCTTGAAATAAAGAATCACACCACGCACTTTGGAATTCCAGAACCTGGATGGCTGCTGCCATGAAAACTTCCCCAGGTTCTGGAATATCCTCCTGGAATCTCCACTCAGCCACAAAGATCTCCGTGGTGAGCAGCACTAGGACAATTCCTAAGGATTTCAGAAGAGTTCAACCTCATGGAATTCAGGGGAGGGATGAGAAGTGGACATTTTACAGCCGTTTAAACGATCCTGGTTAATTTGGGATGGAGACGTGAAGTTATGAGGAGACTTTTGTGACTCTTTCCAAGCCAAACCTTAAATTAAGAAATAAATGACGGCAATAAAAAGGCTTGTTAGGCTGCCCCTTTCTCTCCAGCTCTTCATAAATTTCTCAGGGATTGCATTCCAAATGGTGAATTTTTAGGAATAAGATTTAGGGATAAAAATGGAAAAATTTTATTTCTCAAAAAAAAAAACCCACCCCAAACAAACAAAAAAACCCCCCAAAAAAGAAAACCCCCCAAAAATAAAAAACCACAAACAAACAAACAAGCAAACAAACCCCCAAAACCAAAAGAAAACTCAAACAAGCAAAAAACCCCAAAAAACCAAAAAATAAAAAAACCCAACCAACAAAAAACCCCCCAAAAACCAAACCCACAAAAAACCCCCACAAAATCAACCAACCAAACACCCCACCCCCAAGTTTTATTGATTTTTTGCTTTCCCAGATTAGATAAAATTGTATAAATTTAGGAATGCATTGTTCAGAAATCTTGGAATCATGGAATATTGGAGTGGTTTCAGTTGGAAGGGATCTTAAGGATCATCCCAATCCACCCCTGCCATGGCAGGGACACCTCCCACTGTCCCAGGCTGCTCCAAGCCCTGTCCAGCCTGGCCTTGGACACTGCCAGGGATCCAGGGGCAGCCACAGCTGCTCTGGGAATTCCATCCCAGTCCTCCCCACCCTCCCAGACAGGAATTCCTAATTCCCAATGTCCCATCTGTCCCTGCCCTCTGGCAGTGGGAAGCCATTCCCCCCTGAAATTGCACTTCCACTTTAAATCCAGCATTGTCAGCTCTGCTCATTCACTTTTCCCCTCCACATTCTCCCAAATTCCATCTGTAATCCAGTTTTTATTTTTAATCCTCCACATCCTCCCAAATTCCATCTGCAATCCAGTTTTTATTTTTCCCCCTCCACATCCTCCCGAATTCCATCTGTAATCCAGTTTTTATTTTTAATCCTCCGCGTTCTCCCAAATTCCATCCGCAATCCAATTTTTATTTTTCCCCCTCCACATTCTCCTAAATTCCATCCATAATCCAGTTTTTATTTTTCCCCCTCCACGTTCTCCCAAATTCCATCAGTAATCCAGTTTTTATTTTTAAATCTCCACATTCTCCCGAATTCCATCTGCAATCCACTTTTCATTTTTAATCTTCCATGTTCTCCCAAATTCTATCTGCAATCCAGTTTTTATTTTTCCCCCTCCACATTCTCCCAAATTCCATCCATAATCCAGTTTTTATTTTTAATCCTCCGCATTCTCCCAAATTCTCTCTGCAATCCAGTTTCTATTTTTAATCCTCCACATTGTCCCAAATGCCATCTGTAATCCAGTTTTCATTTTTAATCCTCCACATCTTCCCAAATTCCATCTTCAATCCAGTTTTTATTTTCAATCCTCCACATTCTCCCAAATTCCATCTGCAATCCAGTTTTCATTTTCAATCCGGGGTCCTTTCGGCTCTCCTCCCCCAGCTGAAATGCGGTAGCACAAGCACCGCTACCGTTCCCCGGATGGGCCTGAGCCGCAGATTTTCCTTGGCAAATCCTGAGACAATATTTGGAAGTTGTTGATTGGGAGCCGTTAAGTGCATTAATCATGGAACAAACACTCTCCGGGCCTGCCAGGCCTAATAAATCTTCCCAAAATTCCACCTCCCATCATAAACACATTCACGAGCACTTAAGCAATGCCTGGAAGATGAGCATTAATTTGCTGAATCCATCGGCAGGAAGTGAGGATGAGCAGGAGCTGAGCTCCCGTCCCAAGAGGGAATTTTGGGATGAATTCCTGCGGCCAAGGATCTGCCGGAGTAGCCTCCCAAAAAGCTGTTTGCACCTTGTAATTAGAATCAGTGCCGAAGCTCTTCTGCGCACAAGATTAGAATTTTATTGTGCTAAGCTCTGGAATAAGTCTGTAATTCCCAACAGGCCATCCCTGTCCTGAGAAACTCCCGAGAAACTCCTGAGAAACTCCTGAAAAACTCCCGAAAAACTAAAAAAAAAACTCTAAAAAAACTCATTTCAGGAGCAGAGGAAGAGCTGCCTCAATCAGGAATCAGAGCTGGAATTAAAACCGCAGCCAAATATTAAATAATTTGCATAAGATTAGTAAAGGTCGTCATGGATTTAAGAATTAAGAGAAGTTTTTTGAGTTTCTTTTCAGCTTTTTGAGCATTTAGCAGGATCCAACCCTCTTGTGGAAACATCAGCCCGATGGAAAGATATAAAACACAAGGAAGCTGCCAGAATCCTCAGATTTTCAGGTCTAAGTGGAATTAGATAATTTAATTGGAATTAGATCATTTAATTGGAGTTTCGACTCCTCCCTCACTGTTTTATCTCACCCAAGCACATTTTGGCCCAAACCTTTAGGGACAGGCGCTGATTCCGTTCTTTCTACAATCCTAAAAGGAAAATTATGACTCCTCCCCAACACTTCTATGATTTTAATTTAATTTAATTTAATTTCATTTCGTTTCACTTCATTTCATTTCATTTCATTTCATTTCATTTCATTTCATTTCATTTTGACGAGGGAAATTAAGATGAGGAAAGTCCAATATCAATTCTTGTTTAGTCCAGAAGTACCTGAGATATTGAATATTAGGAAGGCAGAAATCTGAGTGTCCTAAAAGATGCTGGTGGTATAAAAATGTGCAATAAAATTCACAGAAATAACAAATTTTGCATCCGAAAAGAGAAGATTTATACAGAGAAGAGCAAAGTTTTGGAAAGATTTCCTAATGGTAACAGAGGGAGAAAAGGCTCTTATTGATTTTCAATGGATATTGATGACTGCAGAGAGGAATTCAAAGTTTAATTTGAGGAATTTCCAGGCGAGTCCATTGGAAAATTCAGCTCCATGGACAGAATCACTGGGATTTTTCTTTCCTTATTAATGTTTTGTCTTTTGGTTGCTGTTGTATTTCATCAGTTGTATCCAACAAATGCTGTGCATTTTGAAGTGACTGGGGGAAGGTGAGATGAGAGTTCTCCTGACAGGACACAGAATTAAAATTAAAATGGGAATTGTTGGACCTCACCCACCTTTTCCCCATTCATCCTTCCTTCCCCCATTATTGTAACAGGATGTTCTTCCAGAAACTCATTCCTGTTACCAGGAAACCTCTCTTAATTTACAGCCTCATGATGAGTTTGAACTGATTTATTGTAATTATTTCCCCTGCGGTGTTTTAATTGTCTTGTGAACAAACCCCAAACTGCTCTCAGCAGATTGCACAGAACACAAATTCCTGAATCATTCCAGACACTCTCCTTTCATTTCCAGGGAGTCCAATTAGTCCTTGCTCTGCTCCAGGGCCAGCAAAAATTCACTTTTCCTTCCAGGAAGCCCTTGGGCTCCCAGCACATCCCAACAAGAAGGTTTTCCCCATATTTAAAGCGCGAGGAATTGAGGGTTTGTATTTCTGGCCTCGAACTGGGAATTTGTGTGCTGGATTTATATGGAAAGGGAGGACAAAAAGCTGCCTTTTCCCACAGGAAAAGTTTCCCAGCAATCAGTAAAAATGGAATAACGATCCCTCTGTTCAGACACACCTCAGGAATCGAATGAATGGAGCTGACAGGAATGATTTGGGAGCCTAGAAATAATTTGTCATCGAGGGATTAAAAATGGAAAAGGTTTGGATTACAAACACCAGCAGCAAATCCCTTTCCCATCATGTGATGAGGCCAGGCTGTGTTTTACCTCTGTGAGCAGCACAGAATTCCTGCCTGGGTCAGTCCTGGAGCTCTCCCCGTGTCCCAAACAATCCCTGCCATGATCTTTGAACCCACGGAGCAAGGCTGCTGCTGGAGATTAGCTTCGCTGAACATTCCCTCCCTTCCCCACCCAAAATCTGACGTCGTTTCTCCGCTCAGGAAAGGAGAGGTCGGAGGACGATGATCCGGTTGGGATGGGAGAGGGAGGATATTTATTTATCCTGATATCCAGAGCACTGCTGGGATGCTGCTGGCAGATCCTGGCACTCACAGGTCGTGTGGCTGATTTTGGAAGCAGCAGGCAGGTGCTGGGCATCCTCAAAAATCCACCTTGAGAGTGGCTGGGTATTCCTGCAAAAAAGGGCTCTGCAGGATATCCGTGAGCTCATCCCTTATCCTGCAACTCCCTGTGCTTATCATCTCTGTGAATGTCAAAGGGGAGCTGGGGAAGGCTGAACTGCTCTTCCTCAGGTCCCGGTGAAAGTGCTGAGTGCCTGTTTGTTGTGTGATATTTCCTGCAAGGAGGAATCTCATGTTTTATATCTCCGTGGCTCTGATCCATCTCTCTGAGGTTTGAGTGGCTCTAGAATGGCACAGCCCATCCACATCTTTCCATGCAGGGATCCTCCAAGTGGAGCTGCCAGACTCAAAAATCACCGAGGAAAGGAGAGGTCGGAGGATGATGATCCGGTTGGGATGGGAGAGGGAGGTGATTTATTTATCCTGATATCCAGAGGCACTGCTGGGATGCTGCTGGCAGATCCTGGTACTCACATCGTATGGCTGATTTTGGAAGCAGCAGGGAGCTGCTGGGCATCCTCAAAAATCCACCTTGAGAGTGGTTGGGTATTCCTGCAAAAAAGGGCTCTGCAGGATATCTGTGATCTCATCCCTTATCCGTAGTTGCACTGTTTTAAAATCTTTCTCTCCTTTCTCATGGAGAATAGAGATAAGTTGCATTCTTGTGCTTTCTAATCTCTTTGTTTTGGTGCTGGATGCTCTAGAGATGTAACCAATCATTATAGGGGGTGGAAAAACTATCGACCAACGATTATTAGATTATTAACGAATATATAAAGAAGTTTTTGTAAATAAAGTTCCTCTTTTCGCCATCTGTGTGCTGCCTGCCTGACCTCCCTGCGAGCTTCCGCGAATCTCCACGAATATCAGAAAATCAGAGCAACACTTATCCTGAAACTCCTGGCGCTTATCATCTCTGTGAATGTCAAAGGGGAGCTGGGGAAGGCTGAACTGCTCTTGCTCAGGTCCCGGTGAAAGTGCTGAGTGCCTGTTTGTTGTGTCCTGGGGTGCTGCTCTCATTTTCTGATATTCGTGGAGATTCGCGGAAGCTCGCAGGGAGGTCAGGCACTCAGCACACAAGATGGCAAAAAGAGGAACTTTATTTACAAGAACTTCTTTATATATTCATTAATAATCTAATAATTATTGGTCGATAGTTTTTCCGCCCCCTATAACGATTGGTTACAACTCTAGAGCATCCAGTACCAAAACAAAGAGATTAGAAAGCACAAGAATGCAACTTATCTCTATTCTCCATGAGAAAGAAGAGAAAGATTTTAAAACAGTGCAGCTACACTGGGGTATTTCCTGCAAGGAGGAATCTCATGTTTTATATCTCTGTGGCTCTGATCCATCTCTCCGAGGTTTGAGTGGCTCTGGAATGACACAGCCCATCCACATCTTTCCCTGCTGGGATCCTCCAAGTGGAGCTGCCAGACTCAAAAATCACCGGAGAGGGCTTGGGCACGCTGCAGTAAGGATATTGATTGTCAGGGGGAGTGGGAATTAATTAGTGCTAATTGGGTTTGTGGGTGGTTTTTTTCACAGGCTTTTTTGCATATCTAGGAATTCCATGAGGAGTGGAAAAAGGGAGAGCTTCAGAGCTGCCATGAAAATGCTCCTCTCTTTATCTCCTAGACAGAGAAATCATCCAAAACCACAGCCTCCTTCCCAGAGCCCTTCCAGACACAGCCCAGAGGGAATATCGGGCTCTCAGGAGATCCCAGAGGGATCCTGGAAGAGTGGGAAACATTCAAATGAGTTTCCTGGAAAGGATCCGGAGTTCCCATCAGTGAAAGTGGGATAAACATCTGTCAGTATTAACAAACTCGGGCTGCACTTCCAGAGGGATTCACTCCCAGGATTGATGGGAATATTTGTGGGTTTTTACGGAAAGAGAATTCCTGATCTCTTCCTGATCAAATCATGTCCTGTCCTGGCGTTGTGACCTCATCTGGGCTGGAAACACCTGGAGCTCGTGGCCAGGCCAGGGCTGTGTCCCAGCCTGGTTTTTGTTCACCTCAGCCAGGTAACAGAGAGTCCCAGAGGATGGAAACAGAGAGAAAATTCCCCAAAAATCTGAATTTGTGATCAGCACAGTGCCCATGGCAGGGTACCTTAGGCAAGAATGTTCGAGCCATCTTTTTCCTACTTTTTATTCCATAAATCCTGTTCAACCACCCCTTCCAGCAGATCCCATCATCCCTTTTTGCTGTCAGAGTGAAATCCTGGCGCTGCCTCTCATGTCTCACCTTCAGCTTGGAAAGAATTTGGGAGCTATCTAAAATTGGGGATTTTCAGTGCTGCTGTTTCAGTGATATTCTGGGAATTGTTATTTATTTATTTAAGGAAATTACAAGGAGCTCCATGAAGGGTCTCCATGTTTTTATAATTATTTCATGATGTTTGTGATGTCTCAGATTTAATCACAAAACAAACCTTGTTTTCAGCCTGCAGCTTCTGATCTGCATCTTCCATACCAACTCCTTTTATCCGAGTTATTTTTTGGGAAGACAACTCACCATCAGCTAAACAATGTTTTCCATGCTATCTTCTCCAAAAGGCCTCTGAGGAACTCGGAAAAAATTCCGCTCAAATGACTTGATGATAGAATATTAAAATTCTTGGCGAAGGAATTCTGTCCTCCTTCCAGAAGAGTTTGCTTTCCATGGCAAAATTCAGTCTTTGTGGGAAAAGGAAAAACCTGAAGGTCACAAATATTCCCAAGGACAAAGCACTGCAGGACTTTGTGGGAATTGTGGGAATTGTGGGAATTGTGGGTTTTGGGACCTCCTAATTTTTGGTTGGACTACATCTCCGATGATGCTGCAACTCCAAGGAACCTCATGGTCTTCCCAGGGAGATGAAAGTATGAATTATTCACAGAAGTGAGCGGGAGCAGAAAATATTGGAATTATATTCCAATGAGAAGCTGCCACTCATTTTCCAAACCTGTCTTTTCAGGCTTTCACCGAAAGCTTTCATTTATTCAGCAGAAGGAATTTTTATCAAAAAAAATGAAAGTTTTCTATGGAAAAATCAACATGACATCTTAGCCTGGTTTGTTCTGAGCTCAGAATGAATCCCAGAGGAGCTATTCCCAAAGGATTTCAGCTGTGTCAATTAGGAACCCTTGTTAGGAGTGGATGCTGACTTAGAGGAGCTAAAGATAAAACCAGAGTTTTTTTTAAGTCCTCTGTGTTCTCCAGACTAAAAGTATTCCATATTTCCTCTTTAAATCCTCGCTCAGGAAAAAAACATGGAAGAATCCCACAAATTAAGAACGGTTCTTCTTAAAAAAGATCTATCCAATTTTCCAGTTGTTCCAGCAGTTCCATTGTCCTGTGGACTTTAATTAATCTGATTTTGGATGTGACCATCTTTAACTGATCTGATTTTCAGAGCTGTTCAGTTACCACCAAGGCTGGGATTTATCTCCAGGAATATCAAGGGAGCAAGGGATGGCCAGATCCAATGGAAGTGCAGATGAGGAGTTTGAATCGCAAGGAAAGGCTGCTGCAGCTTTTTACAGACATCCTTGTCCCCCATGCAGTTGGAAAGATGGAAAAATGTCCCTTCAGATGAAAGAACTGCCAGTGGTGGAAAAGAGGGATTTTGGTGATCGCGGGACATTTGTGCTGTGTCTGTGGATAAGTGTGGGATCAGCTCTGTCCTTGTCCTGGGGCTGGGGGTGCAAACCTCCAGATCCTGAGGTGAATGTGTTTGTGGCAGGGAGTTGTGGCTTCCCCAACTCTGGAATTGTTCCAGGCCAGGTTGGGCAGGGCTTGGAGAGCCCTGGGACAGCGGAAGGTGGAATGGGATGATCTTTAAATCCCTTCCATCCCAAACCCACGATACCTCCAGGAGTGCCAGGGATCCAGGCAGAGCTGCAGGAATTGTTCCAAGAGGCCAAATACACTCAATTCTACACAATTCCACACAATTCCACACAACTCCACACAATTCCACACAACTCCACACAATTCCACACAATTCCACACAACTCC
The DNA here is from genome assembly GCA_036785705.1 of Acanthornis magna. Classification (NCBI taxonomy): domain Eukaryota; kingdom Metazoa; phylum Chordata; class Aves; order Passeriformes; family Acanthizidae; genus Acanthornis; species Acanthornis magna. Next base: position 1,397,070 of record JAWUZG010000257.1, on the reverse strand, counting down.
ACACAATTCCACACAACTCCACACAATTCCACACAATTCCACACAATTCCACACAACACCACTCAATTCCACACAACTCCACACAATTCCACCCAATTCCACACAATTCCACACCATTCCACACAGTTCCACACAATTCCACACAGTTCCACACAATTCCACACAATTCCACACAACTCCACTCAATTCCACACAACTCCACACAACTCCACACAATTCCACACAGCTCCACACAATTCCACACAATTCCACAAAATTCCATACGATTCCACACAATTTCCCACAATTCCACACAATTTCCCACAGTTCCCCACAATTTCCCACAACTCCACACAAATCCACTCAATTCCACACAATTCCACACCATTCCACACAATTCCACACAACTCCACACAGCTCCACACAATTCCACACAACTCCACAAAATCCACAGAATTCCACACAACTCCACACAACTCCACACAGTTCCACACAATTCCACACAATTCCACACAACTCCACACAATTCCACACAATTCCACAAAATCCACACAACTCCACACAACTCCACACAATTCCACACCACTCCACACAACTCCACACAATTCCACATGATTCCACACAATTCCACGTAGTTCCACACAGCTCCACACAACTCCACACAATTCCACGTGGGCACTATCTCTGTTTCTCTTTCAGTGTATCCCTCCTGCTTAAGAATTCCGTGCCTACACCCTTTCCAGGCTTCCTAAGCAGGGTTAGGGAAACAATCCACGTTATTCTTGGTCACCTCGGGGCCATTTTTGATCAGATATGAGGATGAGAACAGGCATGAGGTAATTCCCCCCCAAACCCAAAATAATAATGATGATGATAATAATAAATGATTATTTCCCTTTGTGTGTTTGCTCTTTTGGGGGAGTTGATTTAGCTGGAGAGGGACATGTTTTCCATTAAATAAAAATGGGATTTCAATTGAAAGGGAATTAACCTTCAAGTTAAACCAGGAGTTTTCATCTCCAAGGTCACCTGTTGCTGGCAGGAGTGGCCAGGATTGAGCTGTGTTTAGAATTTAAAGGATTTGGAAAAGCCACACTTAGAGCTGCCTACGGAAACTGCAGATCATCGAGCGGGGATGGTTTTCCATTGGTTCCCAGATGGGTTTCCCCATCTGGAGATACGGAGCTTTTACAGAAGGAAGACAAAATATAAATTCTGGAAGTTTGTGCTCAAACAGGCACAGTGAGATGGATAAATGAGTGAGGAAGTTGACATTTTCCCCTGTGATTGAAAGGGAGACATCCTTGAGCTGGTTTTTTTTTTGTTTATTTGGGTTTTTTGGATTTCTTGGTGGATAAAACCCTGCCCTGGTGAAATGACCTTCCAAGGGTTTAGACTCAGAGCCTCAATAAACCATACAGCAGTTTAGGACAGGTTTAAATCCTATTTAAATTGATTTATGCTGCAGAGTGTCACCGACCTGAGGTGTAAATGAGAGTGAAATGTCCTTTGTATGAGGAGCTTGGAGCTGCCAATCTCCTCCTCAGAGCAGGAGACTCACAGAATTAATTTTGGATTTATTCCCCCTCCCTGGGAGATGAGGGGAGATCCATGTGTGGATCTCTGTGGGATCCTGCTGAAGGGGTTTTTCCCACCAGAGCACCCTGGGACAGTGGAAGGTGTCCCTGCCCATGGCAAAGGTCAGAGCTGGATGATCTTTAAGGACCCTTCCGTCCCAAACCATTCCAGGTTTTTGTGATTTTGTGAAGAAAAGATGTTTGGCACCTTTGACCTCCCACCGTTACCTGACCTCCCATCTCCAACTGCATCCTTGATCCATCATTAAATATCTGTGACCCACATATCCTGGGCAACAGCATCAGCTTTTCCTGCAGAAAAACGGAAACTTTGCGTTTTACAGGCATTTTTTAGACTCTGCTTGCTAAAAAAAAAAAAAAAAAAAAAAAAAAAAAAAAAAAAAAGCCCCCTGATCACCAAGTCATATTTCCAGTATTTACTGTACGTTATTTTTCCTTGAAGTTTCAGTTACCACCGTGCATCCAGAGCTTCGTATCATTCCCGTTTCCACTTCCAGCTGGCTGAGGATGTTGGCAGGGAGGTTATCGAGCCAGATGCAATTTATTATTATTGCCTTCTCCCTCTGTCCAAACATTTTTCTAACCTGTGGAGCTCTCTGGGATCGATCGTCGCGGACGATTTTTCTTCTGCCAAGCGCTGAGCTAAAAATGTCTTTGCTTAATCAAGGAAATGTCCGCAGGGGCTTGACTTTGATATGGAGTAAGATATCGAGGGCTTTTGATTAAAAATGTGGGAAAAAAAATTAGGAAGAAGCTGCCAAGTGATAGCAAATTCAGGCTCTGGTTACAGTAGTTTTACTGCATAAAATTTGACCCTATGATGTTACAGTGCATTTCTCCGGGATGATTGGAATCAGATTGGGTTTTTTCCCTCAAATTCATCGTTAGAGAAATGCCAGACATCCATTTTCCATGCCGAACCAGCTGCGGGGCTCCTTGGAAAACTGACTGAGCAATAGGATGCTGAGGGGTCGAGGTACTGAGTTGTGTTTAATCTGTGTCAGCTTTTTCTAATGTGAAATTTTTTTATTTTTTTTTTTTTCCCATTGAGTCAAGAAATAAAGGAAGATTTCTGAACAATTCTCTTGAGTCCAGAGGAGGCCCTGGAGCTGCTCCAGGGCTGGAGCCCCTCTGCTCTGGAGCCAGGCTGGGAGAGCTGGGGCTGTTCCCCTGGGGAAGAGAAGGGACAGGACACAGGGAATGGCTTCAAACTGGGAAAACGGAGATTTGGATGGGATCTTGGGAATTAGGAATTCCTGGCTGGGATGGAATTCCCAGAGCAGCTGTGGCTGCCCCTGGATCCCTGGCAGTGTCCCAGGCCAGGCTGGACAGGGCTTGGAGCAGCCTGGGACAGTGGGAGGTGTCCCTGCCATGGAATGGAACAGGATGAGCTTTAAGGTCCCTTCCAACCCAAACCATTCCATGATTCCATGACTCTTGTGGAAGAAGTTTGTTCTGGGAAACACTGCAGTCAAATCAGTCTTCCTTTATAAAATTAATACCTTTTAATTTCCTTGGATTTGGTTAAAAAAGGTTTACAACACTCATCGAATAAAGTTTATTTTGGCCACACTTTTTTGCAGTAATTGTGTCCTTATTAAGAAGCTGGAGTTGCCTTTAAAAAAAAAACAAAAAAACTATTAAAATCTGAAATATTTTATTCATGGTTTTATACTCACTCAAAATGGAAGTGTGAATGGCAATAAAATACATGGAAAAAGGGAAATAAAATGGAATTCAAGGCAAGGAAGCAGAGGTGGGTCAGGATTACAGACAGGGATGCAAAACAAGTGAATTCTGAAATCCTTTTTGCACAACCCCGTGGGATCAGGGGGCAAAAGGCAGAATTTCCTCATGTTTTCCTCCAAAAAAAGGGAGCGACTCGTGGCTTCCAGATGTTCCGAAAGGAAAAACAGAGCTAGGCCACATCACAGGGGAGAAATGCAGCTGGGATTTACCCAGGATTTTCTGAGGAAGTCTCTAAAGTTCACTGCTGAAAGGTGGGAGGGTGTGGTGGGGAAAAGGAACTCGACACTGCCTGAATTTATTCTGCTGTTTCCTCCTGCACTTCCTTCCCAGTCCTGGGTTGGAGAGAGGATCCTGGCCCAGGTTACAGCCAGGCTTGGAATGCCTCTAATTCCTTAATCTGAGTTTGGAGGATCTCATGGAAGATGCAGGAAAAATCAGTAGAAAAGTTGAAATTTTGGTGTAGAGACTGGTCCGTCGTTTTCAAAATATTTCAAATATTTCAATAATTCAATATATCAAACACTGAATTATTTCAATATTTCCGATTATGAATTATTATTTCTTCCCTTTGAAAACCACAATGGAGAAAATAGAACAATTTATGGAATATAAAAGGATACAGAAGGTGTTAAAATTTGTTTATTTTTGTCACTTGCCAATGGAAATTTCTTTTAGAAATTTGCAGAAGTTAATTCCATTTTTTTCCCTGAATTTATTTGTCTCAAATTGTGGTTGAGAAACTAATGGGAAAAGTCAAAATTCCCTATAATAACAACTTTCTTCCAACAGAATAAATAAGTTTATGATTTCATATTACAGGAAAATTTCTTCCCCGATTTAGTTCAAGGGAAAAAGTCTTTAATGTTTCTTTCCTGTTCACTTCTTCTGGGGAAATCTCATTTTATGGAAATTAGAGGATTAGAAAATATTTTCTAATAAAAGACAAAATATTTATCAAAAAAACCAACCCCTCAGTAAGATTTTCTTCTTGCTTTTAAACCCAAACTGAAAAAATCCATAAGGTTAGACCACAATAGGGTTAAAATAATAACAAAAGAGTTATAAATAATTATAAAGTATTAATAAAATTAGGTGATTATCAAATAACAAAATAAAAGAAAGACCTGGGTAAGTATTTTAAAGCACTTCTTAAAATGAGCTAAGATGATAACCAGAAAATAAAGGCGTGGAAATCCAATTTGTGTTTATATCCAATAAAAAACCTTGCCCTGGGATTGATCCAGCAGAACATCCAGGAGATCAGGGAATTTGCTAGGATTTTGTCCCAGGATTTATGGACGAACTGACCCTCTCAGTCAAATCCACCTAAATCCATGTAACATTCAACTCCAGATTTCCGTGAGCAAAACCCCCACGGAGATCCAAGATTAATGCTGCTGGAAATCTGTTTTCCAAGCCACCCCTTCCCTGTTTTCCAAGACAAAATTTGTCACGTTTCTTCCACTCCCGGGAAAGCTTTCCGACTGCACAACAGGTGTTTCACTGGAACGGGATGAGAGCGAAACCCGTGGACACAGCCCTCAGCAAAGCTTTCCTCCCACCTGCCCCTCTGCGGGCTCCTCCAAAATGTAAGGAAAACATGGAATTGATCCAAAATCCCCTCCGTGAGGTCTGAGGTCATTCCATGCTTCAGCTGCTCACCCAAGGTGACCTCATAGCCAAGAGCGTGACCGTTTTCCCGTTAAATTGATTAACGGCGGAGCAATCAAAGGATTCCAGCGCTCCTGCCAGCGGGGAAGGCCTTGGGAGCACGAGTTAATTCTCCAAGGCATTTTCTTTACAAGTTCCTCCTTCCCTGGGTTCCTAGAGATGGATTTTTTTTTTGGAGCAAAGGGCACGAGGAGCAGGAGTTTGATGAATCCACTTCCAACTGCGCGGAGAGGATCTTTTGGAAATGTGGAATGAGCTAGAGGAGTCATCCTGGACTGTGTAATTCAGACTGATAAATTGATTAATAGTAGGGTAATCAAAAGATTCCAATTCTGCTGCCAGGAGAATTAACCTCGAAGCACAGGTTAATTCCCCAAGGCATTCCAAGTTCCTTATTCCCTGTGTTCCTGGAGATGGATTTTTTTTTTGGAGCAAAGAGCATGAGGAGCAGGAGCCTGATGAATCTGTCCACTTCCAACTGCCCGGAGAGGATCCTTTGGAAATGTGGAATGAGCTGGAGGAGTCATCCTGGACTGTGTAACTCAGTCTGTCTTTTCTGACAGCTTTCCTGGATCCGTCTGATTTATTGGATTAAATTGATTCATCGGACTGATTTATTAGATTAAATTGATTCATCGATTGATAAATTGATTAATAGTAGGGCAATCAGAGGATTCCAATTCTGCTGCCAGGAGAATTAACCTCGAAACACAGGTTAATTCCCCAAGGCATTCCAAGTTCCTTATTCCCTGTGCTCCTGGAGATGGATTTTTTTTTTTGGAGCAAAGGGCACAAGGAGCAGGAGCTCGATAAATCCACTTCCAACTGCCCGGAGAGGATCCTTTGGAAATGTGGAATGAGCTGGAGGAGTCATCCTGGACTGTGTAACTCAGTCTGTCTTTTCTGTGAGCTTTCCTGGGTCTGTCTGATTTATTAGATTAAATTGATTAATCGACTGATAAATTGATTAATAGTAGGGTAATCAAAAGATTCCAATTCTGCTGCCAGGAGAATTAACCGTGGAAGCACAGGTTAATTCCCCAAGGCATTCCAAGTTCCTTATTCCCTGTGCTCCTGGAGATGGATTTGTTTGGAGCAAAGGGCACAAGGAGCAGGAGTTTGATGAATCCACTTCCAACTGCCCGGAGAGGATCCTTTGGAAATGTGGAATGAGCTGGAGGAGTCATCCTGAACTGTGTAACTCAATCTGTCTTTTCTGACAGTTTTCCTGGGTCTGTCTGATTTATTAGATTAAATTGATTCATCGGTCTGATTTATTAGAATAAATTGATCCATCGATTGATAAATTGATGAATAGCAGGGCAATCAAAAGACTCCAATTCTGCTGCCAGGAGAATTAACCTCGGAAGGACAGGTTAATTCCCCAAGACATTCCAAGTTCCTTATTCCCTGTGCTCCTGGAGATGGATTTGTTTGGAGCAAAGGGCACGAGGAGCAGGAGCCTGATGAATCTGTCCTCTTCAAACTGTCCGGAGATGTGGAATGATCTGTTGGAATCATCCTGGCCTGTGTAACTCGGCCTCTCTTTTCAGACAGATTTCCTGGTTTTTACAGAGAGCTGGGAAAAAAGAGGAGGAGGAATTGTGATCATTAGTATTCTTTTCCTTTGCTCTCCTCCATTTTTCAATTGCAGCAAAAATGTTGAAGTAATGAAACTTAATGCATCCAAATTTGTACAAATTCCAGATGAATTTTATGGAAAAACCAGACTCGTCCTGAGCAAATTGTTATGACTGTGACCAGGAGCAAATCACCAAAACTTAAAAATCGCAGTTACTGTTCAGTTTTCTGGGAAAGACAATACCCCAAGAACTGCAATTCTTCTTTTGAACAACTTCTTGTGTTTCTGTCCATGAAGGATCTGGCACAGGAGGTGACTTCCATAGAATCTCAGAATGGTTTGGGTTGGAAAGGATCATAAATATGACCCCGTTCCACCCCAGCCATGGCAGGGACACCTCTCACTGTCCCAGGCTGCTCCAAGCCCTGTCCAGCCTGGCCTGGGACACTGCCAGGGATCCAGGGGCAGCCACAGCTGCTCTGGGAATTCCATCCCAGCCCCTCCCCACCCTCCCAGACAGCAATTCCTTCCCAATATCCCACCTGAACCTCCTCCCTGTCACTTTGAAGCCATTCCCCTTATCCTCTCACTCCATGCTCTTGTCCAAAGTCCTTCTCTGATTTTCTCGGAGGCACGGAAAGGCCCCAGAGCCTTCTCCAGGCTGAAGGATCCCAACTCTCCCAACCTCCTGCCTTGGCTGCTTTTCCAATGGAAACTCTAAAGACAAACATGAAACCCTGGCTCTCCCTTAAATCCAATGGAGAAAAATTGATGGATCAATTCCATACTAAACCCCTGATCTGGATAAACCACGAATTAAATCCATTAAATCTATCTTCATCTATCAATTATCATTAACCAAGTTAATTATCTGGGGTATTGTTGCCTACAAATAGTCAAATTAATCCCATCGCAAATTATTTTGAAGGTCTAAAAATGTCCTCAATAATTATCACTATGGCAAAAAATTAAAATAATTTAATTTGATAAGGCCCATTCTTACTAAGTTTTAATTATGATTAAGGCTTAATCTTAGTTTTTTTTCTAAGCTGTTTTTAAGGAATGTTTCCTTGTTTATCTCTCTGTTTTAGGGTAATAGAAAATCTTTGTTGCCTGTTTTGTGGGTTTTTTTAATAGCTAAAATAAAAATATTTATATTTTGATTTCCAGCTTTGATCAAAAATTTCCTTCTTCTTCTCTTTCATTTCCTTTCCCTTTGTACCATCAGAGAACTTTTGCTCTGCCTTTAAATTATTTCTATTTGTTTGAGGCTTTTTTTTCAATTTTTTAAAATTATTTTAAGAGAGGAGCTTTGGAAGGACTGAGAAAACACAACATCCCTGCAAGTTCCAAAATATTTACTCAAATTCCTGCCTTTTCCATAGTTCTGAAGATTTTTTTAAACCATGGATTATGAAATGTCTTTTGTCTTTGAAGTTATCTAAATGAAAATAAAATTGTATTGTTTATTACCAGAAAACCTTACCTGGGCATCCAATCCAAAATATAGAACAGGAAAAGGTCATGGAGATTCCTTTGGGAAAGTTTATTTCCTTTTAAGTTTTTTGCTGCTCTTTCAAGTCCATTCTTACACATAGGTAAAGTTTTTTTTCAGGCTAGATTGTTAAAATAAAAATAGGATTTCTAAATTAATATCTCCTCCATAAAAGCTTTATTTGTTATTTTCTTGTGACTTTTTATTGTTATTTTCCCTTCATAACATTGGAGATGTAATGACCCCAGACTGACATTCTCCATCAATGAAAACCCAATCTTTTAAAGGAGTACAGACAATTAAATCCATTAAAATACTGATAAAATATAATGGAAATATTGTAATATTTCCTTTGCGAAGGTAAAAAACTACTTCCAAGTGTCAGAAATTTCAGTAGGATATGGAAGCATCTGGAGAAGCTCCTCCAATGCTTTGGGGCAAAGTCTGCCGAGAGATTGCACAGAAAAGATTGGAGCGTTGGGATGTTTGATCACTCCCAAATTTTAACCTGCTCTTTATGGCCTTAAACCCTTTTTGCTCTCATGGAGAAATCCCAGGATGGGTCAGGCTGGAAGGGAGCACAAAACAGATTGGAGCGTTGGGATATTTGATCACTGCCAGATTTTAACCTGCTCTTTATGGCCTTAAACCCTTTTTGCTCTCACGGAGAAATCCCAGGGTGGGTCAGGCTGGAAGGGAGCACAGTGGGAATTTGGTGTCACCTCCCTGCTCCAGGCCCTGCATCAGGAGCTCCGTGTCCTTCCTGTCCTGAGGATCCAGAGCTGGACACAGCCTCCAGATGTGGCCCCAAACCTTTGGGAATTTCCATCTCCGAGCTTGTCCCTCCCTTTTTCTCCTTCCAGTGACAGAATTGCCAGGCCTGGGCAGTGCTTTCCCATTATTTACCAAGGTAGGCACTGCCTGCTTTTCCAGTGCCAAAGTGTCCATGCGTAATTCCTAGAAGTTTTTCTGTCTGCTTGTCTGGAGTTGGAATCGAGGCAGATTGGAACAGGAACCGAGCAGAACCTGCTGTTAATTAGGGCTGCTCAGAGCCCCGGCCTGCCTTTCATGTTGGGTATTTTTGACGTGATCCTTTGGAACAGACGCAGGTGCTGTGCACTGAGCCAAGCTTGAGATGCTTTCCAAGGCTCCTTCCAGCACCAGGGGGGTCGTGGGGTCGCCTTTATTCCTATGGAATGGTTAAGAGCCAGCCATGATTCCTGGTATCCGATGGGAAGGCTGATAAGGGGCTGGGAGCAGAAAAAAGCTGTTTTTCATCGCTGGGGTTGTTCAACAAATGTGTTGCGACAGAAGTTTGAAGCCCTCGACATCCAAACCCCAAAGCATTTCGCACTCCTAACCTCCTCCTCCTGCGTCTCCTCTCCTCCAGGAACAGAAGGAGGTAATTTCCAAGGTCAACATGTCCCCTTTTATTCGGATGCTCCTTTGAAAGAGAAAGAAGGAAAGAGACATATTCGTCTTGACCTGTGAATTCCAAGCTCAAAGGACTCTGCGGAATAACCCTGCCCTCATCTGAAAGGCTCGTTTCTGACATACCTCGGGAACGGCCAGATCTGATAGCGAATATCACTCAGGGTTCTTTCATGGAGCTCATTTCCTAATCTCCGTGCTCCATCGCTGCGAGGTTAATAGGAAAACAAACAAATGGGAATATTGCCGCAATCAGGCAGAAATCCCAGCTCTGTTTACATGGTTACACGGCTTTCATGTGCAGACAGCAAACAGATGGCTCCCCGAACAGAGAGACACCTCCGTTTGGGGGATTTGGGCCTTGGTGGGACACGATTCCCTCCTCTGCCTCGTTCAGCAGTGCCTGCACTGGGATGAGGGAGGTGTGACTCAAGAGATTCATGGCAGAAGCCCCAGAGAAATGAGAATTAGAATGAGCTGTGACATCCCTGTGTGAACAAAACCAAGTGCAAGGTGCGTTCCTGGGTCAGGATTGTAGAAATCTGCACGCCTGTTGGATGGATGGCCTCTGCGGTGTGTGGATGTGGTTTGGACGGAGACAGAGATCTCTGGAGTCTGGTCTTAGAGCATGGGGTTTATTGTGATAAAGAGCGTGGGGGTGAGAGACCTGCTATGAACCGCCAGGCATGGCCCAGAGCAGGCAGAGAGGTGAGAGAGGTGCAGGAATTGGGAATGCAGAATACAGAATAGAATGGTAAGGGTTAAGGGTGTAAGGGCAAGGGTCCCGTGGTCGCTGCTTACAATAAATCATGTTCTGTACTGAATATTCTAATTTTCACTAACCAGTCTAGGACAAGATACAAATTCTATAACATTTACATACAGCCTATGAGCATCCTTATATTACCATATGGCATTATATTTTAAACCCTAAAAACTGCTTTTTCTACCTTATGCTAAATTCGTAAAGTCTACTCTGACCCTTGGACCTGCAGGCAGGCGAGGGCTATTGTCTAATCAAGGAGTGGATTACCTTCAGTTGGCCAAACCATTGTTTTCCTGTTAATTAGTAACTGGGGTTTGGTATCTCAAAGCTTGCCTTCATTTCAATCTCTCTTACGGTTTCTATATCCTCAGCATCTTTTGCCAGGTAATAATATTTATAAGACTTTCCTATTTCATCTTCCCCAACAGGGATAACCCCCAGGATCAATCCAGGCTGGGCATGGACAGATGGAGCAGCCCCAGGAGAAGGAGCTGGGGGTGCTGGGGGTGAGAGCTGGACAGCCCTGGCCATGTCCACTGGGACCCAGAAATCCAACTGGAAATCCAACTGAATCCTGGGCTGATCCCCATGTGGGCAGCAGGAACGGGATTGGGATTGTGTCCCTGTGCCCCACTCAGGCTCAGCCCCACCTGCAGAGCTGCCCCAGCCCTGGATCCAGCACGGGAAGGAGCTGGAGCTGCTGAGAGAGTCCATGGAGGCTCCAGGATGAGCAGAGGATGGAGCAGCTCTGCTGGGAGGGAAGGCTGGGAGAGCTGGGAATGTTCAGCCTGGAGAGGAGAAGCTTTGGGGTGAGCTCAGTGTGACCTTGCAGGACCTGAAGGAGCTGCAGGAAACATGGAGACAGACAATTTCCAAGGGATGGAGGGACAGGACACAGGGAATGGCTTCCCACTGCCAGAGGGGAGGGATGGATGGGATATTGGGAAGGAATTCCTGTCTGGGAGGGTGGGGAGGGCTGGGATGGAATTCCCAGAGCAGCTGTGGCTGCCCCTGGATCCCTGGAGTGTCCCAGGCCAGGCTGGACAGGGCTTGGAGCAGCCTGGGACAGTGGGAGGTGTCCCTGCCATGGCTGGGGTGGAATGGGATGAGCTTTTAGGCCACTCCAACCCAAACCATTCTGGGATTCTATGAAATACCTGATGGGGAAGGATGAAAGAGAATGGAACTAGAGGCTTCTCAATGATGCCCAGAGCCAGGAAAAGGGGCAAACTGAAAACCAAAAAATTCTGTTTAAACAGAGGAAACCGGATTTTTTTTTTCTCTTTTTTTTTTTTTCTCTCTGAGGTTTGTGGTACATTGGGACAGGCTGTCTAGAGATGTTGGAGGGGTTTCCAAAACCAGGAATCTGTGCTCACTGCTTGAGAGGCAAAAGGTAAAGCAAACGAAAGCACCTTTTACCTCACCCTGAAGGTGAGAATGCAAGGCCTTGGTAAATGCCAAAGAGAAGGAAATTCCGAGTGAAAGGGAAAGGGAAACCCTCGACAGAGGAAATGCTGAGTTACTGCTGATCACGGAGCCTCAGGACAAAGGGGAGGATTTTTTTCTACTCCTTTCCACTCTTGCTGAGTTTCAACATTTGGGGTTTGACTTGGGATGAAGTTGATTTTTTATGGCCCCACAGCTGCTGGGAGGTTTGAAACAAGACTAAAGTGGGTATAAAACGTCCCCAGTGACGGATCTGGGTGAGCATTTTGCCAGGGCAACAATAACAGCGTCAAATTATGCTCAGAAATGGGAAAGATCTCATCCAACCCATGTTGGAATCAAGGAAAAAGACTTTATTGGACTTTGGAATGGTTCTGGCCTCAGGCATGGCAATTAAAGCAGATATTGGACAGATTTTGCTGCGGGAATCACCAGAGGGAATTGTTAATGCATTGACAGCACCACCCCACACGTGTAACCAAAAACCAGCCCAAAAACCCCGAAATATTTGCTCATCTCCATCACTTGGTCCAGTTGGAAAGGTCTAAGGCATGGACAGACTTTGGACAATGAGGATTTTCCCATGTAAATTAACGTCCAACATGAGGAGAAACCGCTGGGCTGAACAGGAGCTGGTTTTATCAATTCTAGTTTTTATCTATTTCTTTTTATCATTTTTGTCTGATTTATCTCCACGCTGCAGATGATGGAGCAGGAGTCTCTAGGATCCAGACCCTGGAGCCAGGAGGTCCTGATTCCCTCAAAGCCTTGCCTATGGATGCTATTCTTTTGCTGCTGTCAGAATTCCCTGAAATAATTTTAATTTTACTCCCTCAATACAAGTGAGGCTGAGAAGAAGGAGATGAATTGTGAGAAGCTTTAATCAGGGTTAAGGTATTAACTTTGCCTTTTGAACGGCAATTTGTAAAACATGAGAAATTCTCTTTTTTTTCCCTTTTTAAATTTTTTTTTTGCAGGTGAGTCTTGCTTGAGTAACCCCGAACCATTCAGGTAATTGGTACCATCCACTTGGATATTGAAATATATAAATATATACACAGATAAATGCAGATCTATGCAGAAATATACAGATGTGAACAGATATAAACAGATATAAACAGATATAAACAGATACATTCAGACACACACCCACACGTGCCTGGGTGAAACCTCACACCAACATTTTCCCTCTTCAATAAGACACACTTCCCTCGTCTCTTCTCCGTGTGGTTTTCTGTATTTATATCAGCATTAAATGTAATTTATTACGTTTGCAGCCCTGACGGTGTGAATAAATTGCCGTTCATTAGACGTTGGCAAGGCATGAAAACATCTGGCTCCTAGAGAAGCACGGGATTTTTCTGGAGCTTTTGTTCCGTTAGATGGAATTACTTTGGGAAAACCTCCGGAGAGAAACCTCTGGCTCGACAGCCTCCAGCCACATTCCTGCGAGAGCAGGGGAAGTCTGGGGCTTGCTCTTTTCCAGGTTGGAACATCCAGGGGACAGCAGGGAATAAGAGCGAGGGAAACACAGAAAGGAAATTGGGAGAGAACTGGGATCTTAGAGACTGCTGGAATTTTGTAGAATCTCAGGATCATTGAGGTTGGAAAGAACCTCCAAAATCGTCAGTCCAACCTTTAATTGAACACCCCCACGTCCACTAAACCATTTCATGGAGAGCCACCTCTCGTTTTTTGAAGACCCAACTTAATCCACAGGCAATTCATCTCCAAAATTCCCTGACTGATGGGAAGGATCCAAGCATGTGACAGCTCCCAGCAGAGGTCAAATGTGGGAGTCAGGAAACCTGAATTTGCTACATCTGTACGAGGAGCAGCTCCAGTCCTCTGAAACAGAATTTTAATCTCAAAACCATGGGAAAGTTTTTGTTGGATGTCTGTCAGTCTCTTGTCCAACAAGCTCATTCCTTTGGAAAAACGATGGAAAAACTTTGACAAAATCTGTTCAATCCTGAAAATGCCCGAGGACGGAGGTTGTTCTGCGCCGCTATGGAATTCTAAGAAGGACACTCAGGAAGGACAAAAAAACCTATCCCGAAGTTGATAACAACAGCAGCAGACTGGGGATGAGAACTTCCAAGTGGCAAGAGGCCACAGCGAAAAAAAAACAACAACCCGAAAAGCAGATTAGCATTGAACCGATGTCAAATAAAATACTTCCGGTCAGCTCAGGGAATCCAAGTGAAACAATCCTGTTTCAAGGAATGCTGAAATATTTCATTTTTTCGCAAAAAAAAAAAAAAAGCTGAAGGAAAACATTTTGACAGATGCATTTCCATTCAGTGGAAGAAGGAAGAATTAATCTTCTCATCCTAATTCGGAATGAAAGCAGATGGTGCAATCTTAGAATACCCCACCAGAATCCAAAATCCTAAAGTTCAGTTCCCTCAGTCCTAAAGGAGTGAGGGAAGTAGGTGAGTAAAGTAGGTCATAACAGATCTCCTGGAATTTGGGAATCTGGGAATCTATTCCATAACCTTGCACATTTAAATTTTACACATTTAAACAGAAATACCCATCCTAGTATCCAAAACTTTGTGAAGGAATTGGATAGATTCCATTGATTAAAAGAATCTCAACAACTAAATCAAATCCGCGCTCTCTCTCCCAAAGATAACAATATTAAATGTTTGCGAAACCAGAAGAAAATTCTTCCTTAAAAATCACATATCCATCCATGGATTGTTCTCCTGCCCTTCCTTTGCTGGAATTCCCTACTGCATCCTGGGAATGCACACCTTCACCTTCACCAGTCTGATTCCTGCCCTTTTTTCGAGGTCTTGGCTGTGGTGTTTCCTGATATTGATATTTCCTGTCACCGTCTGCTGGCTTTTGTCCCTTTGGAGCAGAACAAACCCTGGCCTAAAATTCCCTGGGAGCTCTGGAAATCTATGGAGAGCTCAGAAGAAAATTGATCTTCATGAGGTAGTGCCTTCTCTCGATGATGATTAAATTCCTTGGTGGACGGACAGACCTACACAATTCCTGGAGCCTCTCCTGAGGAAATGGGAATCTCCTGCCATTTTTTCATCCTGTTATGTTTAAATTCACTCTGACACCTGCCAAAAATGAAAACCTTTGAGGCAAGGAGAGCTTGGAAAAAGTTGAAATCGAAATGTGAATCCAGCTATATCCTCCTCATATCCTTCAGCATCAGGAGCTGTAGAAAAGTGCTTCGAGGTTTTGGGGACAAACCAGAGCATGGGGGAGGTTCTCCTGTCCCCTTTTCCATTCCATGGCCTCCACTGGATTTTCTCCAGCAGCTCCATGTCCTTTTTATGTAGCAGGCACCAGAACTGTCCCCAATATTCCAGGATTTGGCTGGTCAGGGACAAAGGGGACCCCACAAACACAGGACCCAGGGTGTTCCCTGTGGGTCACCAGGCGTCATTCCCAGCTCTTCCAGGAAAAAAGGATAAGCAGAAGGCACACAACAGTTGCTGGAAAAAGAAGCAAAAGCCTTCCCCTCTGGGCTGTCCTTTCTGAGGAATGATGTTCCTATCCAGAGATGCTCCCTCGGAGAGGCCTAAGATCACAATTCAATAAATTTAATAAATTAAACTCTCAGGCCTCAAAGAACTTGCCCTCAGGCAGAGTTATAAAACAGAGCCTACACACACACACACATAGAAGCTTTATTTTTTATTTTCCGGGATCAAGAGTCAGCCATGAATCCGAATCCCTCCGTGCAGCCACTGCGGTTGCAGAGGGAAGAGCCAAAAAAGGTCTGGAAAAGCAGATTTATCTCGCATTACTGCTGCTGGGCTGGCCTGGCTGGAGGCAGCTCAGTCCCCTGTTAGCACGAGGGATGAGAGCAGGAATGTGGCCTCCCTCTGTGCTGCTCCGAGGGTTTTCCAGAGTCACTGGCAGCAGAAAAAGTGAGGGAAAGTTGTTCCAGGCCCGGGGTGGTCACTGCTGGAGAGCAGATTGGGTACAGGAGGCACAGCCTGGATATGGAAATGCTGCACGAGGGCTTCACCTCCCTTCCCGATCTCCTGGTTCTGCTCACAGTTCCTTACAGATCACTTTGGAACTCTGGACAGATCGTTTTTTGTAGGATCAGGATCTCCAGGATTGCCGTCTGTGGTGCGGTTTGCTTCAGACGGCCAGGACGGAGACAAGAGACTCCTGGATTACCTCTTAGAGCATGAGGTTTATTATAATAAAGCGTGGGAGTAGAAGAGCTGCTAGGAGCCACCAGGTGCAGCTCAGAGCAGGACAGAGAGGTGAGAGAGACAGAGAGAAGTACAGGATACAGGATATGGAATACGGAATAGAAAAAGTACAGTGGTTGCAGTTTGCAATACAATAAATCATCTTCTGTGCTGAATATTCTAATTTTCACTAACCAATCTAGAACAAGCTACAAATTCTATAGCACTCACATACAGCCTATGAGAGTCATTGCATTACCATACGGTGTTACATTTTAAACTCTAAAAACTGCTTTTTGGACCCTCTGCTAAGTTGGTAGGGTCTGCTCTGACCCTTGGGCCTGTCTGCAAGCAGAGGGGATTGTTTAATCAAAAAGGGGAATTGTTTAATCAAAAGGGGGAATTGTTTAATCAAAAGGTGATTACCTTCAGTGGCCACACCATTGTTTTCCAGTTGTTCAGTCACTGGGGTTTGGTATCTCAAAGCTTGTCTTCATTTCAATCTCGCTTATAGTTTCCATATTCTCAGCATCTTTTTCCAGGTAGTCATATTTATAAGACTTTACTATTTCATCCTCCCCAACAGTTTTTGGTTCTTCAGGCCCCTTGCAGAGCTCTGGAGACGGGAGATACTCTTATCTAAACCTTATCACTTACGTGGTCTAATGGGCGTCCCCATGGCCGTGGGACACGGAGCAAAACATCTGAGCTGGTCCCTTCCATTTGTGGCTCTCTTTTTAGGGATTGTTTTTATTTTATGAAAGAAAAAGGCAAAATATTTTTGAATTTTGAATTTTGAATGAATTTCGGCTTTTGAGATGCACAACCTGCTGTTCAGAACAGAAAAAGCTGTTTCTAGTTAAAAGTGGAAATGTTCTGCTGCAAGTGCCTTCTCCAAAGCCACTCGGTTGATTTTAATTTTGAGCAGAAATAAAAATTTATTTGAGGAGGCTGCTGTGGGTCTGGTCATGTGAGAGTCAGTGACAATGAGGGGCTTGAGTTCAGCACGAAACGAGAGGAGGGTGGAGTGGATTGGCTCCAAGCAAAATCCATTAGCGCTGGAACCTCTTTGGGATCATGGCCAGCAGAATTCTGCTCGGAATTCTCCAAGAAAACTCAGAGCACCGAGGGATCACAGTCCCTGGGCTTCTGACAAGAAATAGCTTTGGGGGAAATCCTAAAATGCTCTTGGTTTAATATAAAGCTGGCTCCATCCCATTTGGAACGGGAAAAAATCCCAAGTACGTGGGTGATTGCTCCGTGTGCTGCTCAAAGCCCTGGGACTCAGGGATACTCTGGAAAAAGGGACAGATTGATCAAAAACAAACAGATAGAGCCAAACGATTCTTGTTATTAAACAGGAGGAAAGGGAAAATCAGAATTATTATCGCTGGCAAGAGAATTAATCAGCTCTGAGTGATGAAACAGATGAAGTTTGGCTTCCTAAAGCACAAGATCTCTCCCAAGGTGAAAGTCTGGTGTGTCTATTAAAGTTTGGATGAAAGGAAATCTGAAATTTGGGATTTTATATGATCTCTTGCCTCTGTAGACCCCTTAATGCTTCATATGGGCAAGTCCAAGTTTTATTTTGGTGCAACACCCACAGATTGTCTTTCCCAAGGAATTTTTCCATCACAGCTGCAGGAAGCTGGGAGCTAAACTGTTAAATTTGTCAGTGGCTGAACAAAAGAGTCAAAAACATTGCGAGAAGAGTTCCTGACCATTGCAGACTGCACGGACATGGCACAATCCGTGCGGATTCCTCAAGCTTCCCCGGATAGCATTTCTGTAGTTCTGACATCCTGGAGTTGCATCTTTGTGCCATCCACTCCTCATTGCACAGGAGATTTTGATTCCAAAACTTTTCATTCCGCATGGGATTTTGATTCAAAAAACTCTTCATTGCACAGGGAATTTTGATTCCAAATATTTTCATTGCACAGGGAATTTTGATTCCAAATCTTTTCATTGCACAGGGAATTTAGATTCCAAATCTTTTCATTGCACAAGGGATTTTGATTCCAAAACTCTTCATTCCACAGGGATTTTGATTCCAAAACTCTTCATTCCGCAGGGATTTTGATTCCAAAACTCTTCATTCCACAGGGATTTTGATTCCAAAACTTTTCATTCCACAGTGATTTTGATTCCAAAACTTTTCCTTGCCCACCTGGCAACAATGAAGCCAAACCAGCCAAGAACCCTGAGATTGGATCTTGTAACTTCCACAGGAGATTCCTTCCAGGGATTTTTGGGAGGTTTGATTCCACCAGGCAATGCCAGGACCATGCAGTCTGAGCATTGGGATAATTCCTTCAGGATTCCCCAAATTTTCCTTGTGGTGTGGTCCCAGTAGCAGCACTCAGGGTCTCCTGAGGGTTTTCCAGCACTTCCTGCAATGAGACCAGCACCAAAAAATCTGACCCTAAACCATTCCTCCACTCCATAGATCCCTTCAAAGATAGCCACACATCATCAGAAATGCTCCAGCCCCTGCAGAGGAGCTCTGGAGCAGCTGGAACATCTTCCTCTGGAATAACAACGCCAGAACAAGGCTTTAGTATAGAAATAATTTCCACGAGCAGATTCCCATTTCCTGATGCAGCTCTGACTGGGATTTGACAGCTGATTTTTGCAGTGCCCCCAAATATATTCCCCCATAAAGCAGCTCCGTGCTCTGCAAGGTTTCTTGGCAGGATTTATAACCCAGATGTGACTTCAGGTGCTTAGACCCAGACCAGGCTGGGCTGTGGTGCTGAGAAACATCTGCACAAGCAGTTCCGAGCAGGAAAAAGTGCTTCCAGCTCTGGGATTAGTGTTTTATCCTGTCTTATCCTGTGCTCTGCCTCCTCGCATGTTAATAACCATTTTAATGTGCCTTTCTGCTGGAATAACTGGGCCATTAAGGGATGAAAGGATTTAAAGTGATTATCATTAGCCTGAAAGTCTGGCAGAAAGGAAAGATGAGACTTTCCTCAGCTGTGTTTCAGAGCAGATTGAAATTCAGTGTTCCTGGGAGTTGCTGCCTTAGGGATTCCCGGTCCTGTCCTGTGAAGATTTTGGTGCTTCCGTGGAGGATCAGATCTCCTGACTTCCTTTGGACCTCTCCTAAGGCAAACAGAGGCTGGCACTGAGGGCTGAAGTTCCATCCAAAATGTTTCCCAGGGGATGCAAAAAACCTTTTAAAAGCACTTTAATCTGGCCCTGAAATAGTCCCAGTTTGGTCACCTTGAGGTTTGACCCCAGAGCATAAACGTGGATGGACAGTCAAGCAAATTCTGAGATCCCTCCCATGGTTTTGCAAGTTTGTCTAATTGGGATTTTTTTTTCCTCCCATCAATATTTCCCTGCACAGGTAAAATTTGCGGTTGTGTTAATGTAGCTCCTGCTTGAACCGAGACTCAAGAAAACGAGCCTAATCCAAATATTTGGGAATGATTTATTTGTCTGTTCACACGCCAGTCCTGGTTCCTTCTGCAAGTGTGCTGAGGTGGGAGATTTCAGGAATATTCCAGTGCTGATGGAGGGTTCAGGAGCAGGGAAAAGACAGTGGAATTCTCTGTGTTGTTGATCCACCTCCTCTGTTCTCTGCATCTCTCAAGGTTTCCACATGAACTTAACCTCCCTCATCCTTTAGCGATCCTAAACCTAATTTTGAGGCTTTTGCTATGATTTGTTCCTTGACTTTTCCCGATCAGAACCCATCCCAGGCTGACAATCCCAGCTTTGGAAAGGTTAGGAGAGTCTTCCCGACTTTGATCCAAAGCTTTTTGACCTCAGCGAGGGCTTTGGATCATCCCTTGAAAGCTCTGTCATTTTTATCCCTCCCCATCCCAGCTCTCCCTCTTCCCTCTCCCGTTTGTTGTTCCTTCTTTCCACCCTGGCAGAAGTTCCCCAGGATTCTGCTTTGCTGGGAGCCAGAGCCAATTAATTAATTCTGATTAATTCTGGTCTGAGTGGCACCTCTGGACAATCCCCAGGGGAGAAGGAAGCTCCTTCCTGCCCCTTTCTCTGTTCTCCTGGGTAACCAACCCCATAAATAACCAAAAAGGAACCAGACAAACCCTAAAGCAGGAAGAGAGAGACTCAGTTTTATCCACATCAGCTCCCAGATTATTTCACTGAACCTCCACGGGAATGAAATGAAGGATGTGACCTTTTAGGGTGGACATCGCCTTTGGGGGCAAACCCTAAAACAGGAAGAGAGAGACTCAATTTTATCCATATCAAATCCCAGATTATCTCACTGAATCTCCACGGGAATGAAATGAAGGGTGTGATCTTTTAGGGTGGGCATCCCCTTTGGGTGCCTCGTTATTTTCTGCTCATTAATCCCCTAATTAGAGCTCATTTCTCGGGGGTTTTTCCTCTCAGCTCCTCATGCTCTGCTTCTGGGTGGGATTTCTTTGCCTGATCCCAACGATCTGAGCTCCAGCAGAGCGAGACCTCCTCCACATCTTTGGGGAGCATTAAATGTGCTGGAAAGGAGCAATGGTGGATACACCAATAAAATCATGGATATTTCACTCAAGCCATGTATTTATTACTCAAGCGATTACAAGAACTTTCCACCAACATTTTATATCTTTTTCTTTCTCATCCACCTCCCCTCCACCCAAGGCTGAACAGTTTTCTTGAAGGGAATTTTTCTATCAAATTCAATGATCTATTTCAGCTAAATAACTCCAGGGTTTTTTTGTTTGTTTGTTTTGGGTTTGGTTTTTTTTTTGTTTGTTTGGTTGGTTTTTTGTTGTTGTTTTTGCTTTGGGTTTTTTTTTAGTTTTTTTTTTTTTTTTGTATTCTTTGTTTTTTGCTTGCATTTTTCTCGCAGAGAAACTGCAAAAAATTTTCTAAGCATCACTTGCCTCAGGCTGGTCACTTGAAAAACGACCTGAAGAAATCGCAAAATAAAAGGTTGATCTTTGGAAAAAAAAAAAAGATGTTATATTTATTTAGGCATCCAAATTCATTTATCTCAAAAGACTCAAGTTTTGTTTCCATATTTCTCTGTGTTTTAACAGAGAAATCTTCGTGTATCTGATCCAGCAGAGTAGATTTATTCTTCCTGCAGGAGAACCATGACCTGCTTTTCCTTTTGTTGAAGAGCCAACATTTTCCCTCAGACTGGAAAAGAGATTAATGGAATCCTCCCTCCCGATCCCAATTTATCTTCCACCGTCTCCTGGTGCTTTCCAGAATTCCGGGGTAAGGAATGATCCCAACAGCAGAGTGGGACTGCACCACAGGCCCTCCCTCATCTCTGAGTCACACCAGAGCAGGAAAAAATCAAAATATCAAAGGAATACCAAGGAAGTTTTGGGGAAAAAAATCCTGAGTTTAAAGTCTAGAGCTCAAAACCTTTGGGCAGTTGGTTCATGGTCAGGACCTGACACTCCTCAGGACCAGGCACCACTGCTGCTGAGCCAGGTGCTCCCAGCCTGGGGGGCTTAAACCCAGGCCTACAGACCGGGATTAAATTCTGTATCCAGTCGGGATTAAATTCCATATCCAGTCGGGATTAAATTTCATATCCAGTCAGGATTAAATTCCATATCCTGTCGGGATTAAATTCCATATCCAGTCAGGATTAAATTCCATATCCAGCCACAAACCCAGTCCTACAGACCAGGACTAAATTCCATATCCAATCAGGATTAAATTCCATATCCAGTTGGGATTAAATTCCATATCCAGTCAGGATTAAATTCCATATCCAGCCGGGATTAAATTCCATATCCAGTTGGGATTAAATTCCATATCCAGTCAGGATTAAATTCCATATCCAGTCAGGATTAAATTCCATATCCAGTCACTCTTTATATTGGGTTATGTTGAGCAGAAACTATAATTTAAGTTCTATGATAAAAAGTTCTTTTTTTTTTTTTTTTTTTTTTCCCACTTAAAGAGGATGTTAAAAAGATCTCTCTAAGTTATTTTTAGGGGATGAAAATAATTTGT
The DNA here is from genome assembly GCA_036785705.1 of Acanthornis magna. NCBI lineage: Eukaryota > Metazoa > Chordata > Aves > Passeriformes > Acanthizidae > Acanthornis > Acanthornis magna. The sequence goes on along the minus strand of JAWUZG010000257.1, from coordinate 1,375,220 downwards.
GACCGAGTTTGGAAAAGCTTTGAAATAACTGCAGAATCCCAGAATAGGTTTGGTTGGAAAAGACTAATTTTTAAATTTCATTTCTTCCCTCTTTGATTATAAGAGGGTATAAAAAGAGCAATAAATTTTAAAACACCCACAACCTCACACCAAAGTTATTTATTGTTTTATTTCCGTATATTTAAAAATCTGAACAATTTGAATTTCTTGTTCATTAAAATGTTTTAATTTGTGAAAAGGTTCTGTCAGAACAGATCCTCTGCTCTCCAAGAGTCTCAGGCACCTTCTCTTAAGGTCAAGGGAATCTTCCTGTGATTTCCTTGGTCTTTAGCTCAAATTCCACAGATTTCACCCAAAGTCGATTGGAATCCTAGAAAGAATCCTACGGACTTTGATGGGCACTGGATCACAATTTCCGTGAATGACAAAAAACTCTTCCAGATGACAATTTTGGCTCAGCACTGCTCGAATATCCAAACCGGGAAAACTTCTGTAACTTTGCTTGATGGGAAATCAAGTAAGAAAAGAAATTACAGGGCCTCAATCCAAATTAAAATTCCCTTTGGAAAGCAACAAATAAACTTTGCCATCTGGGACTGTCTCATTTTCCACAACATTTTCATTAAAAGCAGCCGAGTGCTTCCTCTGCCTTTGACTGCTTTAAGGAGGGAGAAGATGTTGATTCAAGGAGAAGATGTTTATTTAAGGTTCCTAATTTGTTTAGAGCAGGCAAATGAAATCCCTGCTTGCGCTCGAATTCTGAGCTCATTTAAAGAATTGCTCCATTTGAAGGAGTTTTTGATGTGGATCCATCCGAGTGTGTCCCAAAATGAGAATCATATGCCCAGAGAAACCAGAGCTCGGCACTTCCCCACGTGGGGATTTGGGAGCACAGGGCTGGAACTCTCCAAACTGAAAGAAAAATGTGGGGGGAAAAGTGATTTTGCAGTGGTTTTGAAGACCTTCATTGCCTGGTTGTCGATTAATGTCATAAAAAAGTCCCCAATTAGCTGAGATTTGCATTAATCACGGGGTGTTAATCATTTCTAGCCACTTGAAGGATCAGAACGGGGAGCCAAGTGTAAATTTGGGGTAGGAGAGGCCAAGGAGAGCCTGTACAAAGCCGTGGATTGGCCAAAGTCACCACGGTCACCTCTGTTCCTAGAGAAAAGCAGGAACAATTCCTTGGCTTTCCCCAGATCTCTGCAGCCTGGAGATCCCCAGCATCACCTGCCCTCGTCTGGGTGCTCAGGGAGGATCACTGACATTCCAGGGCTCCCTTTGTGCTCGGGGGGATTGCAGCGCTCTCCAGATCCCTGAGCTGGTGCTCCGGGGGGATCATACCCCTGGAACTGATCTGGGGAGCAGAGCAACGATTCTGACGGATCAGGATGGAGCAGGGTGGATCCTGATGGATCAGGGTCAATCCTGATGGATCCTGATGGATCCTGAAGGATCCTGATGGATCAGGGTGGATCCTGAAGGATCCTGATGGATCAGGATGGATTCTGATGGATCAGGATGGATCAGGATGGATCGGGATGGATCCTGATGGATGAGGATGGATCAGGATGGATCCTGACGGATCAGGATGGATCAGGGTGGATCCTGATGGACCCTGATGGATCAGAATGGATCCTGATGGATCCTGATGGATCAGGATGGATTGGGATGGATCCTGATGGATCAGGATGGATTCTGATGGATCAGGATGGATCGGGATGGATCCTGACGGATCAGGATGGATCAGGATGGATCCGGATGGACCAGGATGGATCGTGACGGATCCTGTGGGATCAGGATGGATCCTGATGGATCAGGATGGGTCAGAGCAGGTGAGGTGCTGGAATGACCCAAACCAACAACGATTCAGAATAAAACCTGATCCTTGATAAGGAGCCTTAATCAGCAGCCAAATGTGCAGAATTCCCGGGGATGGAATGACTCCCACAGGATTCCTCTCCCACTTCCAGGACAATTCCTTCACCACCCTCTCCCCTCAGCACTCCTTTCTCCACGGGAGCAGATTCATGGTTCAGCTGCTCTTTGGAATGTTCTCTGAGGTTCTGGCACCGCCCTAAATTATTCTTCCCTGGGGATTTCCAGTCATCCCTACTTCCCAAGGAAGCAGCAGCTTTCCTACAGGTTTCTGATGGGAATATCCTGTGCTTTAAATGGCTTTTTTTGGTTAAACACCTCCCTTCCTCATTCATTATTGTTCTTTATTCATTGAGACCTGCAGCTAATTTGAATCAGCCCAAAGTTTTCCAAGATTTTCTAGGGCAGGTTCCTGGAAACATTCTGGGCTTAGTTACACGAGGGGAAAATGAAAATATCCCAGGAAAATGAGTGGAGTTGCCCTCAGCTTTTCCCTGGATGCGAGGGTTGGTTTTGGTGACGTGAGGGTCATTTTTAAAATCTATTGATTTATTTTGCAGTGAAATTTTGGAAGCAGATTAATTCCCTTTTAATCTCATTTATTCCCTTCCTCTTCTGAGTATGTTCTTGTAATTTGGCCATTACATTTCAGCAAATTAATTTAGAAAAATTAAAGCCCTGACTCACTTCTTAGAGCTGAGCTGAACTGAACAGAACCTGTTTCATTTTTCCAAAATGAAGATAAAATATTTTTTTATCAACTGTTTTCCTTCACATTTTCTTGCATTTCAGGTCAAAAATCTATATAATATTTGCATTTATTAAATACCTCTCATCCTCTTTAGAGTTAAAAGGCAAATCAATAAGGATCAAAATGATTTTCTAAGAAGTGACCCCAAAAACCTGGGAAATATTCTCTCCACACACCACCCCAGACCTTCTGTGTCTTTAATGTTGTTACAGAGGAAATCTTTGCATGTCCCCACTCCCAATCTCTCCTTAATTCTTTATTTTATAATTCCTTAATCCAAGACTAAACGAGAGGTCGTTGATTTAATATTTTGGGATTTTTTTCCTTGTGCAGTAATTTCCTTGAGCAGCCATCTCCTTGTTCCCCAAATCTCTCTTTTTTCTTCTTTTTCTTTTCCCTTGGCTGTTTTTGTTTGGTTGGTTTTTGGGGTTTTTGTTTGGTTTTTTGTTTGTTTGGGGGTTTTTTTGGGTTTTTTTGAGGGGGATTGGTTTTTTGGTTTATTTGTTTGTTTTTTGTTTATTTTTAGTTTTGTTTGGTTTTTTGGTGGGCTTTCCTTTTTTTGTTTGTTTTTTTGTTTTTGGGGTTTTTTTGTTTGTTTTTTTGGTTTTTGGGGGTTTGTTTGTTTGTTTGTTTGTTTTGTTTGTTTGTTTTTTTGGGTTTTTTGTTTTATTTTTGTTTTCTTTTTTTGTTTTTTAGAGAATCTGAATCCCAGTATTTCCATGTTATTGAAACCCAGTCACTTTAAATTACACCATGAAGCTGCTTTGGCTTCAAACCTGAACTCCCAAGCTGTAATTCCTCTCAGGATGAATCCACTCCATCCCCTGGAAATCTCTCTCCATCTTTCCTGAAGCTCCTTCAGGTCCTGGAAGATCACAATGAGGTCACCCCAAAACTTCTCCAGGTTGAGCAATCCCAATTCACATCAGAGCTGCTCCAAACCTCCAACCTCCTCGGTGTCCCTCATGGATGGCTCCCATTCCAGAGTCCCTTTTCTATCTAAATCTCTTAGTTTAAAACCTTTCCCTCTTCTCCTATCACTGCCTATCACTCAGAAAGAGCTTCTGTGCCTGAAAACTCAAATTTTTTTTTCCCCAAAGTCTGGCAATTAATATAATAAAAACATTACATCATTCTAGGCTTAGCCTCCTTGTCTAAAATCCCTCCATATCAATTTAAAAGAAGCAATTCTATATGGCATAGAATTCAATCAGAGACAGGTGAGGTGGATTCAGCAGGAATCTCCACTCTGATCGCGTGGAGCAAATTCTCAGCTCATTATTAAATTAACAACAAAATGTGAGTTATTGCGGAATTCTAAACACTTTGCGTTTTTCTCACCTTGTGTCTCCCGGAGGTGATTTGGAGTCTTCTGTTGGAAATGTTTCACTTCCCAGTGGCTAAACCGAGGTGAGAATTTCACTCTCCAGCTACTTTGGAAGCCCCACCCTAAAATTCCTGGATATCAATTTTCCCAAAGCCTCGTCCTGTAGTGGATTCTCTTAGCTTCCTGCTCAGTCCCACCCTCTCAGCTTAGGAGTGGTTTCACCCTTCATTAATTTTAAGGAAACATGAAAGAAAAGTTGCTTTTTTTATTATTTATTTTCAATTTTCTGTCACTCATCTCCCTGAATTTCAACAACCCCTCTGCTATAAGAAGCAAACAGCAGGCAGAAATACAGATTGATGGCAGAAACACACTTGGCCCGTTCCCTTTTCCCGGAATATTCCCAAAAGCTGCGTGGTTCCTCCACTCCTCCAACCTCAATGTACATAACAAATTCCTTTTGTTTGTTTTTTGTCACTTCCAGGCTGGAAGTCCATAACTAACAGCAAATGGTGGTTTGTTTTCCATGCCACGGCTCTATTATTTATGTCCTGGCTGCGTTTCCAACTTTCACTCCCTCCCGGTTTCTCGGAGAAAAGTCTCTGATGGCCATTAATTTGATGATGTATCGGGAAGGAGCGTGCCAGCACTTGTCTCCCAATAAATCGGGACGGACGGGAATGGTGTTGGGCCGTCGCCAGGGAATTGGGTTTGTGGGTTTTCCTCCTCGGGCTGATTTGGACAGAAGAGCTGCGTTTTACATCTGTGTGAAACCAGGGGGAGAGAGACAGGGCAGAAAAGCGGAGGGAGAATAAACAGGCACCTCTGGACAAGAAAGTAAGGATTTTTTCTTCTCTCCATGGTTGATCAGCTCAGTCCTGTCTCCATGAAGTGGCGTTTTCCAGGTCCCGGGGGGACAGAGGAGTGGCACAGAAGGTGGAGATTGAGAGGGTGCCCAGGCCAGGCTGGACAGGGCTTGGAGTGACCTGGGGCAGTGGGAGGTGTCCCTGCCATGGCAGGGGTGGCACTGGATGAGCTTTAAGGTCCTTTCCAACCCAAACCATTCCGTGATTCCAGCTAGGACTCCATTCCCTCCTTTTATGATGATAAGAGGAAGGTGAACCCACCTCACCTGTCTCTGATCTGTAGGAGTGAATTTTATTCCATACAGAATTGCTTCTTTTAAATTGATATGGAGGGATTTTAGACAAGGAGGCTAAGCCTAGAATGATTATATACTTTTTTATTATAAAACATATTTTATTATTTATATTATTTTATTATTATTATATGTATATTTTATATGTATATTTTATTTTATATTATTTTATATTATATATTAGATATTATATTTTATTTATATTTATATTTATTATATTTATATTTATTATATTTATAATGTTTACTTATATTTATTTAACTTATGTTTATATTATATTATTTTATTATATTATTTTATTTTATTTTATTATTTTTTTATTTTATTATTATTGTTTTATTTTATTATGTTACTTATATTTATTTATCATCTACTTATATTTATTTAACATACTTATGTTTATTTAATGTATATTTATTTATATTTGATATTTTATTATTTATATTTATTATTATTTATATTTTATATTATTTTATTTATATTATAAAATATATTTTATTATATTAATTACCAGACTTTTGGGGGAAAAAAAATTGAGTTTTCAGGCACAGAAGCTCTTTTTGAGTGATAGGAGAAGGAGATAGGGGGAAAGGTTTTAAACTAAAAGATTTAGATTAGATTTTAGAAGGAAATTCTTCCCTGGGAGGGTGTGAGGCCTCCAGAGCAGCTGTGGCTGCCCCTGGATCAGTGAAGTGTCCAAGGCCAGGCTGGACAGGGCTTGGAGCAGCCTGGGACAGTGGGAGGTGTCCCTGCCATGGAATGGAGCAAGAGATTTCAGATCCTTCCAACCCAAATCATTTTGGGATTCTGCCAAACTTCAGGAGGATATTTTCTCCTCCCTCTCAGCTGCCGGGTTGTGACCAGGGAGGTGAGGCAGAAAAGCCAAACCATGCCCTGGTGAGTTCGGTGTCTCTGACAAAGGAGTTGGGCTGGGCTGGGTTTTATTCCTGGTTTTATATCAAATATTTACAGGCTGCGGGCTCAGAGGGGCCATAAGTGATGTGCAAAAGGAGGCAAAGCCAAGCCAAGAGTGAGCCGTGGACCTAAACAACCATCCAGAGCTTAGAGACAGGGAGAGGCTCCCTCTGATATCCACGGTGGGAAAATCCTTCGGGACATTGAGGCCGCGCTTAATTGGCTGATGAGGGAATTAATTACAAGTCCCTGTCTGCAGGAGTCTCGAGGCCTGAGGAGATTGATTCCAATTTTTCCCTTTACAAGACACAAAACGAGCTGTGTTTTGTAGTGTTTGTAATGAGAAGGAGTGGGTGGAGTCCTTTCTATAGGATGTGGGATAATTCCCAGCATTTATCAGGTGGCTCACGGAACGGGATGATTTCACTGTCTGCAGTGACCAAAATCCCTTCCTCCGAGCAGAAACATGCAAAACCACTTAGAGATGGAGGATTCTCTCCAGAAATTCTCTCCAGAACCCATGGAAATAGTTCCATAAATTCAGCAGGATTCGGCTCGGCACCTTCATCCTCAGTTTTTCCTTCCTACGGAGGCAGGAATTGGATATCCATGGGGACATCCCACTGCTGTCTCACCTGACAGCACAAACTCAAAGGCAGGAGTCACCTGCCAAGCTGAGAAAATGAACCCTCACACGATTTACTGTGCCCAAAAGAGAATGAAACCATTAAATTGTTTAAATACACAGTATTAAAGTTGAACACAAGGAAAAATAAATTTCACTGTGATCATTTAAAAGCCAATACTTTATTTACCTGGATATGATGGCTCCTTTTCACGATTTCCCCTTGAATTATTTTGGGGTAAACCAATGAATATTTTGCTTTTCTGCATGTGATTATTTTCAGTTGGATTCTTCCCATAGAAAACACCCATTTAATTTTTTTTTTTTAGATAAGCTGGATTTTTTTTAATAGTAACGCCTTTAATGGTGATATTATGCTATTTTGGATGATTTGTTCTACATGTGGAAATAGGTTTTTCTTGGGAGAACAGATTTTCCAAAAGGAGGCATCTAAACTCCCTCTCTAAATTAGAAGGACATCACAGTGGCTGCGCACTGTTCTTTCTGTACCAAATCCCAAACCATAAAGCGATGTTTGCTGCAAAAATCATCTCCGTGGGATCTTCATCCTTAACTCCCAGAGTGCTTCCGTGAGAATTAGGAACTTGGATAGAGCAGAAAATCCAGGCTTTGGGTTATGCTCTGGTCAAACAGGGAATAATGCTTTCCTCACATTTTATTCTGTTAGAATGAGATATTAAAGAGTGGAGTGGGGGATTTTACGTAAAAATACCTACAGCACCTAAATATTGGGAAGACAATTCCTAGAAGCTTTTTCCTCCCCCGGCACCAACATGAGGGTTTGAGGGTGCTCAGAGCCAGCCAAAAAATTCCCTAAATTCCCCACAGGGACTCTGGGGACTGTGGCAGGTTGAGGCCTTGCCCAGGAACGAGGAGGAATTTTTTCCATGGCATTTGCAATTCCTAGGGCGCACGAAGTTCACAGATTTGTTAGGATTGATGCTGAGCTGAGGAATGACATCACCCCCTCAACCCCACCCTGCGTTGGGAGAGCAGAAAGTTGATAAATCCTGCTGGATTCCCTCCTTGGGAAACCAACCCCCCTGCCAGCCCTTTCCTTGGGGTTTCTGCTATCCTGGACGCTCTCCTTCCTGGCTGGAGAGCACCAGGAAGCGTTTGCTAAGTGGGAAATAATAATTCCATGTTTGTAGGAAACAGCAGCCTTGGAGTGGCCGTGTGTGAGCGAGCTCCAAAGGGACCCCGCGGCTCTCGGAGCATGTGTGGGAATCCCACACAGCTTTGAAGAGCCTCCAAAGCACACAGCCCCGTTAATTCCCCCGTAATTGGCAGTGTCAATAGCCAGCGGGATCCTGGGGACATTTATTGTTCCAGGCTGGGAGCAAGAGTGTCTGACAGGGAAGGGAGAGGGGAGAGGGAGCAGAGGAAAATCCTCTGAGTGCTGGGAGGGCAGGGAGCACAGTGGGACCGAAAGGACACTCAGGGGACAGAGGGAAGCAGCACCGAGGCTCATTTGGGGTTTTCTGAGAGCTCACCCTGCTCCTTGCCTGGTGATTTGCCCCAATTGTGCTGGTGGAGCAGGGGGGAAGGAGCTCTTGGCATGCAAAGGGGACAGTGCCTCTTTTTGTGCTCCTTCCTGTAGTTGCCCTGTTTTAAAATCTTTCTCTCCTTTCTCATGGAGAATAGAGATAAGTTGCATTCTTGTGCTTTCTAATCTCTTTGTTTTGGTACTGGACGCTCTAGAGTTGTAACCAATCGTTATAGGGGGTGGAAAAACTATCGACCAATAATTATTAGATCATTAATGAATATATAAAGAAGTTTTTGTAAATAAAGTTTCTCTTTTTGCCATCTTGTGTGCTGCCTGCCTGACCTCCCTGCGAGCATCTGTGAATCTCCACAAATATCAGAAAATCAGAGCAACACCTTCCCTTTGCTCCAGTGAAATCCTGCTGAGATTCCCCACGGATGGCTCCAAATCTGCCATTTCCTATCAGAATTTCCTATTTTTACTCCCTACTAATGTTGGCCAGGGCAGGTCGATAGGACTCCAAACAGCCTTTGATTATCAGAAGACATAAAACTCTTGGAATTCCCTCAAGGAGTAAAACACCAATTTCCGCACGGAGTGAATATTCCAGCTAGGAGCTGCCAGGCTCCTGGCATGGATTTGGGATCCTTCCTGCCTTTCAAAGAGTGACTTTGCATTCTCTACGCCAAATACTGACAGAAAAGATGCTGAAATATTCTCCAAAAAAATCGGAAGTCTCTGGGTTCGGAGGATGACTTCCCAGGAGGTTCCATGCCTGAAGGTCACAGAGGTTGGGAAGATGCTCAGCTTTTCTTTTTGTGAACACTGAGCTTTGCCTTGTCCCTTATAAACTTTTCCAATAATTTTGAGGAGTAGAAGGGTCAAAAAAAAAGATAAAAATAGGGGAATGAATTTGCACTCAAATATTCAAATTCTGGGAAATACAGAAGGGCTTTGGTTGGAAGAGACCTTAAAATGATCCATTCCCACCCTGCCATGGCAGGGACACCTGCCACTGTCCCAGGCTGCTCCAAGCCCCAATGTCCAGCCTGGCCTGGGACACTGCCAGGGATCCAGGGGCAGCCACAGCTGCTCTGGGAATTCCATCCCAGCCCCTCCCCACCCTCCCAAGGAATAATTCCTAATTCCCAATATCCCATCCTTCCCTGCCCTCTGGCAGTGGGAAGCCATTCCCTCTTCTCCTGTCCCTCCATGCCTTGTCCCAAATCTCTCTCCATCTTTCCTGCAGCTCCTTCAGGCCCTGCAAGGTCACACTGAGGTCCCCAGAGCTTCTCCTCTTCAGGCTGAACATTCCCAGCTCTCCCAGCCTTCCCTCCCAGCAGAGCTGCTCCATCCTCTGCTCATCCTGGAGCCTCCATGGACTCTCTCAGCAGCTCCAGCTCCTTCCCGTGCTGGATCCAGGGCTGGAGCAGAGGGTCAGAATTTTGCAGAAGGACAGAATTCCCTCCCTTGCCCTGCTGGCCGTGAAATCCACAGAGAGAGAACAGATCCTAAAGGTTCTTCGTACAGGGAGACAAGAAATTGAGGGAAAACCTTTTTTAAAGACTCTCATAGAAAACAGATCGAATTGCACCAACTCCCTTCTGCATCCATTTTTCCTCCCCCAGCAGAATCTGGTGCTGAGCTGCTGAATTGAAACTCTTCAGAGGATGGGGATCACTCCAAGGCCAAACAGATTCCAAGGAAAGATCCCTCCATGGTTTGAAGCACCTTTACTCATTTTTTGGGTGCTGTCTCTTCTCCTTCATTCCCTCTCCCACAGGGAGCAGGGGCAGCGTCGTTGTCCCCAAACCCTGGGGTGGCTTCCATTGCTGAGGTCCGCCAGTGGCTTCTCCACTCCAACCTTGCAATTTTATCCCAAAACTAAAAGGTGAACAAGAAGGAATTCAACAAGGATTTTTTTTGTTTGTTTTTTGGGGGTTGGGTAGTTTGGATTTTTTTAGTGGTTTTTTGTTTTTGGTTTTGGTTTTTTTGTTTTGGTTTTTTTTTCTGTTTTGGTTTTTTTTTTGTTTTTTGTGGGGGCTTTTTTTTTTGTTTTGTTTTTGTTTTGTTTTGTTTTGTTTTGTTTTGTTTTGTTTTTGTTTTGTTGTGTTTTGTTTTGTTTTTGTGGGATTCTGCTGCTGCGTTTGCATGGAATGTGCTGAAAAAAACCCCCATATTTATGTTTTCCATGATTTTATGTACGCCAGGATACAGGAAATCAGGTTTGAGATTGGAATTAAAGAGTGCGGGACATTAGTTGAAATTTTTGTTAGCTTTTGAGGGAAGACTCTGCTCCAATTATCACAGAATCCTTTTTATGGGAAAAGCCCTCCAAGATCACCGAGGCTGAGCTGTCCCCAGCCCGGAGCACTCAGTGCCACCTCCAGGAGTTCCCTGGACGCCTCCAGGGATGGGGACCCCAAACCTCCCTGGGCAGTTCCAAGGCCTGAGCACCTTTTCCATGGAGAAATTCCTCCTCATGTCCACCCTGAGCCCCCCCTGGTCACTCCCTCTCCTCCTGTCCCTGTTCCCTGGAGCACAGCCCGACCCCCCCGGCTGTCCCCTCCTGTCAGGAGCTGTGCAGAGCCACAAGGTCCCCCTGAGCCTCCTTTGCTCCAGGCTGAGCCCTTTCCCAGCTCCCTCAGGAATTCTCCAGCCCTTTCCCAACTCCATTCCCTTCCCTGGACACGCTCCAACCCCTCCATGTCCTTGTTCTGAGTGGCCCAAAGTGGCCCCAAGATCAGAGGTGTGGCTGTTGAAAAATGGCTTGAAGAGCAGGACCGTGAGATGCTAGAGGCTCTGCTTTTGCAGCATCTGCCACAGAGTACAGGCTAGGCATTGTGCGAGCAAAACCTTGAGGGTAAGCTGCAAGCACAGTGTCCTTGGTGGTTTGGGAAGCACCGAATTTATGAAAGAGAAATTGTGGTCAAAAGAATACAGAACATCAGATTAAGGGACCACGAGCTGGGAGGGAACAAGTGATGTAGCTGTGTGCAAGTAACCAAAAATAGTGTGGCAAGTAGTCTTACTAACCAATGCCATAATGACATGTAAAACCTGCTAGCTGCTGGAAAATGTACTGAAGTCTGGGAACCTAGAGAAATAGTTAGAATAAAGCTTGTATTGATCACATTGATCCTGTATCGCTTATTCTCCTCGTCGATTGCGGTGCGCAGCCTTAAATGGGATTACCTTAAATGGGATTACCTTAAATGGTGAACACCTTAAATGGTGAATACCTTAAATGGTGAATTTTTTGTACCGCTTCATGTGGCCTTAGCAGTGCCCAGCACAAGGGACAGGAACTCCTCGGTCCTGCTGGATGTTTTGGGTGCAGTCCAGGTGCCCTTGGCCTTCTCGGCCACCTGGGCACACGTTGGGAAGAAAATCAAATGTGTATGATGGTTAAGATCAAGAAAGAGAATTCTTGGGAATGCTGTGTCCATAAGTGGTGACATGGAGAGGCATCCAGGTCCCTCAGGTGTGGCACCCAGTGACATTTGGGATTTTTGAGATAGAAGTGGAAATGGGACGGAGGAGTTACGGGAGACTTGTGCCCTCCTGGAGCAGCAGCTGGAAGATATTCCAAACTGAGATATTCAGTTTGGATATATTTGGATATGTTTGAATATCTCAACTGAGATATTCCAAACAGTGCGACTTAATCCAGGGATTGCAGGTGAAGGAAAAGCTCCCTTTGAGTGTGAGTGTGGCAAGTCCTACACAAAATTCCTGCTGCTTTCCTATAAGAGCTCCTTTAAAATGCTCTGTCCTGTATGGAAATGGAGATTTTAAGTCCCAAAACAGCCCCTCTGATTGCAGCTCTGATATTTATTTGGAATATGGATAGAAAAAGCAAACTCAAATTAAATCAAATACTTGTAACAAGAAAAGTTGTTTCCTGAAGAGGAAAATAAACTTGGTCTGGAGAAGAAAATAAACTTTCCCTATAGGAAAAATTGGAATAATGCTCATTTTTATTTATTTTTTAAATAGTTTATTTCAAACTTTCTTGAAAATATAATAAAAATCCCGCTTTAGAGAGAGGTGCTGAGTTGAAGGAAAACATTCACTTCATTGGAATTTCAGTTTTTCTCAGTGTAAACTTTGGAAACACCAAATACAGCAGCACTTCAGCCTCCAAGAAATGTAATTCCTATATTTTAAACACACATTTTAATAGGAAGTCTCCTGAAGGTTTTTTTTAAGCAGAGGATGGCTCTGAGTCCATATGAATTCCATAAGCACTGGAATTAAAATTGATATAATTGCTCCAGCTGTGGTTTGGGAAGTCCAGCCCTTCCCCAGGGAATATATTTGGGAAAACATAACATTTTGGAGACACTTAATTCCATGAGCTGCCAGTTCTGTGGGAATCCTAGAGCCTGGATCTGGTGCAATTCAATCCCTGAATTCTCCAGTTCCCTGAATTGCACCAGGGGGTGGAGAGGAGGAACAAGACCTGGATGGTGCAGAGAAGATTCCTCCTCTATCCAAGCTCAGTTTTGGACAGATTGTTCCCTGCTTGAACCAGGAAATTAGGATAAAAGCAATGGGAAGCTGATCCGAGGGGAAGTTTTGCCTGTTTGCTCCTTTTGTTTCCCTTGTTTTGCTCAGTAAAATGTGTCCATTTGTAGGATTCAGCTCCGGGACCCTGGGATGTTTTATGGCCGGAGGAGTTCGGTCCTCACCTCACAACTCCAATGGGATTTTGCCAGAGCTTGTGTGTTTGTCTTGCTGAGTTTGGATTCGCAGAGACCTTGCTTCAGAAACAGGTTAAAAAGATTAACAATTATTTAATAAGGTGAAAATGAGAAAAAACAAGGATTTCATGAGCTGGGACTGCTCTTTATGTTGGGATAATATCCACAGGGATGAGGAGAGGTTGGGAGCTCAGTGAGGAAGACGTGGAATGAATCCTCAGCAAGAAGTGGTTTTAGAAATTAAACTGTTCCCATTACACACTCAGACCTTCGGATCCGTGGAGAATTCCCAATCATATTCCCACATGGGCCAAACACTACCGCACACACAATATCCTGAATATTTTTACGGTAATTTTCCAGGTTTGCAGTGAGTCCCAAACCACTTTTCCCTGGAATGGTCCAAGTCCAGGACAGGGAATTTGGCTGCTGTAGCACCAAGTATTGGCTGAACTAATCCATGTTCCAGGAGAACTCCCATAATTCCCTTAATCTCCTCCGTAGGATTAGGATTTCCTCTCCTGCACCGTTGTATCCTTTTATTTTGTTCTGGTGATTTCACTGCATGAATAAGTTCCTCAATCCCATCCCATAACCAACCACTCTTCCTTTTCCAACACTCTTATTCCAAGCTGGAGAATGGCATTCAGGGATTTTTTTTAGGTTTTTCAGGGAAATTAAATAAGAAAAAAAAAAAAAAAGCAGATTGTGAAATTATTTCAGGGTGAGATGAAGAGAGAAAAATAATCTTAAAAAAGGAAAAAGAATGTTTGTATTAGTACTGAAAGCAGCTGTACTTGATTATCTAAAATTCAAACAAAATTAATAGGAAAAGAGTAAACAGATGGAATAAACAAGACATTGGAAGATGACAAAAATTCCTTGTTGAACCTTTTGCCTTATTTTTTTTTCCCCAAATATTTGCTTTCATCCCCTGATTAAAGATGAAGAAAGACATTTTGGAGAGGACGGCGTTTTCCATGAAAAGAACGATGTGGATTTCACTGAATCTCCCAGATTCCCAAGAACTCCTGGACGGTTATTCCTGAGCAGCCACTTTTGGAAGTCTCACCTCTGGTATTCCTCTCCTTCCCAGCCTTGTAGCAGCACCAGAGGAGCACTCATCACAAATTCCTTTCCTGCTGCCTCCCTCCACTGAGTTTCGAGGTTTATTGTTCCCATAAAAACTCTTTCTGTAGGATTTTTCCAAGGACATGAAGAGCTGAAGTGCTGCTTGAAAATAAACCTTCCCTCAAATGTTCGCTCTGGAAAATGGTGGTGCTTTTCCTGACCCAGAAATCCGGAGTCAAGTGGCAATTTTATGGAATCCTTTGGTGGATAAGGAAAAGAGAGACCTGGCCTGAACCAGCAGGAAAAGGAACTTTGGGAAGGCTGTGGGTTCAATGTTTTCAGGGATTGATCCATGAAAAGAGCTTCTGGCTCAATGCTGAGAGCTGAGGTAGTTTTCCAGTTGGGATGGAATAATTGCATCCAGCTCTAGACTGGATTCTTAGGACTCATTTAAACCTTCAAAAGCATCAAGGAATCATGGAGAAACAGGACTATCCTTATTCTTCCCAGAGGAACAAGGGGATCTCTCCAGGAATTTTGCTGGTGGCCTGACTGAGATGCACAGATTCCTTTTGGGTGTGAGGTGCAGATGGAAAGCTTTGGATTGGGATCCAAGACATTGGATAAGGGCTGACTTTGGCTCTCCCATTTCCTGAAAAACACCTCAAAAAGATAAAAACCGCACCAATAAATTTGGAATAAACAGGAAGCAGCAGCAGTGAGCACGACTAAAATCTTGTCCAATTCCTCCTTTTCTCCCTGTCCTTTTCCAGTTGCGCAGCTCTGCTGTGATGCCCTTGAAGGCTGGTGTGGATGCACTATTCTAAGATTTCTCTCTTCTTTCTCATGAATTGTATGAGGAAAAAAGATAAGCTGAATTCTTCTTGCTCTTTCTAATCTGTGTTTTGGTACAGGGTGTTGTAAGGGTTCAGCCAATCCCCCTAGGGGGTGGATGGCTATGAACCAATCACTGCTAGACCATTAATGCCTATATAAGAAAAAAAATTTTAATAAACTTCCTCTTGCCATTTCCGTCGGTGTCCTGTCTGCCCCGATTTACCTACGAGCTTTCTGCAACAGGCTGGAAGGTTTCGTATCGTCCCATTCCCACAGACTGGAGGAAAAGTGCCTTCCAATCCTTTTGCAAAGCCGAGGGAAGGGGAGGAGGGGGTGGCTGAGGGTGGATTTCCTCCATCCTGGCCTTGTGCCTTGGCTTGGAAGGGCTGGGATGCCCCCCCAGGTTATAGTCCGGGCCTGGAGACAGATCAGGCCATGCCTGTTGTGACTGGAACACGTCAAAAGATGAGGGATCCCATCCATGTCATCAATTAACTCATTAAAAAGTGAAATTCAGAGCAGCGGGAGACATCAAATGAAAAGATTTGCAAACGAGTCCTCCCCACTGGGCCTTTCAGGGATTTCTGGGAGGTCCTTTCGCCACTGTCTGGCTTTCCCACCATCTCCTGTCACTTCCTGCACGAACTCCATTCCCTCTGAATCCCAAAGAAAGTCCCTTTTTTCCATCACTTCTGAGGCTTCATTGTGGCTTCGCTCCCTGCCAGAGGCAAACCTCCGGCTGCCCTCAGGAAATGTCCCAGTCTCTCCTCGTTCCCTGGGCTGCTGGCCAGAGCCTCTCTCCCTCTGTTTGCTCCCTGTCCTCCAGAAGCTTTTCCCAACTGAGCCAGCTCAGGATTTTCAGGAAAGAAAATATCCATCCCACGTTGCTCCAAGCCCCAATGTCCAGCCTGGCCTTGGACACTTCTGGGGCAGCCACAGCTGCTCTGGGAAATCCATACCAGGGCCTCACCAGATTTGGTGAAAAGTCACAATTAGGTCTCCCTGGAATCTTTTCTTCTCCATCCCCTGCTGCTGCTTCCTGTTTATTCCAAATTTATTGGTGTGGTTTTTATAATTTTTAAGTGTTTTTCAGGAAACAGGAGAGCTAAAGTCAGCCCTTATCCAATGTCTTGGATCCCAATCCAAAGCTTTCCATCTGCACCTCGCACCCAAAAGGAATCTGCGCATCTCAGTCTGGCCACCAGCAAAATTCCTCAGAGATCCACTTGTTCCTCTGGGAAGGATAAGGATAGTCCTGTTTCTCCATGATTCCTTGATGTTTTTTGAAGGTTTAAGTGAGTCCTAAGAATCCAGTCTAGAGCTGGATGTAATTCTTAAACCCCAACTCTTCCAAGTGTCATCCAGGGGAAAGTGGAGAGGGAAAACGAGGTGCCCTCGTGGCAAGGGCAAAGCGGACAGAGAGGCACCGTGGATGGAAAATAGGAAGCAGGGGAAAGAAACCTCCAAGGGAATGATCCAACCTCTCCCAGTCTCACTTTCTCCTCACATTTCCATCCGAGGAAACTGTGGAAATCTGGCTGTGAGAAGGATTTTGCACTCCTTAGGAGTAAACACTGGCAGTGGAGCAGGAACTAATAATCCCAGAATTAATAATCCCAGCAGCAGGGAAAAGAAACCTCCAAGGGAATGATCCAGCCTCTCCCAGTCTCACTTTCTCCTCACATTTCCATCCAAGGAAACTGTGGAAATCTGGCTGTGAGAAGGATTTTGCACTCCTTAGGAGTAAACACTGGCAGTGGAGCAGGAATTAATAATCCCAGAGTGGTATCCATGGCATCCCCGGGGCAGGATTGGGAGCTGTTTATGTCTGTTGGCTTGATCGTGCCCCGCTCGATGCCAAATCTTTGCCACTGACTGACTCAGGCACTAAAATTCCCTTTTTCCCTGCCAGATGTTTTTTATTTGGCACAGAACCTGCCAGGGTGTCTTTCAAACATTCCCCTCTCCATGTTCAGGTCCTAAAGAAAACTCCCTCTGCTGAGATTTCTCCCTCTAAACCATCCCAAAATACCCCAAGGTGGTGCGTGGATATTCTGTGGAGAGCAGATGAAGTCCTGGGGATGCACCTTGCACACTTAAAAATGTAGGGAAACCAGCCTAAAATCCAAGGACTGAAGCCCAGAGGAGCAGGAAGGGCTCTGGTGTGCCTGTGGAGACACAGGATCACTCTCCTTGCCTGGGGACTCCTAAATTCACTGGATAAAAATGAGGATTTACAAGGATCAGACACCACTTTTTTTTTTCTTTTTTCTTTTTTTTCTTTCCTGTGCCACACCAATGGAATCAACAGAGCCGGGAGTGAGTAACGATGGGACAAATTATTCCAGGGAATGGGCTCCAAAGACACCAAAAATAATGGATGGGGGTATTTTTCTGGGTGGATTGTAGATGTTTTCCTCTTCCTAGAAAGGAGAAACGTTGGTAATTATTTTCAGGGCAAATCTGTCAGCAAAAGGGTGGAATTGTTCTTGGAAATCCATGATTAATGATCCGATAAATCTCTATCCTAAAGATTGGAAAGATGAGGAAAGATTCGCTGTCTCAAGACAACTCACACTCATCCATAAGTTATGAGCCCTTGTGTAATTAGGCTTGGAAATTAATTAAATCCACCAAAATTCCTGGCTGGCCGTGCCACACTTCCCACAGGGATTGATGGATCCTGCTCTCCCATTTTGCTCCCTGATGATTTTCCCAGAGTCGGTCACTGGGTTCAGTGAACTCAAAGCCTCTCCCCTTGCACGGCTCCGGAATTTCTTCCTGGCACGGGGACAGGATCGCTCCTTGCCAATGACTCAGAGCTGGCAGCAGGGAAGGGACTTCCTGAAAAACACCCTGCACGTGGCCAGTTGTGCAAGTTATCCACGAAAACCCTCACTGCCTGGCATCAGGGACGGGCTTGGGAATCTGGAAAGGGAAGAGGGAGGCAAATTCCAGATATCACCTGATCTGTTACTGGACCTGACCTTGGCGGAGGAAAAAAATAAGGAAAAAATCCCAAATTGTGTTTTCCCGCTGTCAAAAGGTGGGATAAATAAACAGGGACATGACCAGGATGGAAGGAAAGGATTCGGAGTGGGATTGTGCCAGGAAAATGGAAGGGTGGTTGCCATCACATCTGGATGTGGCTCTGGAATATGATGGATATCCACTGTATTTTGAAGAGGTTGGGGTAGGAGGTGTAAGTTGAGGTCAGTCCCGACATTCCCAGGATAAAACAATGGAAAAATCCTTTAAACATTCCCTTAACAAACACACATTCCCCTAACCATCCATGCAACTCCTCCTCAGTATTCCTAAATTCTCTGGGAATCTTTTAGTTTATATCTGTGGATATCATTGTCATAAAATGGAATTTTTCTCCAGAATGCCAGCAAAATATCCATGTCTACACATCCCATTTCTCTGCCTGGTGACTTCCCCACAGAGAACTGGATTGTGGGATATGTAGGATTTCTCTTTTAGGGTATTTCTGGAATCTTTTAGTTTATGTCTGTGGATTTCATTGCCATAAAACACAATTTTTCTCTGAAATTCCAGCAAAATATCCATGTCTACACATCTCATTTCTCTGCCTGGTGACTTCCCCACAGAGAACTGGATTGTGGGATATGTAGGATTTCTCTTTTAGGGTGTTTCTGGAATCTTTTAGTTTATGTCTGTGGATTTCATTGCCATAAAACACAATTTTTCTCTGAAATTCCATCAAAATATCCATGTCTACACATCTCATTTCTCTGCCTCGTGACTTCCCAACAGAGAACTGAATTGTGGGATAGATAGGATTTCTCTTTTAGGATATTTCTGGAATGCTGGAGGCACAGACAGGAGATAGGACAGCCTTCACAGCTGCTCTGCAAGTGGCTTGAGTTTGTCCCATGCCAAGAGGTTTCTTTCCTCAGCTCCTGCTTGGAATGCAGCTGCCTCTGGAGTATTCCTAGGAAAGTTAATATGGATTCTCCATGAAGATATCCCAGAGCAGCTCTGACACCATTCCTGACCCAAGCGACCTCTGGAATTGGGATCACACACGGATAAATACCCAGGAGTCGTCTTGCCATGGGAAAACCCCTTTGGATTCCGGCACTTGGATTATCCCGACCCAGCTCCCTGTTTTGGGATGCAGCTGCCTCTGGAGTATTCCTAGGAAAGTTAATATGGATTCTCCATGAAGATATCCCAGAGCAGCTCCGACACCATTCCCGACCCAAGTGAGCTCTGGAATTGGGATAACACATGGATAAATACGCAAGGGTCGTCTTGCCATGGAAAAACCCCTTTGGATTCCGGCACTTGGATTATCCCGACCCAGCCCCCTGTTTTGGAATGCAGCTGCCTCTGGAGTATTCCTAGGAAAGTTAATATGGATTCTCCATGAAGATATCCCAGAGCAGCTCTGACACCATTCCCGACCCAAGTGAGCTCTGGAATTGGGATAACACACTGATAAATACCCAGGAGTCATCTTGCCATGGGAAAAACCCTTTGGATTCCGGCACTTGGATCATCCTGACCCAGCTCCCTGTTTTGGCAGCCATTCCTGGGTGAGGTTGCCTTGAGGAAATCATTCTGCCCCTTCCCTTGGATTCTCCAGCAAGGAAAATCCCAATGCTCACCCTGAGCGATGTGAGCCTTAATTAATGGATGATCCCAAAGCAACTTGGTGTCCTCATACTCCACAGGCATGGAATGCTATGGAATGCGCTGGGACGGAGGTGCTCCCTCACCTTCAGTGTGTTCCACAGAACTGACTGCTGGGAAATCAAGCAAAATCAAGGAAATAAGGAAAGCCGGTGGGAAAAATCCTACTCGGGATGAGAAGACATTTTATAAGACAATTTATAAGTGTTGAAAAATATGTGTAGTTGCACTGTTTGAAAATCTTTCTCTTCTTTCTCATGGAGAATAGAGATAAGTTGCATTCTTGTGCTTTCTAATCTCTTTGTTTTGGTACTGGATGCTCTAGAGTTGTAACCAATCATTATAGGGGGTGGAAAAACTGTCGACCAATAATTATTAGATCATTAATGAATGCATAAAGAAGTTTTTGCAAATAAAGTTTCTCTTTTAGCCATCTTGTGTGCTGCCTGCCTGACTTCCCCGCGAGCTTCCGCGAATCTCCACGAATATCAGAAAATCAGAGCAACAAATATGTTCCTTTATTTCTATTGTTTTTCTTTGGCTAGGATTTGGTCCTCCTAAAATGGAGGTTTTTAGGAAGCAGTGGAAGAGAATTCCAGAATTAGGCTTGGAATTACCCATCTGTTCACAAGTCAATGTAAGGGTGTTGAGAACTACAGCACGGAGAAGTGTCAAATTCCTACAAAATCCCCATTACCCCCGAAAATAAGAGGAAGCAAGGAAGGAACTGAATCTCAGGAAGATGTTTTGGAATTGCAGCATCTCCTGGGACTCCTCATGGAATGGTGTCTTCTGTCCTCACCCTCTCTCCCTCAGGGATAATCCGACCTGAGGGGGGAAGTTCTTGGAGGAAGAGGGAAATGGAAAAAACAATTTTTCCATTTAATTTTTTCAATTAATTTTTCCAATTTCATTTGCTTCTCTGCTGGAGAAAGGAAAAATAAAACACTTCAGCTGTGAGAGACTGGAATCCATCGGGAGACTGGGCTTGGATTTCCTTGGAAAATGTTGACAGCTGCTGTTGAGTTTCAAGCGTTTCAAATGAAGCTGAGGAGACCCAATTTAATTTGAAATGAAAATCCCATCAAGGTGACAAAGAACCCAACTCCATGTGTTAAAATCCTCCATTTTATATGGAAAAATGGCACAGAAACGACCCTGCTGCAGGTGAATCCCTCATGGAATTCTCTTAGCCATGAGCTTCCCTACCTGAGGCTCAGATTCAAAGTCTACACAGATAAATGATACATAAAACAGGGAAGAGCCAATTTCCAACCCAAAAATAAGTGGGATAATCCCATATCCATAAACCTAAACTCTTTTCCACCCCAACCCAGCAAATTCCCAGTGGGAAACCGCCTGGCTCTGCATCCCACAAAAAAAACAACCGGAGGAATTCCATGGCTCCAAGCGCCATATTCCTCCTCCCACCCCTGAAATAGGAGAGGATTTGACTCCCACGTTCTTGTTATTTCAAGCTGCTTTTGTGTAATCCCAACCCGTCCGAATCCAGGGCCGGAGCAAAATCCACGCTCTGGGAATTCATGGGAAGCTCAGAGCCTTCACAGCTCGGGCAATGGATTGGAGTGGAAATGCCTCCACCACCTCTACAAATTTGGGATTCTCTCCTCCACAGAGCTAAAAATTCTCAAATAATGACATATTTCAAACACAAAAATTTAGAGGGGAAATGTCACTTTTTTCCCCCCAGAATTTGGATAAAATTTGTTTTGATTTTGTCCATTTTGACAATAATTTCTTCTCATTCCAAGAATATATTTTGATTTTTGATTCCAATTGAAAACTCTGAATTTCAATCAATGGAAATGGAAGTGTTTCAAATATAATCAGACTTTTTCTAATAAGGGAAAAAAATAGAACTCTTTGAGCTTGATTTTTATGCCAAATCAAGTCAGAATTCTGAAGGAACTCTAAAGGAATTCTCAAGGACTGAAATCTCAGGGTGCTTTTCAACACCAACAATGGAATTCCTGGCTTCTGTCACTATTTTTTAGGATTTCAGCCAACAAATTCCCATTTTGGGAGCACAAAATTAATAATTATTTCAAGTGTATTTCATTAATAATGTAATTTATTGAGATTTGTTTCTTCTCTCACATGAAAATGCTTTAATGTCCAATAACCTCCTAACGATGAAGATTAATTTTTAATTTGGATGTCAAACATTTGGTTTCCAGATGGAAATAAAGATTTTCAATTGGCTGCCCCAAATGTCCCTTGTTCTGTTTTTTATCTCTTTCTGAATCATTAAATCTGATTTTAGAGCAAATGAAAGAAGTAGATATGTACACATATTAATTTTGAAATAGACGCGCAATAAATTAACACTCATTCTAAGAATATTTAAGATACCGGAAATTAATTTATGTCTGTGAATATTCCACAGACCAAATAATTTTATTTAAATAAATGAATATTTTAAATAAATAAATAAATAAAAATTCACACCCATTTCAACTTCTTTATTTTTCATTTTCCAAGGACTCTTTTTGTCCCACTGTGATCCAAACCTTCCAGAGTGATTTGCTCTTTAAAAAGAACGGAGGATTTTTAGGATGAGTAGTTGGAGGCTCAGGAAATCACATTCCAAATTTTATTCCGACACCAATTTCCTGCCTCACCATGAGCAAATCCCAAAGGTCTTGGCTTGGTTTCCTAAACTTGGGTGTCTCCTGATTTTTGACAATTTAAACTTTTTAAAAATTTATTTTAATTATAATTTTTCTTTTTATTTTCTTCTTAATTTTAATTTTAAATTTTAATTTTAATTTTTTTCTTTTTCATTTTTCTTTTTCTTTATTTTTTGTTCTCCATTTTTATCTTTTTATTTCTATATTTTCACTTTTTGTTTTCATTTTTGTTTTCTCTTTTTTATTTTTGTTTTCATTTCTGTTTTTATTTCTGTTTTTATTTGCATTTTTATTTTCATTTTTATTATCTTTTTTTAATATTCATTTTTATTTTCATGTTTATTTAATTTTCATTTTTATTTTTCCCCAAGCCATGCTTTGCACAAGGCCAACCTGAAGAACCCAAGGCCAGTCTTGACTCAAATCTCTGTTTGAAATAGATGTACAATAAAATAACGTTCATTCTAAGAATATTTAAGATACTGGAAATTAATTCATGTCTTTGAATATTCCACAGACCCAATGAAAATTTAGTTTTCATTTTTATTTTTCTCCAAGCTATGCTTTGCACAAGGCCAGCCTAAAGAACCCAAGGCCAGTCTTGACTCAAATTTCTGTTTCCTGGGAAGCCTAGGAAACAGGCTTCTGACATCTCTTGGCTCTTTCCTCTGTGTTATTTTTGGGAATACACATCCACCTCCGCCCCCTGCTCCGTGTGAAATATGGGCAGGGTTAATCCCTGAGGAGATGATCTCCAAGCTTCCAGCAGAAATGGTTCATTCCCAAGATTCCGTGGAAAAAATCCACTGCGCAGCCATGGAAAAGGAGGAGTCCACTTGTCCAAAGGGCTCTCAGCTCTCCTCGTGAATCCCTGGAGATCAGCCGGCAGAGCCAGTGGGATCCAAAGGGTTTTCCAAAAGTGGGAATGGGATTTCCTGGGTTACCCAACTGCCAGCTTGGGTGACCTGAGATCTTCTCGGCATCTGCTCTGGGCTGGAGGACACAAGGACGGATCTGAGGAGGCTTTGTCTGGCTCAGAACATCCATGAGGGCCACACGAGGTGTTTTGGAGCACGTGGAATCATGGATTGGGTTGGGTTGGGATGGGTTGGACTGGGCTGAGTTGGGCTGGGCTGGGTTGGGCTGGGTTGGGCTGGGTTGGGCTGGGCTGGGTTGGGTTACATTGGGATAGGTTGGGTTGGGTTGGGTTGGGTTGGGTTGGGTTGGGTTGGGCTGGGTTGGGTTGGGTTGGGTTGGGTTGGGTTGGGTTGGGTTGGGCTGGGTTGGGTTGGGTTGGGTTGGGTTGGTTGGACTGGGCTGGGCTGGGCTGGGTTGTGTTTTGTTGAGTTGGGTTGAGCTGGGTTGGGTTGGGTTGGGTTGGGTTGGGCTGGGTTGGGTTGGGTTGTGTTTTGTTGGGTTGGGTTGGGTTGGGCTGGGCTGGGTTGGGTTGGGTTGTGTTTTGTTGGGTTGGGCTGGGTTAAGTTGGGTTGGGTTGGTTTGGGATAGGTTGGGTTGGGCTGGTTTGGGTTGGGTTGGGTTGGGTTGTGTTTTGTTGGGTTGGGCTGGGTTAAGTTGGGTTGGGTTGGTTTGGGATAGGTTGGGTTGGGCTGGTTTGGGTTGGGTTGGGTTGGGTTGTGTTTTGTTGGGTTGGGCTGGGTTAAGTTGGGTTGGGTTGGGTTGGGTTGGGTTGGGTTGGGTTGGGTTGGGTTGGGTTGGGTTGGGTTGGGCTGGGTTGGGTTGGGTTGTGTTTTGTTGGGTTGGGTTGGGTTGGGTTGGGATAGGTTTGGGTTGGGTTGGGTTGGGTTGGGTTGGGCTGGGTTGGGTTGGGTTGGGTTGTGTTGTGTTGTGTTTTTTTGGGTTGGGTTGGGTTGGGATAGGTTGGAAGAGACCTTCAAGATCATCGCATCCCAGCCTTCCCTGGCTGTTCCAAGCCCTGTCCAACCTGGCCTTGACATCCAAGTGAAACAAATCCAAGGAATAAGAGCCTTATCTCACCTATAGGCACCTAAATGTACTCATCTATTCCCAAATCCACCCTGAGGGATCATTTTTCCTTCATTTTATCCAATTTCTTGGAAAACACCGGCATTTGTGACTTCTGCCCAAAATTACACCAAGCAACCTGAAGTGCAGCTATATACTTTAGGTTGTTTCCTAAATTAAAATTGGGAAAGGAGATTAAAAATCAGGACAATTTTCAGCTCTGAAGTGAAAAAAAAAAAAAATTAAAATAATGATTTTTAATTTTTTTTTCCTAACATAGCACTTCAAAGAGTAACAAGCAAATTGGTCAAAATTCAGGTGCCAAAACCACAGGAGAACCCAGTAATGGTGAGAAAGAAATAAAATCCCTGTGACATTTTTGTTTTTCTCCAATCAGATAAAAGTGGGAACACACAGAGGGAAAAACTGAGACCTCGTGTAGAACTTTGTCACTCCTCCGAAGTGTCGCCACAGAGATCTTACAAAATCAACACTCTCTGAACTTCTCAGTCAGTGCTTCGGAGCCAGGACGTGTAGGAATGTCTGGCAGGATCAAATCCCTGTCCCTGGAGTCCAGAAAGGAAGGAGAAAAAATTGTGGATACACTGAAATCAACCTCTTCCCTTCCAAATTGGGATTCACCATGGCTCCAACACCTAAAAAATGGAACACAGACTTGGATGAATCCACCATTTCCTGGTGATGCGACTTTTCCCAGTGGAATGGTTTAGTTTGTCATTCTGAGGTCCAGGAAAACTCAGGAATTTTGTTTCAGCCCCTTCGGAGCCACAGGGACAAAACGAGATCCATGGATGGATTGCTAAACCAGGCTCTGGGATCCTTGGCCATTTCCATGGAAGCCCACAAAGCCTTAATTCCAAGGAAATCTCATTTTCAGCACTTCCAAGCTGTGCCTACGCCCTGTGGCACATCTGGAAGACAAATGGAATGGTTGGACTAAATCCCAGCAGAAATCCCAGTTTTTATCTGGGATCTGTTCCTGGGTTTGTTCCTTGCCCAAGGTCACCCCCAGCCCGAATTAAGTCAGTTGAAACTTTCAGAAATCATCAGTTCTCCCCTTTTTTTCTCTCACAAATTATATCCAAACAGCATCCAAAATCAGAGAATTGCTAAGGTTAAATTTGGGAAAGACCTTTAGGATTGTCAAGTCCAACCATCAACCCAAATAAACCTGGATAAAACAGAACCATCCCTACATCCCTGAGAATTCCAATATTTGCTTTGTTACCTCATCTGGTATTCAGAACTGTTGATTTATCCCAACAAATTCCCATCACTTCTGAACTATTTCATAGCAAAAGAGGATGATTCGCAGAAGGGGAGATGGAATTTTCCATTTACCTGGAAATATCCCCCAAGTTCTTACGGAAATGCACAAACAATCCCATCAGGAAACACAGACAGCTCTTCCCACATCCAGCGCTGCCATTATCCATCTTTTTCTGGACATGTTTTCAGAGCGGAGCCTCTGAAGAACTCAACCTGTGCCAACCTCCAGCGATTACTCTCGGAGCTGTCACAATTCCAGGGAAACAAACACGAACACATCTTAAAACCACCTCAGAGCCCGGATCAAACCTTCATCTTTAGAATCGCATCGATAAATTCTGGCCTATCGTGGACATCTGCAATTTTCGGTTGCATCCTTGCCTTTTGTTTTTTATATTAATGGGATGCACAGAGTTTATTTATCATTTGGATGGTGACCGCAGCACATTTTCTCTCTTTGGGAATGAGATCCCAGATGGATCAGCTGCAGGCAGGAGGAGACCTTTGCCTGTTGGATTTGTGAGCAGTTCCCCAAAGTTTTCCATCCCCAGGTATCTCATTCCTGCCTTTTATTTTTTATATTAATGGGATGCACAGAGTTTATCTATCATTTGGATGGCGACCACAGCACGTTTTCTCTCTTTGGGAATGAGATCCCAGCTGGATGAGCTGCAGGCAGGAGAAGACCTTTGCCTGTTGGATTTGTGAGCCGTTCCCCGAAGTTTTCCATCCCCAGGTATCTCATTCCAGATGGGATTTCATCAGAAAGAAGGAGAATTTAGTAGTACTGGCAATTCATAATCTTTCAGATCAAGAGTTCAATTCCCAGTAGCTCCTTATCTGAAATTCCATAAACAACTGGAAAAAAGCGACTGTTTATCAACTCTAAAGCAGGGCCTCAGCACTAAAAGAACGACATCTAAAATTTACATTTAGGGACCTGGATAATTACTTTTGCTTTTATTCTGGAAATAAACACAAGCCTTGTTCCACAACCCTCTGAAAATTTTAGGAATCTTCCCACTGATTTCAACAGGTTTGGGTCTTGCTCTGGAACTGTTGTGTATCCAGTGAAACGGTGATATTATTTAACGAATATTAAATATTTTTCAATGAATTTATGAAAATTGAACACATTTTGTCATCATGGCCTGCATCATTCTCTAGTTTTTGGTGTCATCATTAATGGGATTTTATAACAAGAATAAATTTGAGTTTTACTGATGAATTACTGAGTTCAAGTAGCTCCTTTCCTTGTAAATCCCCAGTTGTTCCCTGGATTTTTTTAGTTCCTTAATCCTCTGCCCAAAGTGATGATATTTTGTAATTTTTTTTTTGTTTATTTTCTGGCTCTTCACTCCCCCCATTTCTCTCTCTAGCAGTGACTCAACCTAAAATTTAATTTAGTCATTAGCTCAGTCATTTATTTTCTTTTCAATCACGTGTTTACTTTTATTACACCGTGGCTATAAATAAGGATCAAGAAGGGAACAAATCCATAATTAGGCTTTTCTTAGACCCAACGTGAAGGGAATTTTTTGGGAATTAGGTGCAGCTCTCCGTGCTGTTGCTGTGACAAACCCGGGAATGTTGTGAAGGAATCACAGCAAAACTTGCAGAAAACAAAAAGCAAACTTTACTCCGAAAGTGATGGTGGGAGAAGGAGCATTAATCTGATTAAAAGGATTATCACATCCTTGTTTTACCAGGACATTGATTTTGGCCAATCCCATGTTTCCATTTGGCTTGAGCCACCAGAAAATAGGATTTGAGTGCTGATTTTTGTCTGATAACACCTGAGCCAACTTCCTGATGTCCATCCATCCTCATTCCGGAGGGTGTGGAAACCCTCAGCAAGCAGGGATTTATGCCCTGTCCAGAGCTATTTCCATCAGCTGGAAATCTGCTCAGGAATATCCTGGTTTGTTGGGGTTTCTTTGGGTTTGTTTGGTTTTGGGGTTTTTTTTGTTTGTTTTGTTTAGGTTTAGTTTTGTTTTTGTTTGTTTGTTTTGTGGGGGGGTTTGCCTGGGTTTTTTTTTGTGTTGGGGTTTTTTGTTTGTTTTTTTGTTGTTGTTTTTGGGGTTTTTTTGTTTGTTTTTTTGTACTTTTTGTTTGGTTTTTTGTGTGTTTTGGGGTTTTTTTCTGTTTTGTTTTGGTTTTTGTTTTTTCTGTGGGGGGTTTTTTGTTTAGTTGTTTTGTGGGTTTTTTTTTGTTTGTTTTTTTGTTTTTTGGGTTTTTTGGTTGTTTTGTTGTTGTTTTGGGGTTTTTTTGGTTTTTTTTTGTTTGGTTTTTTGTTGGTTTTTGGTGTGTTTTGGGTTTTTTCTGTTTTGTTTTGGTTTTTCTTTTTTCCTTTTTCTTTGTGGGGGGTGTGTGTGCATCAAACAAAGGGAAACCCAGGCGTGTGCTGGGTGGGGGAGAAGCAGCAGAGAGCTCAAACTCGGATAGGAGTACATCCCTCAGAAAAGCCAAGTCAGGATTTTGGGATAAGTGGAAAACCTCTTGTAACTCCTGGAAAGGACAAATTTTGGCATCCAGAACCAGTTTTTTGCCCATTTTTCAGGAACACGAAGAGTTGCCCCAAGGAAAATACCTGCACCCATCACAAAATTCCGGCTCCTACCTGGCTCAACCTGCGAGAATCTCCTTTTTTAAAAAATTTTTCCTCCCGTGGGACAACCCCTGGGAACGAGCCGTTGGTCTCAGCAATCCCAAAGTTGTTCCTGGAATTGTTTCCCGGTGCCTGTCATTTGACACCGATGGTATCACGCTGTAATTACCGCGCTGAGGGCAGGAGGGAGCGATGCAAACCCAACAGAGCTTTCCAAACCCTTAAAGGAAAAAAAACCCACCCCAAACAACCCAGAACCAGAACTTTCCCAGGGTTATTAGTGAGTATTATTAACTCTATTAATGAAGCAATTAATAATGGCATCATGTCACGGACAGGGTAAAAGTTTAACTCTCATCCTCATGGAAAAAAAAAATGGGAATAATGTTATTTACATGCAAAAAGGGAATGTTGGTTAGGATCACACAAGGTATTTGTAAAAAGATGGAAAAGTGATAATGCCAAGGCTGGGTTTGATTCCTGTATGGGCCATTCATTAAATTTGGACTCGATGATCCTTTTGGATTCCTTCCAACTCGGAATATTCTGGCATGATTTATCCCAGCATAGTTGAATATTTCAGATATCCTGATGTGATTTCTACAACTGAATTTACAGTGGGAGATCGACCCCTTGGATTCATTTTTAGTGCTTATAACCCTCAATTTCAATTTGATTTATGTGCTGTTTAAAAAAAAAAGTGTTTTTAAACACTGAAGAGAACGGGCTCGAGTTCTATTGCACAGAGCCCTTCCAGGTAACCCGTGGGACATCAGGAATCTCCAAATGCCAGGCTGAAAAAGTGGGATTTCCCCTCCGTATCTGCTGATCCCCGGAGAATTCTTCAGCTTTCATTCCATTTCAGTAATACCTTTAAAAATAGACCTCGTGGGAAGCATGGAATTCTTGGTGGAGGTAAGGCCGAGCCTCGGGAGCGGTGACAAAGGCCAGGCAGAGGTGACCGAGGCGGCGCAGCAGGAAGCCTTGGCTAAGCCAGCCCCGATTCCCACCTGTTCCCTGCAGTCCTTCCACAGCCGCTAATAATAAAGGGTTTGCGTTTCCCCGGAGCCCTTCATCCCCCGTGATCCCAAAACGCTCGGCAAATGACACCTCCAAAGGGCACGGCCACGGGGGCTGCAATCCACAACAATGGTGAGGCAGGACGGCATGTCCAAGGACAACGGGGTGAATTCCCATTTCGGTGAGATGTGCTCAGTGCAGGAGCAATCGGGAGTCAGGATATTTACACAGTCCAAATTTAATGAATGGCCCATACAGGAATCAAACCCAGCCTTGGCATTATCACTTTTCCATCTTTTTACAAATATCTTGTGTAAAGCAGCCCACGGTGTTAAATCCTTGGATTTTTTACAAAATTTAGGATTTTAAACACTGAAGAGAATGGGCTTGAGTTCTATTGCACAGAGCCCTTCCAGGTAATCCGTGGGACTTCAGGAATTTCCAAATGCCGGGCTGAAAAAGTGGGATTTCCCCTCTGTACCTGCCGATCCCCGGGGAATTCTTCGGCTTTCATTCCATTTCCTTAGACGAAGGGAAGGAGATGGAAAACAAGGGAGGAAAAGGTAAACAGAACTAATGACCCCACATCAGTCCAGCGCTGTGGGTCCAGAGAGGCTGCACAGTTCCGATCTGGTGCTCGGGCTGCTAATCCATCCCCTCCAGTGCCCTTTCCCGGGATTAGTTGTGCTGTTTATCCATTGTTTCACGGCAGTGAGTGACTCACGCCGAGCCTGTTCCCAGGAAATCTTGCCAGGTGAGGGAGGGTGACATTTACTGGGGGCCCTGTTAATTGGAATCTATCCTATTAACACAAACAAAACAGAAAACCCGAGTTCTGCGCGGCCCAGGCTTTATCATTCCATCTCTGGGAAGCACCGTGTGCCTGTTCCACTGGGCAGCCCCAAACAATCCCTTCTCGCTGCTCCCTCAATCAGGACAAGGAAAGGCCAAAGGGTTCCTGAAATGGAATATTCAACGGCTCTGGGAGGGGTTGGGGAGAGGCAAACGCTCACGTTCTCCCTGGGGACAAAGCCAAGCGTTTGTCCCTTGGAGCCACTTTGCAGGTTGGGAACAACTCCGTGGGAAGTCAGGGAAGGGATGCACGAATCCTGTCGCTCCTTTCCTGTGTCCCCTGTCCCAAAATCGATCCACAGGGTGACATCAGGGAGTGGCAGCTGGAGATCCATCAAATACGGTCCCTAAGTAGAGAGGGGATCTCAGTTCTGCTGCCTTTCCTCTCTTTTCTCAGTCCATGAGAATTTATTCCCCAGGATTTACAGGTGAAAACTGTGGAAAAACGAGGCAGTCACTGTTCTGTGCCTGAATTAAAGCAGATCCAGGGAAAAGTTTTATGGAGGTGAATTGTTTGCTTCAGTATAAACACTCAGTGTTACACATCCATCCCTGAGGGCTGCAGTGTCTGTCCTTTCCTATTTATCCTTTCAGATGGGAATGCAGGGACTTGGAGTTTGGTCCAGAGGGGGATCGTGAAGATGATCAGAGGGATGGAACACCTCCCCCGGGAGGAAAGGCTGAAAAATTTGGGATTGTTCAACCTGGAGAAGTCTCCAGGGAGACCTCACTGCTGCCTTTCACTGTTTAAAGGGAGCCCAGAGAAACACAGGACAAACTTTTAAAGCAGGAGCTGTTGCAATAGGACAAGGAGTGATGGTTTTAAACTAAAAAAAAGGATTTAAATTAACTGTAAGTGAGAGTTTTTTATGATGAGGGTGGCAGCACAGGTTGCCCAGAGAGGTGGTGAATGCCCCCCCCCGTTCCTGGGAACATCCAAGGTCCTTTCCAAAGCATTCCATGATTCTGTGATCCACCATTCTTCAAGTTCCATGGCCACCCTTGTTTGACTTGGGAATTTGCAGTTTTTATTATTCCTCCTTCCTTATTTTCCTGTGTTCACATTGAAAGGTTCTGCCCAGATTTTCGGTTTTCCCACACCAGGAGTGGATGTAACTTCTTTATCATGCATTAAATTATTTATATATAATAGGGAGCTCCATGAACGGAGCTAATCTTAATAATTATAGGCTAAAATAGCTCGGAGCATGGAAAGTTGGAATGGAAGAATCCATAAATCCAATCACCTGTGATATATATTGGATGTATATGGCCTCTCCTTATGGATTTCCAATCTTTGAGCCTTACTTTGGGTGTACTGGGTGCAAAGATTTTCAGGGCAAGAATTTGGCTTTAATGTGCACAATTTTCTACCTTGGACAATGGGATCTTTGGGATTTCACTGGTTCCCAATTTTTTTAAGCCTAGTAACTAATGGGAATCTTCCTCCAAGAAGGAAATATGAATCACAGAATCAGAATGATTTTATAATCACTGAATCCCAGACCGGTTGGGGTTGGAAGGGATCCTAAAGGGACACCTTCCCCTCTCCCAGGCTGCTCCAAGCTCCTTTCATCCACTGAAGATCAGGAATTACAAATACCATCATTCCGTCCCTTTGACAAGCTCCGTTTAAATCTCCACCTTAGCCAATGCTGAAGATCAGCTCGAGATTAATTATAACTAAAAAATCAGGGCAGCAAGGTCCAGTCTTTTTTTTTTTTTCTCTGTTGGTTTGATATATTTGGGTTGTCACAGATGCCACCAAAACACACCATTGGAAAAAAATGGAATGTGGCTGGGAAAGAATGGGGCTGTACAAAATTGTACAGAGCAAGACAGAGGGGGAGAGCCAAAACTTAAAGCAGGAAGGGAACTCCTAGAATATTGCAGAAGGCTTAAAACAAAAACTTTTGCCACTGTAGGGGAAAAGAATTAAAAATAACGAAATAATAATTTTAAAAGTCCCCCTACGCATCTGGTGGGGAATTACAAAACATACCAATGCTGGAAGCCAACTTCCATCTCCAATTCCACTTCTCTTCGCAGCCAAAACCACAGGGGAACAAATAAAATCCTGCTCCCAAAGCCAAAGGCTTCTTTTATGGACCCACCAGGTCTTTGGGAATTGTCTGTGCCTTACCTGCTTTAATGTGAGGGTGGCCCTGCCCCATCCCTGTGTCCTCACCGATTCCTGAGCTCCAAGTGCTCCTTGGGAGTGACAGACAAGGGAAAATGAGGGAATTCATCCCAGACAGAAGTGGGCAGGGGATAATAATCTTCCTGGAATGAAAATGAGACATTTTCTGTGGTCAGCAAAACCTCTGCAATGGATGGGACTGCTCTGAATCCATCCCAGCCCAACAAGGGGAAAAAATGAGGCAAATCTTTACAAATCAGGGAAGTTGGGATGTCAGGCTGGTCCTGACCATGGATTGCACAGGAATAAGCTTTCACCTTTTTCTGCTCTCCATGGGAGGCATCAGACTTTGCATCATTTTATCCAGAAAGGAATAAACCTTTATGGGTAAAACCCTTTCCTTTCAAGCAGTGGCTCCCAAAGTGCCAGAGGTGCTTCCCCAAAATTCCCGAAGGAGCAGCCTGGGGATTGTGGGGTGCAGAATCTGTCTGGGGAGGTGTGGGGTCACTGCAGCCACAGGGCTGCAGAAAAGATTGGTGAGGGTTGGATTGTTTTGGATTGTTGTTGAATTCCAGAAGATTGGAACAAGGATTGGTGAGATCTGCTGGGTTTCACGGGAGGGAAGGGACAAGGCCCCTCCTGGGAAATGGGGAACTCAAATGGGGATCCCTGGAGCTGATCCCTTGGGAATCTCTCTGCACACGGATGTTTGGGAACGGCTCATTGTGCAAACATTTTTGTTGATCCCATTTTGGGCACCTCCCTGCCTCAGCCATGGGCGTCTGCTCCAGGCAAGACCTGAATCTGCTCCGTGTCCTCCGTCTGCCAGAGGTCCTGCAGCCCCAGGGATCTCCAGGAATGCTCAGTGCCAATGTTTATGCAGGCGTTATCCCTCTGGAGAGCCATCTCCCTCCCTCAGAGGCATCCAGGGGCTCATCCAGCTGTCTAAGCACGAGAGTCTGCTGCAATCCGAGCTGTCTGGAATGATCCTGTTTCGCCTCCAGCTGCAGCTCCAGCGAGGCACGGGCCTCGTGCAGTTGTGGTGTCACATCTGGCAGAGCTGTGCAGATGTGTCAGAGCCCTCAAACCTCTCAGCTGGCTCAGGGTGCCTGGAGGTGCTGCAGCTCAATCGAGCTTCAAATTCCTTCTTTGCAAATGTGGGATCTGCCCTCGGCTCAGAGCCTGGAGCTGGAGCTGTGGGGGTCTCATTCTCTGCCGGGACCTGGGACAGGCTGAGCCTTTGCATCTCAGGAGAGAGGATTTATTTCCCAGGATTTACGGTGAGTGTTCAGTTCACTGAGTCTCCTCAATTTAGGTTCAACGTGTAGTACTCTCCTCACATCATCCAGAGCCAGCGCAGCTCTAATTGCTTGGAATTTGGGATCTGGATCAGCGCAAAATCAACTCCAAGAAATCCACATGAGGCTGAATGTGATGTGAGAGCTTTGGGAGACCTGGGGAAGAGAAGGCTCCTGGGAGAGCTCCGAGCCCCTGGCAGGGCCTGAAGGGCTCCAGGAGAGCTGCAGAGGGACTGGGGACAAGGCATGGAGGGACAGGACACAGGGAATGGCTTCCCATGGCAGAGGGCAGGGACAGATGGGATATTGGGAATTAGGAATTCCTGGCTGGGAGGGTGGGAAGGGGCTGGGATGGAATTCCCAGAGAAGCTGTGGCTGCCCCTGGATCCCTGGCAGTGTCCAAGGCCAGGCTGGACAGGGCTTGGAGCAGCCTGGGACAGTGGGAGGTGTCCCTGCCATGGCAGGAGTGGCACTGGATGGGCTTTAGGGTCCCTCCAACCCAAACCATTCCATGACTCCATGAAAAGTCTGAAGGCTCCTGCTCTCAGGTAATTCCTGATATATCTGAAATGACATCAATCCAATGCCATTCCAGGATGGCTTTGAGGAATGGTTCCCTCTCCTCTGTCCCTGGAAAGGGCTGGAGGAGTCCAGGGGGACACTTTGGCAGAGCTGCCATTGAATGGATCCCACGTGGTGACCTGGCTTGGGACATGACCACAGGGACCTGGAAAAAGCTGTGAGACCGTGGAGTGGGGAATTTGAGATCCAGCTGGAGGTGACAGCAGCCTGGCCATTCCCTAAAGCCTTGGGTAGAGTGGCCAGGGCTTGGCATTTGGGTAACAAAGGGAAAGGATTGGCTCCTTCACACCTGAAATGTAAACGGAACAAATCCATTGTGTGAGGAACTTCACGGGCAATTTGCCAAAACAAATAAAGGCAAAGTCGTGGCTTTTTTTTTTCCTACTCCTTAATGCTGTAGGAAGCAAGCCAGGGATGTATTCCAGTTGCCATTTAGGGGGGAAATTTGTAGAATTTTATTTTTAGTTTCATGCTGGGAGGCATTTCAAGCCAGGGAGCACCAGTTTGGACTGTCATAAGCCACATTGGGCTTCTAAATAAAATTATTTAATGTTTGTCATTTGGCTTTGCTGTGTATCCCTAATCATAAGGAGGAATTTGCTTCCGTAGGTCCTGTATAAATCCTGAGATCTTTTCCTGCTCTTCCTTCCGAGCTCCCAGGCCAATAAATCATTATCTGATATAAATTTAGACATCTGAGTGTGATTTTTGTTGCTTCCACTCAATCACTGAATGATCAAGAGAAAAGCTCCAATGAACCTTCCACATGCTTGGTCGTGTCAGGATTTGGCTTTGTGCCTCAGCAGAAGAGATTTTCCAGAATATTCCTTTCCTATGGACACAGGCAGAGAACTCCAATCCCAGAGCTGCCAGCCCTGCATCCTACAAGTTTTCCTTGGAGGCACCCCAGCCTCGACAAAACAAATTTCTCTCTGTTTGAGAACCGATGAAACTCCAGCCGAATGTGGGAAGCTCCAGCAGAATTGGAACGAAAGGATCAAAAGGAGCTGTTTTTCAGGGATGCACTGATGAACAAGTGTCTTCAAAGGCTGATGAAAGCCAAACATCACTCACCCTCCTGGCTTTGGCCGAAAAACCCTTCCTTTGGAGGAGAGGCACCGGCGGCTCTCCCAGTCTGTGCCACGGGCACGTTCTGGTGCCAGGAACAGGGAGTTGGCATCGCATTCCCACACCCCAGGGGCTCCTCTGGCTGCTGCCGGAGGAAAAGCAGCCTCACTGCCATGGAAAGATGAATGAGGAGCTCTGAGCTGGAGGAGGAAACTCCCTGATGTGACAAGGGGAGAAGTTCTGCAGGGCTGCTCCTCTTTCCCCAAGGGACAAAGAAGCTCTGGCTTTTTTCTTCCGAACTTTGCCAGAAGGGACAGGTTTGGAGAAAGAGAAGGTCTGGAGAAAGAGAAGGTCTGGAGAAAGAGAAGATCCATCATCTGTGACAGAGTCTGAGTGAGGAAAATGTGCCCAAGCGACTCTTTTCTTCCCAGAGTAAATAAGGATTTTTAAGATCACAGAATCCCAGAATGGTTTGGGTTGGAAGGGACCTTAAAGATCATCCATACCCAACCCCAGCCATGGGCAGGGACACCTCCCACTGTCCCAGGCAGCTCCAAGCCCTGTCCAACCTGGCCAGGGACACTGTCAGGGATCCAGGGGCAGCCACAACCTCTTACTAGCACAGAAATTTTAGAATCCATGTGGGTGCCTGTGCTTCTGTGTCAAAAAGGAGGAAAATCGATCGGGAAGAGGACAAGGGAAGAAGGAGATGGGGGGAGACAAAATAACTTTGGCCCATGGAAAATCTAAAGGATCCCTCACCTACATTGCAACATTCCTTCCCAAAATGCGGCAAAGCAGCCCAGGAGGGTGGGATAATTGAAAAGCAGGAGTGGGATGGTCTTTAGATGGAGTTTTAATCTTTCCACAAAAACTCATAAAGCCTGAATGGCCCTCCTGAGGCCCCATTTGATTGCCACAAATTCCCATTGCGTCCCTAGGAGAAGGAGCTCACACATTAAAGCTCCTTGTGAATCTGAGTGAAAACAAATTTCTTCAGCCACCTCCTCAGAGCTGCCAGAACCTCCCATTTCCCCAGAAATTGCCACTTTTTCTTCTCCAGGCCAGTCAGTGGCTCCACCAGAATGAGGAGTGGGATTTGTGACCTCCTTCCTGCAGCCTTTATGGTTAATAGGGATACATAACATATTATTCCTTAGGTAAATTCTCATTTTCTGAAGTTTTCAAGTTCTTCAGATGCAAATCTTCACAAAATTATTTGGTTTTCCTACTGAAATAGAATTATAAGGTTGGAAAAGTCCTTCAAGAGCTCCAACCAAACACCACTATGCCCAGTAAACTACATCCCAAAGCAAAATGCTGATATTTCAGGCCCTGCCCACTCCTCCTTTCTCCAGGATAAAGAAATTTTGGATATCTGAACCCTTGAGATTAAATTTTGTATTTCTTCCTCTCCTTCATTTTTTTTTTTTTTTAATGACTGGAAAGGATGATTTGATTAAAGTGACTCCAAATTAAGTGAACATCCAGCTGGGGACAAAATCTCTCACAGAAAAAAGGAATTAAGAAAGTTAGGATAAATTGTCCCTCAGTTCTTCTTGTGTCATGTTGAACAATCCTGTCCTGTAGTAGGAATGATAATAATAATATTAATATTAATATTAACAATATTATTGATGATGATAATGATAATGATGATGATAATAACAATAACAATAACAAGAATAAAACAATAATAACAATAATAATAACAACAACAATAATAATAATAATGATAAAAAAATAATAATAATAGTAATGGATATAAAGGTGTGACCCAATATAAAAAAAATATAAAAAATCAAATGCACCTTAAAAGGGTCTGGTAGCTTGGTGGGTCCCTGAACTCTTTTCTCACTATAAAATCTATCTTTGCTGCTTGTCTGGAGATCCCAGGAAAACTTCCTGCATAATCGTGGACTACTGGGAATATTTTGGATGCTCTCAGTTTTCACCCACTGCACACAGGTGAAATTATCAGTGAACAAACAGGTCAGAGGCGATTTTCACCTGCAGAAGGTTTTGATACCTGGAAGCTGAGACAGAAATTTAAGTGCTTGTTCTCATTAAAAGATGAGATCCACATTATCAGTGTGAGTGTTGGTGTTGATGCCCACGGAATCATGGAATTCCAGAAAGGCTTGGGTTGGAAGGGACCTTCAATCATCCCATTCCTGACACCTCCCACTGTCCCAGGCTGCTCTAAGCCCTGTCCAGCCTGGCCTGGGACACTGCCAGGGATCCAGGGGCAGCCACAGCTTCTCTGGGAATTCCATCCCAGCCCCTCCCTGTTGGGGAGGATGAAATAGGAAAGCTTTATAAATATGATTACCTGGCAAAAGATGCTGAGAACATAGAAACTATAAGCGAGAATGAAATGAAGACAAGCTTTGAGACACCAAACCGCAGTGACTGAACAACTGGAAAAAAATGGCATGGCCACTGAAGGTAATCCACTCCTTGATTAGACAATAGCCCCTGCCTGCCTGCAGGTCCAAAGGGCAGAGCAGACCCTACAAACTTAGCATAAGGTCCAAAAAGCAGTTTTAAGGGTTTAAAATATAACGCCATATGGTAATACAAGGATGCTCATAGGCTGTATGTTATTGCTATAGAATTTATATCTTGTCCTAGATTGGTTAGTGAAAATTAGAATATTCAGCAGAGAACATGATTTATTGTATTGCAAGCGGCAACCACGACCGCTTTTCTGTATTCCCCTATCCTGTATCCTGTACTTCTCTCTCTCTCTCTCTCACCTGCTCTGAGCTGCGTCTTGCAGTTCCTGGCAGGTCTCTTACCCTCACGCGCTTTATCATAATAAACCCCATGCTCTAAGACTAAAATCCAGAAGTCTCTCGTCTCCGTCCTAGCCGTCTGAACTGCACCTACACCACAGACGGCAATCCTGGAGAGCCAAATCCTACACCTCCCCACCCTCCCAGGCAGGAATTCCTTCCCAATATCCCATCTATCCCTGTTTTTATTCAGCCTAAGGCCAATCCCCCTTGTCCTGTCCCTCCACGCCCTTGGGAAGAGTCCCTCTCCAGCTTCCCCTGAAGGGATGGCACAAGGCAGCTCCATTTGGCCACTGAATCAATCTGTGATTTCCTTGGAGTTCAGCCACAATCCAAGTCTGAATTCCCTGGGCAGCTGTAGATCCCTAGGGCCGGGGAGAAGCCTGAGGGATTCCCAGATATCCATGGGATTTACAGAGAAAGGACCTTTGGGATTCCCAGATATCCACGAGATTTACAGAGCAAAGGACCTTTGGGATTCCCAGATATCCATGGGATTTATACAGCAAAGGACCTTTGGGATTCCCAGACATCCATAGGACTTACACAACAAAGAATCCTGGGAAAACAGGGAATTCCAGACATCCATGGGATTTATACAGCATAAGATCCTGGGAGAACAGGGAATCCCAGACATCCATGGGATTTACACAGGAAAGGACCTTTGGGATTCCCAGATATCCATGGGATTTACACAGCCAAGGATCTTGGGAGAACAGGGAATCCCAGACATCCATAGGATTTCTACAGGATGGGATCCTGGGAGAACAGGGAATCCCAGACATCAGTAGGACTTACACAACAAAGGAATTTTGGGCAGACTGGAGCAGCAGCTGAAGGCCAGGTGAAATCCCCCAGGCCATCCACATGCAAATCCCAACATTCAGCTTTCTTTACCTCTGAGCTGAATTCCTGACTTTAGCTGGAGCTAATCCCACCCCATATGAAGCATAAAAAATCCAATCCTTCCAAGTATTCCTGATCCAATCAGATCAGGATCTATTCTTAGCCTGGCCTTTGAGAAAATTGCTCTGGTTTTATTCAGGTTTATTGATAATCTCAGCACCCTGTGAGCGAAACAAATTCGACTTAAAGCCCTTTTCAATTTGCAAAGGTCATCTTTAAGCTGAACTTGATAAATCCGTATTTTAGAGTAGGCACATTCCTAATATTATAAGGGAAGGAAGGAGAAAATGGGGGAAGAAAGAGTAATGGCCCAGTGGAGCTCAGGAAAAGAGGTGGAAGGAAGCCAAATCCATTTGCATGGGAATGTCAGGGAGAGATCCAGGGATAGAAGGGATAGAGGGGCAGCTTGGAAAAGCAGAGAGACGATCCATGGTGCAGGGACAGCATTTCGCTGGGATGTGTGGAAATCAGATTCCTGCCAGCCCAGGGAATGTGGGCAAAAGGCTTTCAAAGCTGCTAATTTGGAGCAAGGAAGAGCAGGAAGAAGAGGGTTAAATAACGGGTTAAATAATGTGAGGGTTAAATAATATTGGGGACTTCTGGGATTTAAATATAATTTTCAGAGCTCTTGCGTTAAAAAAAAAAATGGGCAGGGATTGGTGAAATCAAGTTTGGACACACAGCAATAAACATTCCCAAAAATCAATTAAAATGGTCACATGATTCAAGACCGTTTCTGTCACCTTTCATTCTCATGTCAAAATGATCAATTCCATGCACAGTCCCTTTAGAATAGTTTCCAATATTAATTTTTCTATCCAAAGAAACTGAGGGCAAGAACACACCTGGGAATGGGGAATTTGATTTGATGGCCACAGCCTCAGACCAACAAAACTCAGTTTTATCCGTTGAAGAAATTCCAGATTTGATGAAAAAACCCTTTGACTTCAGGCCTCATCATCTGTTTGTTATTTGAGGAATGGGCTCTCAGTAGGAGGAAAAGTGCAAGTGTTTTCCCTCTGGGATTGATGCCTTTCCATTCCACTGACCAGACTTTTTTTTTTTTTTTCCCCAAGTCCAGGGAAAAATAAACAGAAGGGAAACCTGATCCCACTTCCCTGATCTGGAGACAGTAGCACTGAAAGAAAATAAACCAAGCTGCCTCCCCGTTAAGGATGGGATAAGAGACCTTGGCCTTCAACTTAAGGCAGGGAAAGTCCATTTGGAAATTGGGGCTGGGGGATGGGATTTTCTAATGGAATTTTTTAATGATAAAATAATGAAAGGGTGGAGCAGGTGGTCGGGGGTTGTCTGTGGGCATTTATTGACTACCAGCGTTAATTTAGCAGTTCCCTTCTCAGGAGACAAAGGAAATCCCGAGATTCCCCCTGATCCCAATTTTCTGGGATATTTTCATTTGCATTTTAACCCAGAAGAAGATCAGGAGAGCAGACTCTGCCTCGAGCCCATCCCTAGCTGGTGGCCACAAAAATCAGCTGTCAAAGAGCCATCCCCAAATCAGGATCTTGGCACTGGAGTTCCTGGGACACTTCCACGAGCTCTGGAGCTTGGAGAGCTTTCCAGAGGGATTTGGAAGTGACCTGGAGAGAAATTGCCACTTAATTTAGGGAGATGATATCATTAAAGACAGAATGTGCAACAAAAATCAGGAGGAGGCTGATGCAAAACCTTCTGGCCTTAAAATGAGTAGATATGTTGGAAATTACAAAATTTTCTAAGTATTTTTTAAAAAAATTAATAATAACCAGGATATTAATTAGAAGCAGTGCATTTGTCTTAAGTCAGTTTCAGCCAGCACGTGGTTGAGTTTTTTACACTGTTTTTTACACGGATTTTATAGGGAAAATCACTGGAAAATTAAGTTTTGTTAAAATAACCCAGAGGTGCTTCAACAAGCAAGGCCTGGGAGACAGAAATGGATTGTTGGGATCGGATACAGGAGTGTAGGATTTATGGAGCACAAGGACATTCTGCAGAAAGCAGAAGATATAAAAACTCTATATATTTGTGTCCCTACCAGAGGAAAAAGATACTCAAAAGACTAAAATTATGGACTAATTAGCATGATCAGCAAGAAATCAATAACAAATAGGAGAAAGAATGCAAATTAATGAAAGATAATTATGTAATTAAGAGCCAATGAACATGAATTGGGTTTTTTTTGCTAAAATGCATAAATGCGTGAAAAAGTTTTGTGTCAGTGTGTAGGATTTATGGAGCACAAGGACATTCTGCAGAAAGCAGAAGATAAAAAAAACACTATATATTTGTGTCCCTACCAGAGGAAAAAGATACTAAAAAGACTAAAGTTATGGCCTAATTAGCATGAACAGCAAAAAATCAATAACCAATAAGAGACAGAATGCAAATTAATGAAAGATAATAATATAGTTTAGAGCCAATGAACATGAATTGGGGTTTTTTTTGCTAAAAATGCATACATGGGTGAAAAAATTTTATATCAGTGTGTGTGTGGAATTTTGTTGGCCACACGAGTGGGATTTCACAACTCATGGAAAGGAACTTTGCCCTGTCCCTGTCCTGCTGTGCCCACGAACAGCTTCAGCTCCGGACAAACATCAACACCTGGGGTGTCATCACATCCTCGGGAATGGGAGAGATCCATGGAACGCAAGGGGAAAAGAAAGAGGCTGCAATAAGAAGGGAAAAATGGGAAGGATGATCTAGAAGAGGTGTAAAATCAGGTGGCTGAAAATCAGAGCTGGGCCTGATGTGAGTGAGGAAAAAGCTGCAAAAAAAGTGAGATCAGGAGAAGCTCGGCCTGGTGAGGATGGGAAGGGCTTGGGGACAGGGAATGGTGGGACTGGAAAAGGGACACGGAGTGAGGTGATCATGGGTCACTTTTCCAGCAGTGATCGCTGAGCCATTCCAGCCTTGGGATGCACACGGGATCCTCCTTGGGATGCACACGGGATCCTCCTTGGAATGGACACAGGATCCTCCTTGGAATGCACATGGGATCCTCCTTGGAATGCACAGGGGATCCTTGGGATGCACAGGGGATCCTCTTTGGAATGCACACAGGATCCTCCTTGGGATGCACAGGGGATCCTCCTTGGGATGCACAGGGGATCCTTGGGATGCACAGGGGATCCTCCTTGGGATGGACAGGTTATCCTCCTTGGAATGCACAGGGGATCCTCCTTGGGATGCACACGGGATCCTCCTTGGGATGCACGGGGGATCCTCCTTGGGATGCACGGGGGATCCTCCAAATGTGCTCAGCGCTGAGCTGAGCCTGGGGGTTTTTAACAAAGAGGGAGCCCCAAACACCAATGGTCCAAATCCTGGAAAAGTTCATGGAATCAGAGGATGATTTGGGTTGGGAGGGACTCCAAAGTCCCTTTAAAGTCCCTTTAGAGCCCAGCTCCCCTGCAGGGCAGGGACACCTTCAGTCCATCAGGTGGCTCAGAGTCCATTCACCCCCCGAATATTCCCAGGGAGGGGACATCTCTTCCTGAGGGGCTCTAAGGTCACTCTGTGGTCACTTCCCAAATGTGTTTCATCTTCTTCTGGGACAAGGACATAAGTCAGGTGTCTGTCTGTCAATCAAATCCTGTTGATGGCGATGATTTTGATCAGATTTCAGTGTCTCGAGGAACGAGTGAGATGAATCTGCGCTCATTTATTTTAAGGTGTTTTTCTCTCTTTGTTTGCAGACACCACAGGCTATGAAATATTCCCCTGGCCAGTTTGGGGCCTCTGTCCCAGCTCTGCCACCTCCAGCTGTGTCACCCCCAGCTCCTTGTGCCCCCAGGGCAGCGCGAGGAGCTCCAGAGTTCTTGTCTTGGTGCCAGCACTGCTCAGCAACCACGGAACCATCGTTG
Source organism: Acanthornis magna (assembly GCA_036785705.1). NCBI lineage: Eukaryota > Metazoa > Chordata > Aves > Passeriformes > Acanthizidae > Acanthornis > Acanthornis magna. The sequence continues at coordinate 1,332,714 of JAWUZG010000257.1, read as the reverse complement.
TGCTGTCAGCGTTATTCTCTCCTAAATCCCAAGTGCGGCACCAGAACAATTCCTTAGAACACAATGAAGTCTCCCAATTGAAACCAGGACACACAGGAACAAATTTTTCCTTTCAATTGGGATCTGCTTCATGCTTTATCCGTGCTTTGAGATGCCTCGGCATCACAGGGCTGTTCCTAAAACAGGCGCAGCCCTGGCCTAAATTAAGCTTGGTTTATCTCAGGCTCTGCCAGCCAGGGAATTCTAGAAATCTTTCCAAAAAGGCTGCATAGTCCTGCACCTTTTCTTTTTTTCCCATTCCCACAAAGCCACCCTGTGAGACTCCCAGGGGATTTTGGGAACTCCAGGGCTTGCTGTGGCTGTTTGAAAGTGGAGCTGGCAAACACAGAGAGGAAAAACTCCTCAAGGTCATCCAGACCTGGCTTTTTCCTCATGTTCCAGAGGGTACAGCCGTAGGAAAGGCTTTTATCTGGCTCTGGAAATCTTGTCTTTATTCAGTTATAAAATTTTGGGACCTCAGGTAGTTGATTTGCTGCCATCATAGCTTAAATATTTCTGCCCAGGTTTGTAAAGATATTTCTGTGGGGAAATGATTCCACCTCACCCACAAATATTTACATTTAATACACCAAGACTTGAACTTCTGGAGGAGAGAGAAATCAAACGGGACTATCTAAAAAATGAACATTTAAATAGTATTGATAATATAAAAGAAGGGATAAGGAAAGGGGAACATTTTAGGTGATTCCAGCATGAAAGAATTTGATTCATCGGGACCATCAACGTGAATAAAGTGAGGTGGAGAAGATGCTGGGAAGATTTTTCACACCTTATTCACCGTCGTGCACTGATAAAATAACAGGAATTTCTGGGTCTCATCTGATCCATCCTTTTTTACCTTTGGTCATGAAGAGGGAATTGTTTATTTGGCTAACTGACCAGGGAGAACCAGCACAAGAAACGAAATTTTAATGTTACCTGAGGTGTGAAAACTCAAGGTCACCACACCCAACTTGCCACAGATCTTGATGCAACATCCCATAAATGATGGCTTTGACTTCCACTAGTTTAGCATTATTTTTGGGATAATAATGCATTAATAATAATGCATTATTATGGGGATAATAGTGCATTAATAATAATGCGTTATTATTGGGATTATTTTATTTTCCTTCTCATTTGGAGCCTTTCACAGAAAAGGTTTTCAAGCCTTTATGTGACAAAGGAATCTTATAATGTCTTTAAAAAAAATCGTGATTCTAGGAAGAGAATTTAATGAAAAATATTAAACGCCCTTTGTGTTTTCCGAAGCTGAGGTGAGTTAAAAGGATATCAAGGGAGGAAAATGCAATAGAAGCCCCTCCCAGATAGGCACAGAAAAAGGAACGACATTTGAAGCTGAACGAGGCGTGGGGAGATGAAAAATGACAGGAGGAAAACGAAGGCCGATGATTAGGAGATATTTCCTGAAAACCACAACCACCAGATGACCGCAACTTTCCCAAGGGAAAGGGTGGGAAATCTCTTCCTCTTGGCTTTGAATGTTGGATAAAGCCCTGAGGGACAATTCCACAGAAGCCACTGTCGTCAGTGCCAGCTCAGGTTATCACTTCTGGCCTGGGAATTATTGCCCAGACGAGGTTTTGTGTTGGATTTTGTATTTTAGCCATGCTTCTCCCAGCTTGCGTAAGAGCATCTCAGCAGCTCCAGCCACCTAATCCTCCAAAGACATTTTTCCAAATGTTTGGCTATTAAAATCCACCCAGTAAAATTCTTGCTGGAAGAAATAAAAATTCCAGTCGGGCAGATCCTTTGCTGAGGCAGTGTTTGGACACTTCAACCTGCTTTAATGCCAATGATAATGGCAGTAATAATCACTTGACTATTTAAATTTTCAATTATTTTATCTCCCTGAGAGAAATTTAAGGTCATTAAGACATCAAACCTCACGTAAAGGCCTCTTCCAGACTGCATTTTGCATTTTATTCATATTTTCTCTTTCCAAACCTCTGCTTCCCTTTCCCTGGGAAATGCCACGCTTTTCTAAAGGTCAGCTGGAGAAAATAAAAGGCTTTTTATTAAATGCAAACCGTGTGGATTTTCACTTGTGCTGCACGAGGGTTTGTCTGCCATGATGAAGTGGAATTAAATATTTTACAAGGCAGAAGAAGTTAATATTTTTCGGATGGTGAACAACAAATGTGTTCTGCAGCAGATCTGTGGGCAGGGAGTGCTCTTAAAAAAATCTGCTGATTTTAACTCCAGTTCCTGGCCTAAATTTCTTTCCCAACTTGATTTTTTTCAGGGTTTTGTGGAATACAGTGGGAATCCCATCAGGGTGGTGACCACTCCTTCTTTGGAGGTACAAATTTGCATAATTCGAAATATTCCCTGTCTTTAACACTTCACAGAGGGGGTCATCCCTTCTTTGAGATGTTTATAAATTCAGATCTTGCTTTTTATAGTGTTTTCTATTTCCTCCAGTATTTAACAAAGAAATAGGGTGCTTTAAAGGAGTTTCATTCATGCTTAAGCCCACGATTTTTCTTATCTATTTTTGAGGCTTTTTGGCCAAATTTTGGCCAAAAATCCTTCACAAAGCAGGAGCCAGCAGCCCATGGAATAAACCTGGAATGAAGGCCTCCCTCTTTTGAGGCAAATCTTTGCTCGGGAATTATTCTTCCCATTCATCTGCTCCTCCATCCTGACCCATCCTCAAATGTCTGTGTGCCCTGACCTCCCAGGCACTTTGCCACAATACATAGTTCCCACCCCATTTTCTCCACATTGCTGTTTGCAGCTCTGGAATTTTCATGAATTCCCATTTATAGCATCAATTTAATCCATCCACAGATTTATCTTCATCCCTGCTAAAGCTGAAGACTTATTTGGTTTATGAACTTTTAAAGGAAAGTTTTAGGATATTCCATAATGACAGGGAACTGAAATTGCTGTGTCTTTAGGATGTTTCCAGGACAAGACAAAAATGGGATCCAGATATTTTACTGATAAAGGAGAACAGAATTCCCTCAAATGGGGGGCAGGGAAGTACATAGGTGGCAAACATTTAGGAATATTTATTTTGGGAATTAAGTTTAAAAACCCAGAGCATTCCCACTGTAGCTAAAGGAAAGTTCATGTTCAGTTTCCAAGATATGGAAAATAGAGATTTTCCCTGCTATAAAGCCAGAAACAAGGAGGCTTTTTACTCCTTGAAAGCCAATTTATTCCCTATAGATTTGTGGTTTGGGGGTGTTTTTTAGCACCTCAGAACAGGAGTAAAAAAGTTGCTCTAAAGAAGCACTGGTGGTGTTGCACTTGAAAAATTTGTTCTGTGGTGGTTTTGCTGTCCTTTGAATTATCTTCTTTCCATTAAAGGCCTCCAAATCCAACCTTAACCACTCACAAAAAGCCGAGTCTGAAAATTAATAGGGCCAGGAGCCCCTGCGGGACCTCCCCCTCTTACCTAAATATCATTATCTTTTATTTATGGCCCCTCAGAACCCGGAAGGCCTGAGGGACATTTTGGCCTTGTTTATCCTACACGCTCCGTGTGTTGTTTTTTAAATCCTGTCATGTCCCATATAATTGTAAGTTGTCTCCTGAGATTCCAGGCTCTGTTTTCATACAATTTCCCATTATTTTTGCTCAGGGTATGCACTGATACCTTTTTATTTTTCCTTTCCAAACTAACAGCATAAACAAAATAAACCCTGCCCTGCGCAGCACTTTGTTGGCATCTTCTCCCAAAGTCACACTAGGAATAAATTTATTTTTCAGGCCAGGATAAAGCAAAAAGTTGTTTTTAGAGGAAGGAGTCAGCACTTTATATTTTATGCTTCATGAACGTTTTTCTACTGGAATTTGAGATAGTCCAGAACAGAGATTTGCTTCTTTCAAAGGCTGGGATTCAGTTTTTCGCTTCAGGCTGAAGGGTCTGGCTCAGGACATTTGCCTTGTGCCACTGCACAGGTTTCCTCTTGGATTCAGGTTGGGTATCGGGAAGAATTTCTCCCCTGAAAGCATTGGAACAGGAATCCCAGGGGAGGGGTGGAATCACCATCCAAAATCAAGTGGATGTGACACTTCATGCCGCGGTTTCATGGGCACGGTGGGAATTGTTCAAAGACCAGACTTGGTGGCTTCGCGCATTTTTCCAAATTTAATTATTCTGTGATTCCATGATTCTCCTTCCTGTGTCATCCTTCCATCCTCCAAAACATCCTCCAGATATCTTCCCTCAAATTACACCCATTTTTAATTAAAATCTCTCCTCCCAAATGGCACCCAGGGATCGATCCCACCCTGCTGCCGCCACCCGCACTCGCTCTGTTGGATGATTTTCCAACTCCGCCGGTCAGGCCTCATGGATGCCACTAATTATGACTAATCACTTGGAATTAATTGCCACCAATTGCTGCTCCCATGGAAGCCCTGATACGCACAGAGATCATTCTTGCCCTCCAAATCTGCCAAGCAAATCCCACCCGTGGGTTGGAGCTGCCCTGCTCAGCTCCCGCGTAGGAATTTCCGAGCAGGAGTGGAGCGATTTGAATTTCACACCAACTGAATGAGTTGTAGTCAGATTTAATAAAACCCCACTTAATTATGTGTTTTATTTGGGGAGCTCTGGGGCTATTTTGGCTTCCAGTGGCTCCCTGCAGACATCTGGGCCAGCTCCTCAAATGAATAAATGAATAATCCTGCACTGGCTGTAGTTAGAGGCTGAATTATTTCGGACAACTGAAATTCAGGCTCTAAATAAAAATATTTCTACTTCAGCTGAGGTGACAGAATGAAAAAATTCCATGCTTGATTTTCTTTCTAAAATGGAGAGGTTTAAATTTCTGTTGTTTTGTACAGAAATCAGACCCTGGCCTTGGTATTAATCAAACGTTGTCAGAAAGATTTAAAGATGGCAAATGGATTAGGAAAATCTCCTTTCTAAACCAGGAACATTTCTTTTCTAAAATTCTGTTCTTCTCTCTTCATGACTGGATTATAGACTCTGTGGAATTTTTAAAGCTTGAAAATATGGATATGGAAAATATGAATATGGAAATAGGGGAAGGGAAAAAAATGCCCAAAATCCTTAACTTGTAAGAAAAAAGATGCCCTGGTCCTGAAAGAAATGTATTTAAAAAATCCATTTAAAATTATATTGACATGGAAACAAAATTCCATCTGATTTCCTAACTCTCCTCACATTCATTCAGGACCGCATCTTCCGGAATTTTGGAGAAGACTGGGAATATTCTCCTGCTCCCAGACACAGCTTAGATGCCTTGTCCAAGGTTTCCCAGGAAAGCTGGAGTTGGAATTTGACCAAGCCTGGCCACTCCTGGTCCAGCCCTAAACCACCTCAGCAGCTGCCGGACTTGGCTCTGGAGCTGTGGGAATCTGCCTGGACAAGAAGGGAGGGAGAAGGAAGCAGTGAGGGGGAGGGAAATGAGAGAAAATCCAGGTCCTGTTGGTACTGTTTTGTTTTTCAGCTGAGGGGCAGACCCAGAACAATCATGAAACTCCAGCCAAGGTTGGGCTGTCAGGAGCTGTGGTCACTCACGGAATCGGAGCCGGGACACAATGCTGGCAAAGGGAATTATTGTTTCCTGAGCTCGCTGCGCCTGATGTCATAAAAGTGTCACTGGGATCAGTGTGGCAGCCCCGTGCCGTGAAGTGGCAGCTCCGTGTTTACGAGCGCGGTCAGGATCCCAGAAAATTCGGGATTTTGAGGGGCTCAGATGCCCTGGGTGGTTTGACAGCTCCCTCCCCTCAGTCTCACGCTGCTGAGCCTAATCTCTGCTGAAGGACTGGCGTGAGATCTGTGTTTCCTGAGTGGAGATAATCCGCTGGCGTCACCGGGATGGGAGACGGCGTTCCCGGAATGAGGAGAGCGGGAGGTGTTGCCTTGGAAGGAGAAAGGAGCCCATCCCTTCCAGCAGCCTATCTCCAAGTGGAGCAGCGCAGCACAACTCTGTGAAAAACGTGGAGATAGGATTGGGTTTTCGCTGCAATTCAGGGGCTAGAACAGAGTCATAATTAATGACTGTCAGTAATTCATTGGGGAAGCAGATTCGGGGGGATAATGAGTGATTGATGTGCAGATGGCTGTTACAATAAAAAGGCAATTAGAGGTCACAGGTAGAACAAATCTCACCTCAGCTTCTCCTTTCCAATCACTTCAAAACTCAATATTTTATTCCGAGGGAGGGATCTAAAAAGCCTGGATTACTTTGCTTTTCTCAGGGGTGTGTTTCCTCGTGGTTGTAAACGATGATTCCCTTGTACTTCATGATTTTCCTTCCATACAGCTAAAGAGGGATGTTGCTTTGATTTTCTGATATTCATGGAGATTTTCGGAAGCTCGCAGGGAAGTCAGGCAGGCAGCACACAAGATGGCAAAAAGAGAGAGTTTATTTACAAAAACTTCTTTATATATCCATTCAAAGTCTGATAATTATTGGTCGACAGTTTTTCCACCCCCTATAATGATTGGTTACAATGCTGAAGTGTCCAGTACCAAAACAAAGAGATTAGAAAGCACAAGAATGCAACTTATCTCTATTCTCCATGAGAAAGAAGAGAAAGATTTTAAAACAGTGCAACTACAGATAAGGGATGAGCTCCATCCCACCCATTCCTGCCCTCGGATCCAACACGATTTGCACTCCAACTCCAAGGCCTTGTGTGTTGAAGTGGATGAGGATTCTGTGGGCCCGGGGGAAAGGATCAGTGTCCCAGGGGTGACACATTGACTCCTCGGCCTGTCCTGAAGGGGCAGAGAAGGTGAATTGCAGCTGACCTGTTGGGGCCTGGGCAGTGGAGGAACTGTAAAAAGTATGAAAGAATAATAGAGAGCACCGCGAAGAGTATGAAAGAGCAATGGAAGAACTGTGAAGAGAATGAAAGAACAGTGAAGGAACTGTAGAAGGTAGAGAAAAGAACAATGAAAGGACAGTTGGAAACCACGGAAGTGACAAGAAAATGTGGAAGCAAGTAATGAGAATGTGGAATCAAGTAACAAAATTTTGGGATTTTATAACAAGTAGTAGTGTTGCTTACGAACGGCTTGCAAATAGCTTACGAATAATAATTATCCAATCATTAGAGAAATTATCCATGAGAACAAAGTAGCACAGCCAATCCTAGCTATGCATGATTATGGCACGATCACGCATACGGAACTAATTATGTTATAAAAAATAAGCTTTTATAATAATAAAATTTGGCTATCAGAGCATCATATTGGTGTGCCGTAGTCCATTCCTCACCCAGATCCCAACACTGACCCCCACTGGGATGGGATCACAGCTGGAATCCCTCTGGAAAATGGGATTGTATCCTGGCCCGCTCCACATTGTATCTTGACCACTGCCACCACCAGCATCCCTGAAAGGCTCCTGCAGGTCCCCAAAACACTCCCTGGACAGCCTCTTGTCTCAAAGTCCTTCAGCCGCTGCTGAAAGCTGAGTTTGGAGAGCCCTGAGGGAATTCTGACTCCATGAATGACAACATCATCAATATTGGGGCCTGGGAGGGAGCAGGGACTGTCTGAGCTTTGGGAGCAGCCCGGGAGCAGCCCAGCCACCCTGAAAGTGCAATGACTTTTTGCCTGGGGACATCGGAGGGATGTTCCAAAGGCCACTGATGCCAGCAGGAAAAGACCTTTTGATTTCCATGTGCTTTGGATGAGACCCAGAAGGAGCTGGGAGTGAATCAGGGCCGCTCTTTCTCCCGAGCTGAAGCCTCGAAATCCCTGGAATCTGCTGAGCAGGAGTGAGTGTGGGTCAGGAAGGCAGCTGAGCTTTCCTTTCCTCTCCAACTGTTTGTCTTGCTTTGCAGCCTAAAGCAATAGAGTAATTCCATGACAAAATTCGGGCCCGGAGAAGCTGACAGAGCAAAAATCGCAACCAATAGAAAACTTCCAAGAGCTCCTCTGAGCTGAAGAATTTAATTTCTATCGCCTGGCTTAATTCAGGCCCTGCCATTCATTTGTTTGAAATGCTGGGCTGGAGGGGTTTAGATTGTTTTTCTTATCAGTGCCTCAAACTTTGTATTTATCCCGAGAAAACCAGCAGTGTCCACAGAGCTCAGACACCTCAGGGCAGGATCTGGGCTGAATCCTCTCGTTACTCAGGATTCCTGAGGGCAGGATAACCAGGCAGGATGTTCTAGGGATCCAGCTGGTGGAACGATGTGTTTAGATCTGGTTGTGCTTTGCCCTTGGAGAAGGCGAGTCGACATCCTGCAGTCCCACATTCCCAGGAAGCCTTTGGAGCACTAAAATGGGATATGGCTCCCCAGTTTCCACCTCAGCCCAGAACTGAACTCCTCAATAAACCCATTAACCCCCTTGAATTGGGAGAAACATCCACTTCCTTCATTACCCACCCAACCTTTGAGGCATTGTGTGCTTGAACCGAGCTCAGAGATTCCCGACTCCAGCCAGGAGCCACCAGTGCTGCCTGAAGCAGTTTTCCCTTTTTTTAGGACTGGATGAAGTGATTCCTGAAGGGTGTCGTGGTCTTATCCAGGGTTACCTCTGGACTCGTCCGGGATGTCGCCAGAATCCCTCATGGAATGAGGTGGATAAGCACGGAACTGGTGAGTGACACCAACCCCAACTTCCCAAGAGCCTTTGGAGTCCCGGGGGTCTCGGTGTGGAAATCCAGACCCTGGATTGTCACCGTGGGTCCCTGCGGTGTCCATTGGAAACCACGGCCCTGTCTGGAGTCATGGAACGTGCAGGGAATGCTCAGCACAGAGGGAAGAACCGCTCAGGAAGGAGAAAGAATTCCTGCGAGTTGAGCAGCCCAGGAGGGAAAATCTGGTCACCTCTGCAGGGCTGTGACATCAGGAGGGTGTGATTAAAGCTCTATCGAGCACGTGAAACTTTGCAAATCAAACCTATCACTCGTACAAGTAATTAAATTCATTAACTGACCACTCTCCATGCACACACACACACAGAAAGGGACTTTCCCTAATTGAGGCTGCCAGATTTTCCATCCTGTAGCAGAAAAATCCTTAAAAAAACAGACCGTGAGACCCCATCTCCCCACAGAGCAGTGATCCCTCTGCCTGATGCCACCAAAAATACCCCAAGAGCTTCTCCATATGGAATTTACACAGGCACAGGATGTGCAAGAGCCTGAGGAGCCCTGACCTTCTGAGGTTTCCTGCCCCATTTCCTCCAGACCAGCGAGGTCTGTCTGCATCGGGACACCTTCTGGGATGAGGAATTGGGCATGTGGAATGCTCCAAGGCACCCAAAAACCTCTTGAGCACCAGCACCAGTCAGATCAGGAGCCATCACAGCTTTCTGCTTCTTTTTTGCTGCTTCTTGACAAGATTCCTAAAGATCCAATATTAACACAATCCTCCTGGGCAAGGCTTGCTTGGCCAAGAATAGGAGATGAATCTAATTTTTTTTTTAATTTAATTTTTTTTTGAAGATGGATGTGCAGGCTTGTAACCAGGAAACCGAATTCCAAAAAAAAATTACATTTTTAAAATATATTTTATTTTTATATATTTTATTGTTATATATTTTTTATTTTTTATATATATACTTATATGTATATATACATACACACTCACATATATATATACATATGCACATAAGTGCATGGATAGTTTTTATAATTTTTTACTTTTAAAAAAGGAACTGCTCTGAGCAGCCCTGATATCAGGAATATTTTCTCTTCTGCTGGGAAAGCTGAGTTGGTGCCCTGGGATGGTTTGTACATAACTCTTGTCTCATGCTTTGCCTGCCTGCCGTTGGTGTATTTGCCATTTTGCTTTCCCAGGCAGATATTTTCACTTGCTGATGATTTCCAACTGCTGGAAACAAGAGGGGAGGGAATAAATATCTTTATCAGCTTCCTGAAAGAGGGAGAAACCAACCTGGGGTGTTCCAGGGATTGGAGCATCCTGGGACAGTGGAAGTTGTCCCTGCCTATGAGGTGGAACTGGTTGATTTTTAAGGTTTTTTCCACCCCAAACCATGCTGGGATTCTCTGATGCTTCCTGGGCTAAAATCCAGCTGATAGAGAGAAATCCCAGCGTTCTAAAATTAACATTTTTTGCCACTGTTGCTTTCTTGATCCTAATTTCAAGGCCAAGTGACTTTACTGACATTGATTTCAATGGCTCGGTGCTGATTTACACCAGTGGGAAGTTTGCTCTGGAGTCATGCGGGATTTCCTAATTTTATTAAGTTTTTCGGGTTGCTGTTTTTCAGGGATACAGGGAGAAAACTCAGCTCCAAGCCAGCAATAAAAATTTCCCATTGTGAACATGGAAAAGAGGATGGAAGAGCTGAGGGAAGGGGGAGTTTAGCCCTTTTTAAACATGTAAATTTAAAAAAAAAAAGCAAACCAAGGGGAAAAAAGAAAAAAAGGAGGGGAGAAAAGGACACAGACTCAGCGAAGTTCCAGTGTCCTCGGAAGATTGCTGATGCTCAGAGATTGAGTGAGCCCAGATTTCATTCCTTGGCAGCTCAGCCGAGCGGGATGATCCCCACGGAGCAGCTCCGGCTCCAAAGGTGAGCAGCCAGAGGTTTATCCCGAAAGCTCCTGGGATGCTGGCACCCTTTCAGCAGGAAAAATGGTAAATCCTCTGCCTCACACGGCCATAAATCCAAATCCTGTCCACTGATAAAGGCAGATGTGTGAGGAGCTCTTTTATGCACACACAAGCAAAGAGAGAGGAGGCCAAAAAGGAAGGAATCTTTCCAGGCTCAGCCTACGGCTCCCATAAATCTTCCAAGCAGAGGGCTCAGGCCAGATCTTCACTGCTGAGTTTTTGTTTCTTCACTTATATTGAAGCAATTAATGTCTGGTGAAAAGAAATTTAAGAAAATTAGAAAAATCAAGGGGGAAAAAATGGAAAATTCTGCGTTTTGTTTAAATGCAGGTTCCAGTATGGATGAGAATCAACATCCAAATGAGAGGTGAGTCTGTCCTTCCTTTCCATCCCCCTCCAGATTTTATGGAAAACATCTAAGGAAAGGTTTCTGCTCTGCTTTCCTAAGGAAATTAAACTTACACAAGACTGAGCCTACTTTAAGCCTATTTTTAATCCCTTAGCCAATCTGAACCAAACTTGACATCAGAGATGTGTGGATCTGGAAAACAGAGGATGAAAAGATCTGTGGGAAACAGGCTGCTGTTAGAAGAAGTTACACCTCTTTAGAAGTACAGATAAAAAAACTTTTTTTAAAGAAGAACTGCAAAAACTTCTGTGTGTTTTTGGGCACCAAAGTGTTGGGATGTGGCTCTGGAGGAAGTCTGATCACGTTCCCATGGAGAAACCCCTTAGGATCAGCTGTTCTTTGCTGGATCAGCATCTCCTCAGGCTTGAACATCTCTCACAAACCTTCCTGGCTGCTCTGGAACTGCAGGGACACCTCCCAGTGTCCCAGGCTGCTCCAATGTCCTACCTGGCCTTGGACACTGCCAGGGATCCAGGGGCAGCCACAGCTGCTCTGGGAATTCCATCCCAGCCCCTCCCCACCCTCCCAGCCAAGGATTTCTTCCCAACATTAAATCTAAACGTACCCTTTTCCATCTTTAACCCATTCCGTCCTGACTATCCCAAGAAAATCCATTTGCTGTGCAAGAGCTGCCTGGGACTCCTATTTGAGGAGAGAACCTAAAAACAGATGAAAAAGTCAATTTATTGACATCATGAGAACAGCTCTGTCTGCGCTGCTCACAAGCATTGACCCGAGGGATTTCCATGGATTTCAGCTGAAATAAACCCAAGGAAATCAAAGAACTCTGCTCTCACTCCCAGGAGCTGCTCAAGAGTGGCAAATGTCTTTGTGGAGCAGTCACTAGAGAGCACCAAACACCCACACTCCCTCCAGGTGGCTCGTGGGGCACGGGAATTGCTGACCCTGGAAAAGGTTGGGAATTCCCACTCGTCTCCACCTACCTCCAGGGATCTCCCCGGGCCTGGGGTCTGGTGTTCCCATGGGGTTTTCTCGGCTGTTTTTTGGTGGGGCTTGTTTGGGGTGATGGAGAAAAAACACAAAAAGTAACACGGTTTAAGGAAATATTTTAGGGTGGCTCAGGCTCTGGCACCACAGAATTTCTGGCAATGAAGAGGCGCAAATTCAGTTAAAGATTTCCTTTCTCTCCAGGGTGTTGTGCGTTTGGGTTTTTTTTTTTTTTTTTGGGTCTCACCTCAAGCCCAGCTCCTCAGCAATCAGCTGATTCATTCCCACCCAGGAAGTTCTCCTGCAGCTTTCAGGACTTAAAACAGCTCCATCAAGCCAAGGTATTTTCTCTCTTTCTTGGCATTATTGGGCCCTTTCTTAGTTTTTCATCTTTGCCACCTGTATGGAAAGAGGGAAATGGTTGTGTTTAAAGCAACTGTGAGGTCATAAAGCAGCTATGAAATGAAATATTTGGCAATAAATGAACCTTCTCACGGTCTCTGTGTTTCACTGCTTTCAGCACTTGTTGTGTTCATCATAGAATTTAATTATATCACTTTTTTTTAAAATAGAATAAAGGAGTTTGGCTTCAAGTTTGGCTATAGGAACTAAAATTCCTGCGGGATACCTCATCTCATTTTGAAATAAATGGGATGGATGTGTTACAGAAGGGTCAGGGAGGGTTGTTCATCCCATTTCCTCCTGTCCCTGTGCATGGACACAGCTTCCTCTTCCCTTTTTCCCACTCTTTTTTCCTACAGAGATTGTTACTTAGATGAGGCCAAATAATGAAACAAAAGAGTGAAAATACCTTAAAATCATGGATTGATTGAGCTGCTCTAAGTCCTAAAAGCTGCAGAAGAAAAAAAAAATGAAGACTTAAATTAATTAAAAAAAAATCTTCTCTTAAAAAAATCAAACCTAAACCAAATTAAATTTATTTTACACCACCAGTCCTTGCAAAGGAAAAAATATCAGCACTGAGGCTAAAGAGGTTACCCAAAAAGTTGAAAAGTGTTTTTTTCGTGGAATGAAGGCAGAATTACGGCAGGATTTCAAGAAGGAGGATTAAAAACCAAACACTTGGATTTGTTTGGGACTTTTGGTTTAACTATTTTTGCTCATCTAAGATTAAAGACATTTTATAGCCTGGGTGCTCTATGAAAAAACCTAAAACTTCTCCTCTCAAAACATGAAAATGAGCAGATTTGAAACATATCTCCTTTTTTTCTTGGCTGAAAAATTTTGTCCAATTCAAAATTCATCTCACAGCTATGCTTGGTCCCCTCCTCCACATCTTAGGCATGGAATTGTAGCAAATTCCTATAGACCAAAAAACTGGGGCAGTGTTCTTTCATTTTTTCCCAGATCCATCTGTTCAATAGGCTTGAGTATGGATAGCATTGCCATTGGTTTGGGTACAGACAGAATTCCCATTGGTTTGGGTACAGACAGAATTCCCATTGGTTTGGGTATGGACAGAATTCCCATTGGTTTGGGTACAGACAGAATTCCCATTGGTTTGGGTACAGACAGAATTCCCATTGGTTTGGGTATGGATGGAATTCCCATTGGTTTGGGTACAGACAGAATTCCCATTGGTTTGGGTACGGACAGAATTCCCATTGGTTTGGGTATGGATGGAATTCCCATTGGTTTGGGTACAGACAGAATTCCCATTGGTTTGGGTATGGACAGAATTCCCATTGGTTTGGGTATGGACGGAATTCCCATTGGTTCGGGCACAGACAGAATTCCCATTGGTTTGGGTATGGATAGCATTCCCATTGGTTTGGGTATGGATGGAATTCCCATTGGTTTGGGTATGGACAGAATTCCCATTGGTTTGGGTATGGATGGAATTCCCATTGGTTTGGGTACGGACAGAATTCCCATTGGTTTGGGTATGGACAGAATTCCCATTGGTTTGGGTACAGACGGAATTCCCATTGGTTTGGGTACAGACAGAATTCCTATTGGTTTGGGTATGGACAGAATTCCCATCGGTTTGGGTACTGACAGAATTCCCATTGGTTTGGGTACAGACGGAATTCCCATTGGTTTGGGTATGGATGGAATTCCCATTGGTTTGGGTATTGATGGAATTCCCATTGGTTCGGGCACAGACAGAATTCCCATTGGTTTGGGTACTGACAGAATTCCCATTGGTTTGGGTATAGACAGAATTCCCATTGGTTTGGGTACAGACAGAATTCCGATTGGTTTGGGTACAGACGGAATTCCCATTGGTTTGGGTACAGACAGAATTCCTATTGGTTTGGGTACTGACAGAATTCCCATTGGTTTGGGTATAGACAGAATTCCCATTGGTTTGGGTACAGACAGAATTCCCATTGGTTTGGGTATGGATGGAATTCCCATTGGTTTGGGTATGGACAGAATTCCCATTGGTTTGGGTATGGATGGAATTCCCATCGCTTTCTTGAAGTGTGTTGCTGAAATGTGCACTGCATAAATATTTTTATTTATTGAGGTTTTGTTGTAAACCAAGGAAATTTTAAATTTTTTAAGGAAGTTTTAAATTTTTTTATTAAATTCCCAATGATTTGCACAAGCTCTGAGAGATCCCATGGGGCTGAATAGGACTTTTATGTCTAATTTACCATTCTGCAAATAAAATCCTTTATATCCCTGTGTCAATCTGTGTCACATGCACAAGAAAGGATCAATTTCTCCTTAAAAAGACTCCCTTTTTCCCTAATAAAAGGACCCAATTTCTCCCTATAAAAAGGACCCAATTTCTCCCTTTAAAAAGACTCAATTTTTCCCTAAAAAAAAGGACTCCATTTCTCCCTACAAAAAGGACTCCATTTCTCCCTAGAAGAGAGAAAGGACTACAAGAATAACGACCTCCTTTTCCCCTAGAAGAAGAAGATTCCATGACTCATTCACTAATTAAATATGTCTGTTTAAAAATAAAACTGAACAAATAAATAAATAAATAAATAAATCTTTATTTGTCCCAAACCTTAATCAGAACAGAGTTTTCCATCCCTTCCCTGTGGTTTCTGGCTTGTCCCAGGATCAAAGAGCGCTGACCATTATTAAGCAAAACAAAAACCCCGAACATCTGCCTGCCCGGTATTTACAGAACAATCCAAACTGGGCAACCAAAGCAATCCGGAGGCTGAACAATTCTGTGTTATCACGGAATCATGGAGTGGGTGAGGCTGGAAAGGACCTCTGGAGATGATCAGGTCCAGCTCCCTGGCTTGAGCTGTTATTTGGGAAAGGCTCTTTAATTCCACCCTCCCGAAGTCCTTAGGCAAATCCAGTTTTTCCATAGGTTTCCCTTAACTTTGCCATGTCCTTAAGTCTAAGTCAGGAGTTGTCTGGCTAAAGCTTTAAACTAATTTAATCAGCTTTTAGATTTTTTTAATTGTATGGAGTGAACGCTTTTAGAATAATATCTCTAATATTCCTTGGGAAAATTACCTGTGTCTTCTGCTGCATGGAAGCTGATCCCAGGGTTTTCCTGTAAAAACAGCCCGGGAGAGTCGGGAATGTTCCCCTGGGGAAGAGAAGGCTCCCGGGAGAACTCAGAGCCCCTGGCAGGGCCTGAAGGGCTCCAGGAGAGCTGCAGAGGGACTGGGGACAAGGCATGGAGGGACAGGACACAGGGAATGGCCTTAAGCCATGGAGGAGGGGGGGTTTGGATGGGATATTGGGAAGAAATTCCCAATTTTAAGGGTGAAAAGGTGTTCCCCATGAACATTTGGATGTAATGTTTTCAAGGAGAGCAGTTCTTTGTGCATGTGGAATTGTACAGGAAGATCCTTCAAGGAATCCCTGACTGGACCCTGATCCAAGTGCTGGAATTCTCCTCGTGAATCAGAGGCCTGGGAATCCTGCTGGAAAATCAGGGCGAGGAAGAGGTTGGGTATCTCAGCCTTATCAGCCATCCCACCCAGAAACAGGCCCAGGCTTTCCTTGGCCATCCTTTAATTATGAATTTATTAGGAATTATGAGAAGCTCTGAACACCCTGGACACCCCTCGAAAATCTCGACTTCAGCTGAGCTTTCTTTGCACCATCCATGCACGTCCAGCTCTGCAGAAATGAGATAAAATCTCCTTGTTCCTTATCCCAGCTCTCCAAAGTGACCCATTAATGTTCTCCTGTGGCCTCAGGTCTTGAAAAAAATAAATCAAATGAGCAAAGAGCAATTTTCCATCCTCACCCTCTGTCCTTCCTTCTCTGCCTGCTTTTATTTGCTTTTTCTCTTGGATAAACTATTTGGAAAACATTGCAGGAACACTTAATTTGGATGACATGAAAGCAAATTTGCCCGGCTGATTAAGGGATGTTTTCCCTTCAGGAACACACGAACAAATTTGGGGGTAATTTTCCTATCAAAAGGAAGAATTTTTGAACTGAAGGGAGAATATTCCCCAGCCTGGATTCCAGGGACAATGTTGTTCCCAGATGTCGATGGGAATGAAATTTAAAAGGACACAGAGGCAGCAGCTGAGCAAAGGGAATGAGGAAACCTTACCAGAGTGGCCTTTCAGAGTTTGAAACCTTCAATCTCCACCACTAAATTGTATTTTAAAGAAGAATTTATATTTGGTGACACCTCCCAGAGAAAATCTGAAACCCATTTTCAAAAAATGCTGGTCTCATATAAACTGGGCTGGGCATTTTTGTTTTCCGTGGCTGCGGTGTGGGAGCACGGAGCTGAAAATCCTTGGGATCATCGTAAACCAAAGGAATTGTTCTCCAAGGCCACTCCTTTGAAGGGAATGTCATCATTTCAGGACACTTCAGCGATTTTATGCTTTGCATATTTCATCTCCTCTCCATCATATGGCTGAAATTGTTCGCAGATGAAAGGGAATAATCAGGAGAGCCAGGCTGATGTTTATCCCAAGGAAAAGGAGCCGCAGACCAAAAGAGGGTCTCCAGGAAGGAATTTTGTGTCTTTTTCTTTTTGGGAGAAAAGAGTTTTGATCAACAGGAATTTACAGGTTTATGCTGATGTATAAAAAAGGGATGTTGTGCAAGAATTGAGTCTCAGACCAAAGGAGGGTCTCCAGGAAGGAATTTTGTGTCTTTTTCTTTTGGGGAAGATGAGAGTTTTGACCAACAGGAATTTACAGGTTTATGCTGATATATAAAAAGGGGACATTGTGCAAGAATTGGGTGTTGGGGCAGGGATTGGGGTGGATTTTCCCCTATGGGATCCTGTGGGATTGAGATTGATGACGGATGTGAGATTTTTGGGATTGTCCTGTGCAGGGCCAGGAGTTGGAATCCTTGTGGGTTCCTTCCAGCTCAGGATATCCTCAGCAGTCACCAGAGATGCAGGGAAACAAAAAGATTTGATTGACAGACCTTAGGAAATAATTTTTCTGGAAAAATTAGAAAAGGAAAGAAAAACAATGCTCTGCTCCCATACCTCAAAGCCTTATTACAATTCCTTTCTTTCCTGTTCCAATTCCAGATATCCTCTGGTTCTGGGATGGGCAATCAGGAACAGAAATGGCTCTTCAAAATTCTGTTGGTAGCCAGTCAGTGCTGGAGATGCCTCACTCCTCTGAATTTAAACATCACAACTCCGTCTAACTCACCTTCCCACATCATCCAACGTGTCCCAAGCATCCCTTGGTGCACGTCTGGGATATTCTTCCTAAAAATATTGCTGCAGAATGATGCAACCCCTGGTGATTCTGAGGCTCCCTTTTCCCAGTTCAGCTGCTCCTCTCACAGAAATGTCCCTTTTGTTTTCAGTCTGTCAGAGAATCACAAAATCATTAAATTTGAGAATAAAATTCTCAGATCATCAAGGCCAAGCTATGATTCTGTGATTCCGTGATGATTTCCAGAGATCCTGAAAATTTGCAGAACACCTGAGTTTTGGCTGGGAAAGGATGGCATCATAATCATGGTGTTGAGCAGCGCTTCTAAAATCCTGGGAAGAGATCTTGGCTCTGTGTAAGGACATCAGAAATGACATCAGAAATATCTGTAAATATGTTTTTACCTGATTTTAACTATTTAAACTTCAATCATCCAGCTTGGCTTTGAAGTTGAAGAGAGACAGGTTATTTCTCATCCTGAGAGGGACAATTAATCTCTTTCTAGATGTATTTATTCCCCTACAATGATTTTGGGGGGTGACTATGCAGACAAAATAAACTGAAATCAGTCCCATCCTTCATTCCACATAAGACTGTTGCTTTGAAACTGAGCTTAACCCTTGTCCATCCAGGCTCCAACATTTCCATATTAAGGAGTCCTTTCAAAGAATATTTTTTTCAAAGGTTTTACTCTCTTCAAGCCTGGAGTTAACTGAGGTCTTCACATATCCCTGTAATGGCCAAGAGCTCTATAAAACAGAGGCAGCACCTATGGAAATCAGATTTTATCTGGAATAAGTTTGTCTTTGCTGGTGTTAGAGCCCTGATTTTTTTTTTTTCTGAATTCCCATTCTTTCCACACCAATTTTCCTCTGCTGTTTTAACAACGCAGAGTGGATTGATTCCATACAGGAATCTGGTGGCACGTTCATATTTCTTGTGTCTTTTTTATTAGGGCTGACTGGGGATATGGTACAAGTTAAGGGCAACTCCGTAATGGCTTGCACATGATGGCTGTAGGAAAGGATGCCGTGTTCTAACCTTCATCCAGCTCCAAGAAAGGGGGAAAATAAAGGGAGAAGGGAAAAAAATTGTTAATCATTTATTCCTGCTTCAAACATCTGCAAATTCCATGTGGGGGGAGTGCCTGGAAAAGAAAAAATGCCATGGAAGGGGTAAGAAAACAACTGTCCCTCTCCCACAGGGATAACAAAGAACACAGTCCCTGGAAAAGGTTTGTCTAAACAAAATAACAATAAAAAGGAGCAGCAAACCCAAACCAAAACACGGGGAAGAAATCAGCAGAAAGCCTGGAGGACTTCAAAGCCATCTGTGCGTGTGTGGGGCTGGAGGACATTGTGTTTTTGTGGCCACTCTGGGCTCAGTGTCAGACGTGGGGGCAGGAGCAGGAATGGTCACTCGAGTGACCAACAGCCAGCAGGGCTGGAAGGAGGACAAGGTTTGTATCTCTGACTCTCATCGAGGGGGGATGAGACAGAACAGGACAGGTCACAGAGCCACAGAAGCACAGAATTCCCGAGCTGGGAATTCCCATGGGGTCCAATTCCTAAAGCCGGGAGAGTCCCTGGCTGGTGCTGGGCCATGGGACACACAGAGGATGGACCCAGAGGTGGGAAATGTCAGGAAAAGGCTGAATCCCCCAAAACAGAGCACTAGGAGGGGCTGTCGGAGGGGAGGCTCCAGCGCTGAGCAGGACCACAGTGGAGTGTGATGGAGGAGCACACAGGAGCTGCAGCCGCTGTTCTCCAAGCCTTGGATTCCATGGATTGGATCCAGGAACCGGCGCTGAGCGAGGGGTGGGGATTCCTCCTGATGTTTGTCAGCATTTGGATGAAGGATGCAGACGGGAAGGCAACGATATTTCAATTTTTCAGTTGAAGCTTCACTTCTGTACCTGATTGCAGCGTGACAGCTCCAAAACCTGCGAATTCCCAGGAATTTGGGGTCACAGGACTTTGGGCTTAAAAACGCAGCTCTGCCCACGGCAGTGGGACCAGAGCTGAGCTCCCTGTGACCACACCAGCCCTGTGTGACAGCCGAGTGCAGATCCCCCAGAGGTGCCAGGACAAAAAACCCAGAGAAAAATCTGGGCTTTATCAACTTCTCCAGATCTTTGGATCTGCCCAGAGGGAAGCGACCTTTTCCTGGGATTATCTACATATGACCACACGAACGTGTGTGACAAGCTCACTCTGTGAGAGGACTTTGCTGCAGTGCCCTGAAAAGGGTAGGCGAAAATTCCTTGTGTCAAACAGGGATCTCATTTCCACTTCTGAGTTGTTTGTCTTCTGTAGAAAAACATATTCTCTGTATCGAGAATGCAAGATTGACTCTACACTGATTTAAAGGATGTTTTCCGTAATTTCGGCTTCCCTCATCAATGTTTCCACACGACAGAATCAGCTGCAAATTGATTTCAGTCTGTTCTCACCTGATTGTTTCCAAAATCTTACAAGAGCAGCCTCCCTCCTGAAATCCGCCTTTATTTTGGGTTGTTTACGTGGATCACCATGATTCCACAGCTGATTTAAATAAAAGTCATTCCTCTGAATTTACTGAACGGCGATTTATCAGATTTGAAGTTTAACCCCAGTGAATCATAATCTGCTGTTTTCTGGTGTAACTTAAACCAGGAGGCAAAATGCCAAAGAAATACTGAGAGCAAAACAGGAAAGAGAATGGCAACTTTTTTGAACTAAAAAGAAAAAGTAATTCCGTGCAGTTTGGTGCACATCAGGTTGCAGATCACATTCTGAGCTATGGTTGCTCTTGAGAATTTTATTTAGAGTTTAGTCCTGGTTTAAATGATGGAAGTGTTGAGAAAAGGGAGTAAAAATTTTTTTTTTTCAGACATTGTGCCTGATTTTCCCTCAAAATGTTTATGGTCACCGTGGCCTGGGATCATTCCACCAGCCAAGATGGGATTATTGCAGTCAGGTTAGAGAGAGTCCTGGGATCATCTGGGGTGGGAATGGTCTCTAAGGTCATCAGGTCTGTTAATCCAGCACTGCCAAGTGCCATATTTAAATCCTTCCAGGGATGGGGACTCCACCACTGCCCAGGACAAGCCTTTCCATGAAAAAATTTTCCCAAATATCGAATTTAAACCTCCCCTGGCCCAGCTGAGGCCGTTCCCTCTCCTCCTGTCCCTGTTCCCTGGAGCACAGCCCGACCCCCCCGGCTGTCCCCTCCTGTCAGGAGCTGTGCAGAGCCACAAGGTTCCCCTGAGCCTCCTTTTCTCCAGGCTCAGCCCTTCCCCAGCTCCCTCAGGAATTCTCCTGGGGCTCCAGACCCTCCCCAGCTCCGTTCCCATGTGGTCACTACTGTGTCTTCCCCAGGTGAACCAGGAAAAAAAAGATATTTTCCAAGGTCGTTTCCATCCAGCTATGGAGTGCTCCTCTGTGATTCCTGAGGACAGGAATTGCGGCATGACCTTGAGGAGCTGATTGGAGCTCCATGGAGACACCGCAGTTGGGATTGATCTAATTTCATCTTAATTCTCAGAGTGCTTTGGAGATAATAATTTTGGAAAGGCTGCCGTGCTCTAAAAAAATCTGTTTAAAAAAGTTTCTATCAAATTTGATTGAAAAGAGTCTCATTCTTGCTGTTTTCCTGCTCTAAATGAAAACAGCCCGTGTAGGCTTTGGATGACATGCAGTGAAAGGGTCTTGCCTGTCAGCTGCTCATAATTAAACAAATCTCTTTTTTTGCAAAATAATCCTCTTTTTTTCCCCCCTCCTCCCATTCAGAATCCTGCCCAAATCCTCTTTCCCATTGCTATAACCCATATTGTCTTTGCTGTCAGGAATTTTACAACCTTCCAAGGAAAAGCCCTGACGAAAAAATGTCTTTTCAGCCCTCTCTAGGATCCATTTTCTGTCTGAAACTCCAGCCCCCTTGGTGATTCACATTTATGTCCTGAAAGCATGAGCTTGGTAATTCAAATAATAACTCAAATAATTAAAATGCAGCTGTAATTCCAAAGCAGCCACACCAAACAATTACAAGTGTGTCATTTCTAGACAGTTGTTTTGAGGGCTGCATTTTTTCTGCGGAGTTTTGGACGGATTTGGGGCTTTCATTGTTGTTTCTGGAGGATTATTTGTTCTTTTTCACTTCCATTTGATCTGGAATCCTCGTCTTTCATTACTGCAAAGCCATTTCCTCCCGCTGCTCGAGCCCTTGAGTTGATTAAGTGGTACAAAGCATTCCTGGGCCACTCAGTAAATAACAATGCAAACATGTTTATGTAACACTTTCATGTGCTAATGAGGTTTTTATGTTGGAGTTGAACGCTCTCTGTCCCGGAGTCTGGGACTCCTCAACTCTTGGCTCTTTGATGTGAAAGGAGCACATTCGGTTTTGATTTTGCCGCAGTGGAGCTGCTGTTTACACTTGGTGCCGCTTCTCCACGAGGGAATGCTCCAGTTCCTCTCTGGAGTCACACATCGAGAGGTTTTTATGGAGTCCCCGTGTTTGGGACCAGGCTGCGATGGTTCCCCAGGACAAAACTCCTGATCCAAGCTTGGTGAAGCCATTGGAGAATGTAAATTGGAGCTGCCTTCCGTGAGCCGTTAGGATAAAATTTTCATGGATATGGATTTAGGTCCCTTTTGTCTGTGCCTCTGAGTGATGATTTCAGGAGAAGTGGAGAGAACGAGCGCTGAGCTCTTCCCTCTGCTCACCAGAGACAGGAGCTGGCACGGAGCTGTGTCAGGAGGGGTTTAGGTTGGATTTCAGGAAAAGATTTTTCCCCCAGAGGGTGCTGGGCACTGCCCAGGCTCCCCAGGGAATGGGCACGGCCCCGAGGCTGCTCCAGGAGCATTTGGACAATGCTCCCAGGGATGCCCAGGGTGGGATTGTTGGGGGTCTGGGCAGGCCAGGAGTTGGACTCCATGATCCCTGTGGATCCCTTCCCACTCAGGATATGATTCCATGATTCTCTGACTTCCATCCTGGTCAGTTCCACATAAATTCAGCCAAGAACTTCCCTAAACTGAAGAAAAAAAAAAACCAAAAAAAACCCCACAAATTGTTACCCAGGGAATGGGCACAGCTCCAAGGCTGCTCCAGGGGCATTTGGACAACACCTCTAGGGATGCCCAGGGTGGGATTGTTGGGGGGTCTGGGCAGGGCCAGGAGTTGGACTCCATGATCCCTGTGGATCCCTTCCCACTCAGGATATTCTACGAATCCATGATTCTCTGACTTCCATCTTGGTCAGTCCCACAAAAATTCAGCCAAGAACTTCCCTAAATTGAAAAAAACCCCAAAAATCAAAAAACCCCCACAAATTGTTACAATCTGAGCTATAAGGAGGAAAATTTCTAAAATTCTAACAAATGAGTGTTTTTAACAAACTAAACACAGAGGGAGAGTTATCACACACATCCAGCAAATAATTTAGGTTTGGGCTGTTCCTAAATCCATCAATATTGGAGGCAAGTATTGGCTACATGGAATGGGTCAGGTCCACGCTGAGAATTCCGAGTACACCTAGAAAGCAATTTTTGCCAGCAAATTCCACGTAAATCTCTGAGCCCCACCCAAACCCTGGGTCTATATTAAAAGTTCACATGGAATTCTTCCCAATCTTAATGAGTACAATTAACATGAAGAGCAGCATGGCAGAAATAAAGATTCATTTGACACAAGAGGAATAATTAAGCATTAAGAAATTAATGTGATATTTTATGTTGCCAGTCAAGTCCATGGGAATTTTTTTTCCCATTCAATTCTGTGAAATCATGACAAAAAGCCTGATTTGGTACAAACAGAACACAGGCTATTGAATATTCTTCGTGACAAATGAGGGCCATGAATCAAAGCTTTTTTACTCCATTAGTAACTGTTAGGAATTCTGACAAACCTTGGCATCTGGAACAAAATACTGAGGATTCCTTGCTCAGGAAAAGCCTCCCTTTGTCCAGGAACATTCAGTTTCAGTGGGGCAGAATTTCAGGAGCAAACCCCAGGGCTGATAATCAGACTGGTCCGGGCTCCCGGGGATTAGGCCACACTGACAGGCAGTGATGAAAGCCTTGCTCCCCTCCAAATTCAATCTGGTTCCAATTTCTGGAAATGGGAGGATTCCATGGACATCAGCTAAGAGAAATCTGCTTGTTAAGTGAGAATTATCCCACGGAAAGATCCCAGCCTGGAGTTCAGCTCTCACAGACCGGGACCCCCCACCTCACCTCAGTCCATGAAGCCAAGGAGACTCTCCTGGATTGCATCACATCCATTTCTGCTGGCTAGGATTTCAGAACGATCAGGTATTTATGGAAAAGATGTTTCCTATCTCTATTTTGGGAATATTTTTTTTCCATTGTCCCCTCGGGCTGAGGGTTGTTCCTGCAGTGCTGCTCGTGTGGCAGGTGGCAGAAGCGGAGGTGTGGATTGGTGTAATACGAAGGGTTCTACACCTTCACAGCAAAATTTTGGAACGTGTGCAAGGTGATAAAGCCTCTAAACAAATTGTTGGCCTTCAGCAGAGAGCACATCCTCGGGACCTGGCAAAGCGAGGAGAGGGAAAAGATCATTCCAACCCACCCTGGCTCAGGGAATGAGGCAATGTCCTTTCTGCGGTGAGCCTCTCCTTGTCACTCATCTCACCTTGATTTACCCACTCAGCACTCCCCCGTCACCTCCCAGAGCCCCCACCTGCTTTCCAAATCTCATTCCCGGGCTTTATTCCTGCACTCATTGGCTGCTAACACTTTCCAGATGTTCTATTGTCCTCCAGGTGATGGGAGAAATATTTTGCCTGAAATTCCGTTCCTTTGTGGTGGATTCTTTGTGTTCCCAGCACTTCCCAGTCTGGATAAATGGACAACACCACCACCACCTCTTCTTTCTGCAAACCCAAAGGTTTTCCTTAATTTAGGGGCTGGAAAACTTGTCCTGTGAGGAGCAGCTGGGGGAGCTGGGAATGTTCAGCCTGGAGAAAAGGAGATTAAGGGGGGACCTTATTGCTCCCTGCAGCTCCCTGAAGGAGGCTGTGGTAAGGTGGGGCTTGGGCTCTAATCACAGGCAACAAGTGATAAGACAAGAGGAAATGGCCTCAGGTTGCACCAGGAGAGGTTTACATTGGATACTATGGGGAAAAAAATCATGGAAAGGGTTGTAAAGCATTGGAACAGGCTGCCCAGGGATGGTGGAATCACCGTCCATGGAAGTGTTGAAAAAATGAGCTGATGCGACACTCGAGGATAGGGTGGTGGTGGCTCTGGGAGACAGTTGGACTTGATGATCTCCAGGGTCTTTTCCAACCATGACAATTCCATGATTCTCCATGGAAGTGTTGAAAAAATGAGCGGATGTGACACTTGAGGACGTGGTGGTGGTGGTGCTGGGTGACAGCTGGACTTGATGATCTTCAGGGTCTTTTCCAACCATGACAATTCCACGATTCTCCGATTCAAGTGTGTGCCCAGGTCTTCTGATCCGGGAAGTCACTGCATTCCTTCCCAGTTTGTCCTTCCCTGAAGAACATTCCGTCTCCCTGCCTGCTCCTGGTCACTGTTTCCTCTTTTCCTCCCACCTGGACCCTTGGAGCTCCACATTCCCCACATCAGAGTGGGCTTTATCCACAGGTAGAAGACACTGGGAAGGTCAGGACAGGTGGCACCAGGAGGACTGAAAACCCAGGCAATGGAGACCTGCCAGGGCAGCAATTTTAGCAGCAAGAATCCTTTCAAGGTTTGATCTTAGAGACCTTTCCAATATTAATTGGATTTTTGGACTCTGGGATTGGCAGTAAGTAGAGGCTGAATTTTGGAGGTTTCTCTTCTGCCTCCGGGAAGCTGTGTCTGTTTCAGCATTTTAATTTCTGCGGCTTTCTACTTTTGCATCCTCCTCATTTAGTGAATCAGCTGGAACTGGGAGGTAAAATAGATACAGCAGGAGTGGTTCCCTAGCTTTGGTAGGTTAAATCATAGGGCAAGATTTATAATGGTAAATATATTTTATTACATTATCTGAATATCATCTCCCCCTTTAAATATATGTCAGCAAGTACCTTCTCCCTAGAAAGGAGATCTCAGGGAAAATGCTCTTTCCCATCAAATTCCAAAGTCACAAACTGTCACCGGTCGCTGCTGTGTCAACATTCCAAAATTACATTTCCTTGTGTAAAAAGAACGCCTAAGAGAATATTTATTGTCAGGTGCAGGAATCTCATCCTTCCTTGAGGCTTTGGTTCAGTCAGGTGCATAAAACACAGCAGGGGTTATTCCTGACATTCATTTTCCCCCAAAAATGACAACTGTGACTCCCAATCTTATCCCATTTAATTCCTCATGTTGGCATGTGGTTGAGATTTTGTGCTCAACCACTCTCATTTCAACAGGCAGAAATCTTGCCCAAGCGACCACTGGGCAAATCTCATCTTTATTTCTCGAATATTTGATCTAAAACTCATAAAAAGAAATAAATTCATCATGATTCAGGTCATCCAGTTAAGAACTGGGCTTTCGCTCCAGGCTTAGCAACTGCAAACAAGTTCCCTGTCCTAGAATATTTTGTTTTCTTAAATAAATCCTACAACCAGGCCTAATCATTATGATAAAAAATAAGAGAAGGAAAATGTTGTCAGAGGTCCAAACAGATGAATTTTATGTCATGAAAAGCTTTTATTCTGGTTCCTATTCTCGCTCGTGCACAGATTTATTGAAAAAAAGACGCTCTGACATTTTTTCATTTTCCACTTAGATTATTGTGGTTAAATCAAAAAGAAGTGTCAGGGCTTAGGGAGCTGAAAGCAGCTCCGCTTTTTCCATTGTGACTTGGTCACATGGTTCCCATTTGTTCCATGAAAAACCTCCTGGTTTTGGTTATTTTCTCTGTCTGGATTTAGATAGAATTCCTCTCTTGCTGCCAAATCTCCTGTATCGCCGAGGAAACTCCAGAATTTTGGGTTCAGCCTGTTCCTATTATTAGTATTATTATTGTTGTTGTTGTTGTTGTTGTTGTTATTGTTGTTGTTGTTGTTGTTATTGTTATTATTGTTATTATTGTTGTTGTTATTGTTGTTATTGTTATTATTATTGTTGTTGTTGTTGTTATTATTATTATTATTATTATTATCGTATGTTTCCAGTAGGCTGAGGACACTCTTCGGGTCATTGTTTGGAACCCTCCTTTGGACAATAGGAGAGGGAGGGAAGTCTTGGGAAGAAAAAAAAAAAAAGAAAAAGAAATTATCCTGAAATGCAACGGAGGAGAGGAAGGGTCAACTCCGGCTCCCATCACGTGTTGGATTTTGGGTCAAAACCGTGTTGGAATCCATGGAAAGATTTTAGGATCAGTCCCATCATGTGCATGTTCTGCTGCTTCTAACTGGGAGATCAAGGAAAAAAATGAATCTTCCACCTCTTCCAGAGGAAAGTTGGGCACGGAATCCAACGCAGGGAAATTCTGGCAGCTCCTGGATTTACAAATGGTTGGGTTTTGATTGTCATCCCACAGGATTTTAGTCCAATACCATGGGAAAATGAGTTGGTTTAACTTCCGTAAAGGGAAAACAAGATTGGCTCTGTCCCAAACAAAAATAGGTCTGCGATTATGTTTTTTTGCCAGTGAGTTCCTTAGAATTGGAATTACAGTGGAAATAAATTCAGTGGATCAATAGTGACCACTGAGTTTCAATTCAGACACCTTCCAGAAGAGACTTCCAAGAAAAGTCATCATTAAAAGCACCATGAAAAAGCAAGGAAAATAAAAATAAAATTGAATAGAGGTTGACCTATAGATTGTACTGGATGAATTAAATTTCAGTAGATATCCACTTACTAATACCAAAAATTACTGATGGATTAAAAAAAGGGATATTTTTATATTAGATTTACTTGACTTGTTGGAATTATTTCCTTTATAATTAGCTGGATTTAATTTAATTTTTTTGACTCCACAGACCAAGTCTCTGGAGAGGAGATGCCCTCATCAGGTGAGACCAGTCCCACTTAAATTCCAAGAGCTGTTCTTAAACTGGCCACGAACACAAGAATTCCAAGACGTCATATGAAAACAACACTAATTTAAGGAAAATACCATTCAGAACCAGAGAAATATTTCATTTTATTAGCATGGAATTGTCACATTTTGACACTGCCAGCAGAGAAATATTTATGAAAAGGGAAACATCTTGTTCCAATCAAGGGAAATGTTTTATTTCTGCTTTCTCTGTTTGACACATTAGAGCACAAAGTTACTGTTCCACACATGTGACATTCTGTGTAAAATTCATAACAATGAAATTGCAAAGTCAGGCAGAGATTGAAAAGGTTTTCACCACTTAAAATTTGCTAAGAATAAATACTTGGATTTTATTTCTGAAATCGCTCCTGGCTTTAATTCAATAATAGAGTTTGTGTTCCCCAAAGTTCATAACAGGACCAAAATCTGCAGTAAAAATCTCACCTTCATCTCTCACCTACAAACTTTTCCCCACTTGTATTTTCATATTGTGACAACAAAGTCACTGAATGATGGCAATGTTTGTTATTTTAAATTACTGTCATGAAACATAAAGAAAAAAACAATTCTAAACAATTAATTATGGAAAAAAAGTGTGACAATTCATCATAATCATAAAATTGTTCAATGGGTTGGATCGGAAGAGACATTAAAACTCATCTATTTCCATGGCAGGGACACCTCCCACTGTCCCAGGTTGCTCCAAGCCCTGTCCAGCCTGGCCTTGGACACTGCCAGGGATCCAGGGGCAGCCACAGCTGCTCTGGGAATTCCATCCCAGCCCTCCCCACCCTCCCAGGCAGGAATTCCTAATTCCCAATATCCCTCTAAATCTCTCCTCCTCCACTTTGAGGCCATTCCCCTTTGTCCTGTCACTCCATGTCCCACCTCCTTTTCCAGGCTATAGTTTGTCTGGAAAAGGCTCTGGCCTGGTTTTCCTTCCATCACAGGCAGGATCTTCATAAATAACCTCAGAACACAGAAATTATTGGTTTGGAGCTCAACCCTGGGAAGTGCTGACCTCAGAAGAGCATTTGAGGTTTTCCAAAGGCACTTTTCCTCCTGACGCAGGAGGAAACAGCACCTAGCAAACATTTTCCATTAAAACGAGCAAGGTGGTTCAGGATAATCTGGACCATTCCATCACAAATGTGAGAAAGCCACGGGCACACAACGGATTTGGAATGATTTGTTGGTTCTCAATGACTGCATCAGGCATCACCTATTTCAAATCCTCACCGCCACCTCAACTGTCGTGAAAATTTAAGAATAAATATTTTTTCTGATATATTTCCACATTTGAATACAGTAATTTTCCCCTGCCGTTTCTCAACCAGCTCCTGCTCCAGGATAAAATCTTCTCCCATGTGTAATCCATGCCTAGGAACGAGTTTTTCCTCGAACTTCAGACTTGTTTACACGTGTTCAAACATTCACTTGTTTCCATGTTCTCGCTTCTCTCCAAATCAGATGGAGAAATTTTGTAACACCAGGAGCTCCAACAACTACTGGAAGGCAGATTTGCATTCTATCTCTGTTTTTCCTAATGAAGATTGACTGGGAACTTGGAAAGAGGGAATTTTTGGATTTGGTTTTGTTTGGGTATTTTTTTCCCTTCAGTCTGCAGCTCAAGAATACTCAAACAACAGGAAAAACCACTCAGGAAATACTTAGAGATTTCCAGCAAAAATCAAAGAAAACAAATACATTTCTTCAAATTATTTCTGGGGCTTAAGTATTGATGAAAATAATCTCTGATATTTTAGACTGGAAAAAAGAAATAAAAGTCTTCTCCCTTCAACATTCTTGTCTGCATTTGTAGGAGCTCTCCTGGCAGAAAGTTTAAAAGTGATACCTTTGTTTCTTGTGAAATTAGGAATCACATCTTTAGTTCATCTTTATTTTAGATTTTAAATAGAAGTCTTTAATTTTAAATCCTATTTTAAATTAGGAGTCATCTCTAACTCATCTTTATTTTGATGAACTCCTCAGCATCAAATTCACTTCAGGAATTTCGAGTTTTTTCAGCCTCACAGCTCTGACCTGAGACTTTGTTGATCATCCCACTCCATCCCGTTCCCACAGCTGCAATCTGGAGCAATGGCTGTTAACAAACTCTGTTTAATTTAAAATATTTTATTCTTTTCTCTGCTGAAAGTGAGAAGCATTGAGCGTTCCATGAGGAATCTTTCCTACATTTTTATTCCGCTTTCTCTCCGTGCCCCCAATGACAGAAACCATCCCTGCAGTCCTTTTCCATAACAGAGGGATGAGACACTCCTGGAACTCCCAGCCCCCTGCTCTTCCCCACAGCCTGGATCAGGAGGAGCTGGAAGAGCAGATCCTCTGAGCCTGGCGGTGATCCCGCGGGATTCCAGGGATTGCGGCTTCCGATGGATTTGTGTTGCCTCCCACATGTTCCCACACGTGTGCGGTTCAGCAGAGCCGTGTCCCACACTGGATGCATGATCCAGATCCGTCTGTGTCCCAGCACCTCCCAGCCCATGGATAACCCTCTGCATGCTCCAACACTTGTCTGTGCTCCCCATCCCTCCTTCCCGTGGGAAGGAACTCAGCGATCCAGTGCTGAAGGGATATTTGAGATGTGGGAGAACATGGAAAGATTCCAGGTCCCGAACACAGGCTGATCTCACTACGCAGCAAACGGGAAAGAGTTACAGAGCCATGGAATCACTACGGATCAAAGAGACCTCCAAGGTCAAGTCCAACCTTTGACCGAACACCCCCCCAGCCACTAAACCATATTGGAATTGCCAAATCCGCTTTTTTTTAAACACTTCCAGGGATGGCGAATTCCAGGGATGGTGACTTCCAGGGATGGTGACTTCCAGGGATGGTGGCTCCATCCTGTGCCAATGCTCACCCACTATTTCTGTGAAGACATTTCTCCTGATATCCAACGTGGCACAGCTTGAGGCCATTTCCCCTTGTCCCATTGCTTGTTCCCTGGGGGAAGAGGCTGATCCCTGCCTTGCCGCAGGCTCCTTTCAAGGAATTGCGGTTAAGGTCTCCCCAGAGCCTTCTTTTCTCCAGGCTGAGCCCTTTCCCAGCTCCCTCAGCCATTCCTGGGGATCCAGACCCTTCCCCAGCTCCATTCCCTTCCCTGGACAGGCTCCAGCCCCTCAGGGTCTCTCTTGTCTTGAGGGACCCAAAACTGCCCTCAGGACTGGAGGCGTTGCCTCAGCAGTGCCCAGAACTGGGGGATGTGACAAAGGCTTTGATTACTGACAAAATAACTCCAGCACAAAATAATTCCCTTTTCCCAAAGGGAATTCTCTGCTCCCCTTGTGTCCATCATATTCCTTCCAAGTCACCTTCTGGTGCTGGTTTCAAACAGCTCCTGGCCTGGGACTTCCACAATTACTCCAGGATTTCCAAAGAAACTTCTTTATACCCAACCACATTCCCAGCTTCCAGCTGCCCTTTGGCTCCCGTGGCAGGATAATGCTCTTTTCCACCACCAGGTTATCTCAGCTGCCTGATAACAACCAAAACGATCTCATCTTGTCTCAGAGCCAGCCTTCCCTCTCTCTTGGTGCTGATAACTGAAGTGATAACAGATATTTAACAACTAACGGCCTCCCGAAGGTGAAAGTGGGAAAGGGATTCCTTGGAGCAAAGGTAGCCAAGAGGGAGAATTTTAAGAGCTAAAATGCAAATTATAAGAACCAAGGCAGATATTAATTCAACATGTAGTGATCACCTGTGTTGGGACAGTGGAATGTTTTGGTCATTAACATCCCTGTAACTCCTTAATTAAGGAGTTAACTAGGAATTAAGTAATTCTTTGCCTTTTTAGAGGAACTGTCAGAACCCTTCTCTGACATAACCCCAAAAAAAAGGAGAGACTGTCTAGAGCTGATGGCTTTGTCCAACACCTTTCCGCTCCCTGACAGGAGCTTGCAGTGAGGTGGGGTCAGCCTCTGGACAGGACAAGAGGAAACGACCTCAAGTTGCACCAGGAGAGGTTTAGATTGGATATTAGGAAAAATTTCTTCACAGAAAGGGTGGTCAAGCACTGGAACAGGCTGCCTGGGGAAGTGATGGGGTCACCAACCCTGGAAATGTTCTAAAATCGTGTGGATGTGGCACGTGAGGACATGGTTTAGTGCTGAACATGGTGGTGGTGCCAGGCTGACGGTTGGGCTTGATGATTTTGGAGGTCTTTTCCAACCTTAACGATTCTGTGGTTCTGTGATTCCATTGTGTTCCCAGATCTTCTTATCTTGGAAGTCATTTATTGCTTCCCTGTTTGTTCTTCCCAGAGTTCTGTTGCATCAACTCCTTCCCACAGGTAAGCTTTATAACCCCAATAAACAACCGTCTTTCCTCACTTTCCAAACCACAGAATAGCTGTTTCTCATTATTCCAGCCTTTCCCAAGTCATGATGCCAAAATCCTGCCATTCCCACCAGCATCTTGCTCCATCTCGAGTCCTCCTGCTCTAGCAATTTTTCCCAATTTCCCTATTCAAATATCACTGCGTTCTCTGTGCTGAATAAATTCTCTCTCTGATTTCGGGACGCCTCTCCTCGAGTGTTTGCCGGCTGTTTCCAGGTTCCTGGGGCTGTGTTTTCAGAGCCAAGCCATTCATCTTGACATGACTCAGAGGCTGTTTTCCTCAGCCCATTAGTCATGGAATTGGGTTTACCCCATGATGCCTTCTCTGGCTCATCCGTATCTTTGTGGAAGTGTAGGGCCCAGGAGTGAGTGAGTGCAGCATCCATCCCAGAGTGAGTGAGGGCAGCATCCCGGGAGTGAGTGAGTGCAGCATCCCAGGAGTGAGTGCAGCATCCCAGGAGTGAGTGAGTGCAGCATCCCAGAGTGAGTGAGTGCAGCATCCCAGGAGTGAGTGCAGCATCCCAGGAGTGAGTGAGTGCAGCATCCCAGAGTGAGTGAGTGCAGCATCCCAGGAGTGAGTGAGTGCAGCATCCCAGAGTGAGTGAGTGCAGCATCCCAGGAGTGAGTGCAGCATCCCAGAGTGAGTGAGTGCAGCATCCCTGGTGTGAGTGAGTGCAGCATCCCAGGAGTGAGTGAGTGCAGCATCCCAGAGTGAGTGAGTGCAGCATCCCAGAGTGAGTGAGTGCAGCATCCCAGGAGTGAGTGAGTGCAGCATCCCAGAGTGAGTGAGTGCAGCATCCCAGGAGTGAGTGCAGCATCCCAGGAGTGAGTGAGTGCAGCATCCCAGAGTGAGTGAGTGCAGCATCCCAGGAGTGAGTGCAGCATCCCAGAGTGAGTGAGTGCAGCATCCCTGGTGTGAGTGAGTGCAGCATCCCAGGAGTGAGTGAGTGCAGCATCCCAGAGTGAGTGAGTGCAGCATCCCAGGAGTGAGTGCAGCATCCCAGAGTGAGTGAGTGCAGCATCCCAGGAGTGAGTGCAGCATCCCTGGTGTGAGTGAGTGCAGCATCCCAGGAGTGAGTGAGTGCAGCATCCCCGGAGTGAGTGAGTGCAGCATCCCAGAGTGAGTGAGTGCAGCATCCCAGAGTGAGTGAGTGCAGCATCCCAGAGTGAGTGAGTGCAGCATCCCAGGAGTGAGTGAGTGCAGCATCCCAGAGTGAGTGAGTGCAGCATCCCAGGAGTGAGTGCAGCATCCCTGGTGTGAGTGAGTGCAGCATCCCAGAGTGAGTGAGTGCAGCATCCTAGGAGTGAGTGAGTGCAGCATCCTGGGAGTGAGTGCAGCATCCCAGAGTGAGTGAGTGCAGCATCCCAGAGTGAGTGCAGCATCCCTGGTGTGAGTGAGTGCAGCATCCCAGAGTGAGTGAGTGCAGCATCCCAGGAGTGAGTGAGTGCAGCATCCATCCCCGGAGTGAGTGAGTGCAGCATCCCAGGAGTGAGTGAGTGCAGCATCCCCGGAGTGAGTGAGTGCAGCATCCCTGAGTGAGTGAGTGCAGCATCCCGGGAGTGAGTGAGTGCAGCATCCCGGGAGTGAGTGAGTGCAGCATCCGGGGAGTGAGTGAGTGCAGCATCCCTGAGTGAGTGAGTGCAGCATCCCGGGAGTGAGTGAGTGCAGCATCCCTGAGTGAGTGAGTGCAGCATCCCAGGAGTGAGTGAGTGCAGCATCCCAGAGTGAGTGAGTGCAGCATCCCAGGAGTGAGTGAGTGCAGCATCCCAGAGTGAGTGCAGCATCCCAGGAGTGAGTGAGTGCAGCATCCCTGGAGTGAGTGAGTGCAGCATGCCCGGAGTGAGTGAGTGCAGCATCCCGGGAGTGAGTGAGTGCAGCATCCCAGGAGTGAGTGAGTGCAGCATTCATCCCAGAGAGAGTGAGTGCAGCATCCCAGGAGTGAGTGCAGCATCCCTGGAGTGAGTGCAGCATCCCAGAGTGAGTGCAGCATCCATCCCCGGAGTGAGTGAGTGCAGCATCCCTGAGTGAGTGCAGCATCCCAGGAGTGAGTGAGTGCAGCATCCTAGGAGTGAGTGAGTGCAGCATCCCTGGAGTGAGTGCAGCATCCTGGGAGTGAGTGAGTGCAGCATCCCAGGAGTGAGTGCAGCATCCCAGAGTGAGTGAGTGCAGCATCCATCCCGGGAGTGAGTGAGTGCAGCATCCCAAAGTGAGTGAGTGCAGCATCCCAGGAGTGAGTGAGTGCAGCATCCTAGGAGTGAGTGCAGCATCCCAGGAGTGAGTGCAGCATCCCAGGAGTGAGTGAGTGCAGCATCCCTGGAGTGAGTGAGTGCAGCATCCTAGGAGTGAGTGCAGCATCCCAGGAGCGAGTGAGTGCAGCATCCCGGCAGTGAGTGAGTGCAGCATCCCGGGATGCTCTCTCCAGCCCATCAATGGGATGGAGCTCCTTTTCCTGCTCCCTGACACCATTCCAAGGGTGTCCAGCCCAGATTTCAGTGCTGGCTCAGCAGTTCCCCGAAGTTTCCCAGCTCTGCTCTCTGTCCGTGCTCACCCTGATCCCTCTCCCAGCGTAATTCTCTTACCTGCTGCTGGGGAGTTGGTGCCACACTGCCATGCCCAAAGGAGATGGATGAAGTGCCTTTCCCAGCTCTGCTCTCCTGTGGTTTCTCCCCTTTGTGCCCATCTTGTTTTCCCTGCTCTGTTCCATCTCTCACCATTCCTGGTTTTTACTAATTCCTCTCTCCCTTCCCCTGATCCTGATCACCTCATCCCAGACCACATCAGTCTGTTTATTCTCTTTAATTCCTCCACTCACCTTCTTTGCAGGGAAGCAGAGGGAAGGTTTTGACAAAGAGTTTTTTACAAAGCTTTTCCCAACCTCTGATCCCAAACCTGACTAGCTCCAGTGATTCTCTCCTGTCAGGAATTGTGGCAGAAGGTCCTCCCTGAATCTGCCTGGGACAGAGTTGCTCTGCTAAAGAACCTCTGCCTCCTTGTGCTCTGGGATTTATCCCTGTGTGCCAACAGCACCAGAATCCCACACCCAGGGCTCACCCACCCCCCTAAATCAGAATCCCAGAATCCCAGGATGGGTTGGTTTGAAAAGGACCTTAAAGACAATCCGGTTCCAGCCACCCCAGGGACACTCACACAACCAAACTGTTGTAATTTACGAGGAATTGCAGAGAAATCACCCCAAATTCTGCCCTGATCTCCTTTATCTGCTCTTTCCAGCCGGGAAGCAGTGCTGGAAGCACCTCACATGTGCTTCCTCCGCGGTGGGATGTGCAGGGTGACAGCGCACGGAGCACGGACAAGGGTGAGGACAGCCGGAGGCCTGGGAAAGGTGACAGAACAAAACCAGGAAGAGAACGTGCCCTCAGCAGGTTTTCCCCTCCTTAATAAAATTGTCCAATAAAATGTCACACCCGTCCTCCAAACTGCAGACCTTTTTTTTTTTTTTTTTTTTTTTTTTTTCTGTTCCCTTCAGGGTTTTTATTTCTTTTCCTTCCACCCCATGAATTTTGGAGATATGAAATCCTTTAACAGATATCCAAGTGCCTGGGGAGCATTAAACCCCCTATAATCACTTCTCGCAGGTCACGGGACGTAAATCAGCTGATAATTTTCTGTTCTTCCCCTCTTCCCATCTCGCCCTGATCCACACTTCGAGCAGCCTTTAACGGGAGTGTTTATGGGGGATAACACCATTCCAAGCACTTCCTGCAGCCATGTGTTCTTCATTTGGAATTATCCCCTACAAACCTCGCTTCTCGTGGCATTCCCAAATAAAAACCTCATGGGCCTGACTCTGACATGCTGCAGAAAGTCCTACCCTTGTGGTACTTAAGGGAAAGAATTGATTTTTTTTTTCCCCTCCTTCATTTTATTTTTTGTCACGAGGACAAAATTCTGCTCTGGATTTTATTATCTGAACTCCTTAAGGAAAATCATTCTGGGAGTTGCCTCTACCTGGTCATGATGTATCAAATTTGGGTTAATTTGGAGTTCAGGTTGTGCTTTTTTCCCTCTTTCCCTTCCGGATGACACTGCCTGGGTGTTTATCAATAAGATCCAAATC
Organism: Acanthornis magna; assembly: GCA_036785705.1. NCBI lineage: Eukaryota > Metazoa > Chordata > Aves > Passeriformes > Acanthizidae > Acanthornis > Acanthornis magna. The sequence goes on along the minus strand of JAWUZG010000257.1, from coordinate 1,296,733 downwards.
AATCAAACTCAATTTAATCTCAAAAACAGCATCCAAGTCTCCAACTCTTCCAGGGCACTTTGTCCCTCCAAATCCAATGGGAATAAAAGAGCCTCAGAGCAGGAGAGAAGTGACTCTCTGGGCTCTGTGCATCACAATATCCTGCTTATTCTGATAGAAAACAAAATAACTCCGAGCATTTGAAATAAAACATTCATAGTTTTTTGTAATATTTTAAAATTTTCATGTTTTATTAACTATTGTTAATAAATACCATGAAATAATTAGTACTGAACTGAAAAAAGTCTTAATTCTTCTTTTCCAACTCATTTTGTGGTACTCTTAATTTTTTGTAATTAACTTTTTGTAATTATCTTTTAATTTTTTTTGTACTTAATTTTTTGTAATATTTTAAAATTTTCATATTTTATTAACTATTGTTAATAAATGCCATGAAATAATTAGTACTGAACGGAAAAAAGTCTTAGTTCTTTTTTTCCAACTCATTTTGTGGTACTCTTAATTTTTTGTAATTAACTTTTTGTAATTATTTTGTAATTTTTTTTTTACTTAATTTTTTTTAATATTTTAAAATTTTCGTATTTTATTAACTATTGTTAATAAATACCATGAAATAATTAGTACTGAATGGAAAAAAGTCTTAATTCTTCTTTTCCAACTCATTTTGTGGTACTGGTACATTACCTAGTCTTTAACTTAAGAATATTCTTGGTTTGCAGTTAATTTAATTTGGGGGATTCATAATTAAGGATTGTTTAAGAGAGATTAGCTCATTTTCCCACCTATTTTTTCCTTTCTTCCTCTTCTGAGTCTGTTTCTCTCTCTAAACTTTCCTCCTCTAAAGTTTGCAGCATTTCTCCATCATTCCAGGTACGTAAATGCTGTATGAAGATAACCCAAATACCTCTATATTCACTCCAAAATACAAATAAACCAACCTGAGAATAAAGAGATTGCATTCTTTCCTTTTTATTTTTTTCCCCTCTTTATTTATTCCAAGTTTTTCCTTGAAGAAAAGTGTTTGGAAATCTAAAAATCCTTTTGTTAACATTTTTTTTTTTGGTCTGGATGTTTGGCCAGATCTGTTTTCTGAAATGATGCATGTTAAAATAAAGTGATTTTTAGAAAATAGATCGAATCCATTACATTTCTCTGCCTCAGGAGCACCAAAATGTGACCAGTTCCAATAAAGATTTGAGAGGAGTTCTGCTTCATCATCCCAAATTTCTGTGAGTGGAAGAAGGAAAGAACTGACCTATAGGTCACGAAGACTTTCTTTCAGAACCAACAGAAATTAGATCATTTTTGTTTGTCCTCTGTCACCCAACTTGACCTTTTTGTCCACAATCACACCAAAAAACGCAAAATATTTGGTTAAATCCTAATCTAAAATTTAGAAATTGATCTGAATGCAGGAGGTGGAGTTTAAAGGAGGAAAAATAATTCCAGACTCGTGGTACATTCCCTGCAGGTGTCTTCTCTGCCAGGGTGGACTCTTCTTTCCATTCAGTGCCATATTTAATACAGAGAATTTGAATGCCTGAAGATCTGAACTCATCTTCAAATATTCATGCAAAATCCACGGTGGAAAAGCCTCTTGGAGTCCCTGACCAGGGAATTCCTGTTTTGGATGAGTCTGCAGTGAAAGCCAAGAAGAGAAAATCGAAAGGATGTGAAGTTCAGGACTTTGCGATGAACTGACCCTTGGAGATATCAAACCTCCCCTTCCTCACTGCTTCCTTTGGGATAACCTCGTCCTGCTTTCCTGGAAAGTTCTGGCATTTGGACTATTACTTGTTTAGGCATTTTTTAAACTCACTCTCCAGCAGTATGGACACAGGGAGGGAATAAGAACTTCCCATCACAATTTTTTTGCAGCTGCCGGGACTTCACCTCAGTGCTGTCTCTCATCTCCCCCTTCTCTCTCTGAATTTAGGAGCCTTTCAGGCTGCAGGGAAGCTTTCTGCAGCTTGTGACACACACAGGACATTCTGTGGATTTTCTCCTGGTCCCTTGGGAAGTTTGAGATGGCAGGAGAGTGGATTCAGAGGACCTCAAGGACTCCTACTTTTCCTATGCTCCGAATTTGATTCCTGTCCAGGACATCCAAAAGGGAGAATCTGCTCATTCCCTATTTTTGGAATTAAGGTCTATTTACAGTTGCTCTGGAGTCCTGAGTCAGTCCAAAGTGTTTTAGCAGATGCTTTCTGAGGTCTTTGAACTCTTGCAAGCCACGAGGGAAGGAAAAAAAGCAAAGGATTTCTGCATTTTAAGGCCAAGGGCTTTTCGGATTATTTAAAATCATCTCCAATGTAAACCAACCGCATGATTTCCATCCAGTTCCTTCTGTCCTGAGCTCAGCTGCCGGTGTCAGAGATGCCAAGCACTCGGGGATGATGACAGGTGAGGGAAAGAGCTGCAGATGGATAAAACATCGCTGGGAGCACCCGGATGCTGCCGATGGAACAGGACAAGCTATGACGTCATGGAAGAGTGGCCTCTGCTCCCCGGCTCTGGAGCATTGGTGGTCCTTCCAGCAGTTCCCTTGAGGATTTGTTTGGCATTTCCAGCCTCAGGCTTGATAATGAGAGTCCTCAGTGGCCTTGGAGAAACACGGAAAGGTTTCAGATTCCTGTTGGCCACAGAGGATTGGGAATCACTGGGTTTGCCCAAGAATCAGCCCTGCAGGAGCGTCACATTCCCCAGGGGACACTGATGACAGCACAGCTGAAGTGCAGCTTGGTCTTTCCCAATTTGCCTGTGGTCAACCACACAATTTGTTTGTTATGCTGAGCCTGAGGCAGCTCTCAGTCAGAGCCAGCAGCAGCTTTGGCCTGAGGGGTGACAGAGGCCACGGTCTGGGGGGGACACCCAGAGAGACGTGACTTCCCCATGGTGACACAGCACTGCAAACTCTGCTGGGCTTGGATCCAAGCTGGGCTGAGGGCTGGCTGTCCTTGGGACATCCCTCCATCCCTCCATCTATTCCTCATCCCTCCATCTCCCCATCCATCCATCCATCTATCCGTCCACCCATCCATCCATCCATTCATCCATCTATCCATCTATTCCTCATCCCTCCATCTCCCCATCCATCCATCCATCTATCCGTCCACCCATCCATCCATCCATTCATCCATCTATCCATCTATTCCTCATCCCTCCATCTCCCCATCTCTCCATCTCTCCATCCTTCATCCCTCATCCCTCCATCATCCACCCATCCCTCCACCATCCCTCCATCCATCCATCCATCCATCCATCCATCCATCCATCCATCCATCCCTCCATCCTTCATCCCTCATCCCTCATCCCTCCATCCCTCCATCTCCCCATCTCTCCATCCCTCCATCCATTCCTCCATCCCTCCATCCCTCATCCCTCCATCTTTCATCCATCCATCCCTCATCCCTCCGTCCCTCATCCCTTCATCCCTCCATCCCCAAGATTCCGGCTCCCAGAGGACGTCTCACAAGTTTCCTTTTCCCTTCCTCGAACGGGAGACCCTGCAGATGACCACTTACAGTTATTTTCCAGCGCCCTGCTGAGACAAGGGACTGGCTGTGTGCAAGCTCCTCCTTTGCTCCTGTCCAGTGAAAAACCCAGGGAATTTTAAACACCCCCTGGAAATTCTCCCAGGACAATTCCTGGTTCAGACGAACCCATGTCCACTGCTCCTTGACAGCCCAAACTCCCTGCACCGAGTCCAGCTGGACAGACCAAGGTGGGACACAACAGTCCCGGGGGTGTCCAAAGGTCAAAACCCTGTCATTGGTCAAACCTGAGGGAAATCCAGGGAATGGTGGCCAGTTTGGATGGAAGTGACACAATTGGATCCCCACATGGCCACGGGAGAGCAATAAACTCCCCAGGCCCAGCCTGTCTGACCTATTTCCCCATGTATTTCAGGAAAGGTGGTGATGTCACCGAGTGGGTTCACAACACCTCCACTCCAAAAACGATTCCACAGCATCTGAAGAGACTTGAAAGGAGCTCCAGCGCCGGTGTTCATCTGGAGAGCATTTAGCACTGCATGACCCAAGATTTCCCTCTTCGCATGAGTTCAGCCGCTCCTCTGCTACCGGAGGTTTTGAAATGGGGCTGCTCAACAAAGCAGGAGCTGTTTGATGAATGAAGTTGTGCAGCCGCAGCTCCGCTGGTCCATCTTAGCCGATTTAAGCCGAGCTGTTGAAAAGTGAGCAAGTCCTTGTGCCGTAAACATGGGAACGGAGCAGTAAATGACATGGCCACCCACTTCTTGGTCCCTTTTCCCTGCCAAAGCAGTAAAAAGGGACCTTAGTGCGAGTGTGAATCCAGCTCTTGGAATGTTTTTCCATTTGCTCGTATTTACGTTAATGAGCGCTGACACTCCAGACTCACATTCCCAGCTCAGTACTTCACCAGACTGACCAGCAACAAAACCAAGGAGATGAGACTAAACACAGGGTTTGATGAGGCTTTTAGTATTATTATTATTATGATTATTATTTTATTCCTCCAGGCCATGGAAGGAAAAGACAGTGGGCACACGTCTGGTTTCAAAAAGATAACAGCTCTGTTTAGAGACAGGTTTAAAGGCAGGAAAATGAAGAAATTCAAGGAAAATTGTTGTCTGCACACTCATTTAATAGGATTAGTTGGCAATGTTTTCCACTGGGTAAAATGTTCCTCTGAAAAAGGTCAGGCTGCCTGGATGCAGTCCTGCTGCCTGACAGCAGATTGCTTTACCTTCAGTGCAACCAGGAATAAAAAGGTGCTGGAAAAGCCTCTTCGCTCAGCAAGACAGCGCTTTAGGAGTCCTTTGCATGAATGCAGATGGACACAACGGGGACGAGAAATGAAAAGCAACACCTTTGGTCCATGTGTGGGTCCCTTGCATCCCCTGTGCCCCCAAAACCACGGCACCAGTGACAGGAAAGGGCTGAGGATTGCATTTCTATATAAATGCAATTTATAGATAAATAGGAATGTATCCATGGGCTGAATGATATGGGAATGTGCACTTCCAGGGCAGAAAGCCAATGGTATCCAGGGATAATCAAAAGAAATGCGACCACCGGGGAGAGTGAAGTGATTGCCACACTCCACTCCATTCCTGTGCTGCTCCTGTTCTGGAGATTCCGACATCAGAAGGATGTGGAGATGCTGGAGAGAGTCCAGAGGAGGCCATGGAGATGTTCCAAAGGCTGGAGCCCCTCTGCTCTGGAGCCAGGCTGGGAGAGCTGGGGCTGTTCCCCTGGGGAAGAGAAGGCTCCAGGGAGAGCTCCGAGCCCCTGGCAGGGCCTGAAGGGCTCCAGGAGAGCTGCAGAGGGACTGGGGACAAGGCATGGAGGGACAGGACACAGGGAATGGCTTCCCAGTGCCAGAGGGCAGGGATGGATGGGATATTGGGAATTGGGAATTCCTGTCTGGGAGGGTGGGGAGGGCTGGGATGGAATTCCCAGAGCAGCTGTGGCTGCCCCTGGATCCCTGGCAGTGTCCCAGGCCAGGCTGGACAGGGCTTGGAGCAACCTGGGACAGTGGGAGGTGTCCCTGCCCATGGCAGGGGTGGCACTGGATGGGATTTAAGGTTCTTTCCACCCCAAACCATTCCATGATAACCAGGCTGACCCCACATGTCCAAAATATGAGATATCCCATGTGCGCTCTGGGGCACCGGAAGTTCTCCTTCCTTAGCCTTGATAAATGTGAGCTACATCTGCCCAAATTAATTAAGCAAAGCTTAGTTAAACCTGAACTAATTCCTGTGAGTTTCCTTTACGTTCCAGACAGAGGAACTTGCTCTGATGAAATGTGAAAACAATGGCCATGTCCTAAAATCTCAAACCTCCGGGGTTTCTCCGCTCCCATTGCCACCCCTAAGAAATGCACCCCCAGGACTCGATTCAATCCATTTCTGCTGCTGCTGGATCTGACAGGGAAGCCTTTTCCCCCCCAGGACATCCAAGTGTTTCACACAGAGGTTTAGGATGATTTTCTGCCTGGCTGACTCACCAGCCGTCAGCGTTTCCAGTGCAGATGTCACCACGAGAGGTGACCCTGCGAAGGCCAGGACGTGTCCCAGGCTCCCAGAGCGACAGCAGAGCCCTGACATCCCTCAGGCCACGCTTCCACCTCCACCACCCAGGCTTTCCCCTTCCCATCCATCATCCCGATGCTCCCAGCAAGGAGATTAATCATTTCGTGCCTCGTTTTTCCACTGGGGGTGAGTCAAGCAGTGACTGAAGTGCCTTGGACACATCCTCAGGACGGTGCCAGGAGGAGCAAGGAGCTTTCCCAGGATTCCGAGGCAGGAGTGAGACACCGACTTGTGCAAAGCAGGGATTCACCGAGGCCAGCGAGGCAATGGAAAATTTCCTGCTATTGCTGAAGGTTGGGACAGTCAAAAATGTTTTATTTATTGGGGGAAAAATTTTCCATCAAATGTTCCCTCCAGTCCTTAAAAAATATCTGCCAGGATATTCAGTGATCAGTTTGATAAGATCATTGATCCACTGCATGCTAAAAATAATAAATACTGATTTTATAGCACAGTTTTATAGCACAATTATCCTGACTCTTGACCCTGTGCTAACCTTTCCCTGTCCCACAAGGGATCATTTTCCCTTCCCTGCCCCTCAGGAACTACTGACCTTGTTCCTCTTCCTTGCTAACACATCCTCCCTAACACATCCTCCTGCTCCTCAGATATCCCCTCTGCAAGCAATTAGCATCATTAAGTTATGCTCAGAACAATCTTTTCCCCACAAGTTCTTAGCTTGTTTCTAGTTCAGACCTGCAGAAGAGTTTCCCTGTCTCTGAAATTTTCCTGTTTTCCTACCTCTGCCACTGACTTTATAAAAGATTATTGAAAGACTTTATCCATGCAGCTCTTTCCTAGCCAAATCAAGGAATTTCCCCCTGAAATGGGATGGAATTTAAGCCCTGCTTAAACCCGTACCCACTGTCTGTTGAGGGAAATAAATTATGGTGGTCTTGTTTCACTGGATGCCCTGAAGTAAAGACGAGAAATAATTTTCTCTCTTGGTTTCATGACGAGGTACAAATAATCCATGACTATTTTTTTTTTTTTTGGCTGTTAATTGTTTCCAGAGCAAGACATGTCTTTGGAACAGGCCCTGGAATTATCCAGCGAGGTACAGCCGCTGTGAAGGACATTCCCAAATGTTTCCTGAGGACACCACACCAGTCCTTGGCGTGGTTTCTCCCAGTCACGGCTCCCAGATCCAACAGAGCAGCTTGCAACCAGCTGGGAAAGACAAGGAATGGCTTGGAAAGACAGGGAAAGGCTTCCCTCTTGGAAACAGGGCTGATGGAGAGCTGATAATTGGGTTTTAAACGATGAAATTTCGCGTTCTGGCTGGGTGCAGAGCAGCGCAGAGCAGATTTTCTGCTGCTGGGTGTAGTGAGACAGAAGCTCCGCCGTGATCCTTCCCCCAGTGTGTGCAGCGGCAGCTCCTCTGGAATTTGTCCGAGGATGAGATTCCAAGATTTCTTGGAAGATTTCACCTTCACCAAGATTTCTCTGCCCAAAATGAGGAGTCCAACACTTCTGTGTGTGCTTTGCCTGAAGCCAGGAGTGCTGATTTCTGACGTCACCCTACAAAAATGATGGCAGCTTGGTCTGGGGGGGTGCGAGTTGTTTGGGATTAGCAATTCCATCTTCCCTTGAATTTCGTGGAGAAAATCAGCACCTCCAGGGGGTGATTCACTAGCAGGATGGGAAAAATCCTTTGGGACTTCCAGTGGTGGCACAGCAGGTGCCATGAGAGAGGACAAGGGCAAATGGCTTCCAGTTGTGCCAGGTGAGGTCCAGGTTGGATGGGAGGAGGGAATTATTCACTGGAAGAGTGGTCAAGCATTGGGACAGGCTCTGCAGGGAAGTGATGGAGCAATTTCCCTGGAAAAGTTCAAAAAATGATGTGGCGTTTTCTGGTACGGTTCAGTGGTGGGAGTGGGCTGAAGGTTGGACTTGATGACCTTGGAGGTCTTTTGCAATGTAAATTATTTTATGATTCCGTGACTTTTAGAGCATGAAGTGTCTGTGGGGCTCCAGGAGAACAGCCAAGTGTTTGTTAGGTTGAGTCTCTCCTCTGGGGCTGGAATTCAAAGGATTTTAGGGCCTCTGTTCCCCACCCACCTTTCACACAGTGGAGCAGAGGGATCCTGCACGGTCACCCAGTTCTGCCCATTTCATCCAGTTTTTAATCAGTTCGGATCGAATCGAAATTTAACCCTTTTCCTTCTCCACTTCACAGTCGCCTCCGGGGGAAAAACTCGATATCTGAAGGCTTGAATAATTTTTGGCTTCACTGATCACCATTTGCACACGGTGAGGTTAAGGTTGGATATTAAGGAGTATTTCTACACCAAAAAGGTCATAAAAACTGGAAGAAGCTTTCCAGGGAAGTGGTGGAGCCACCACATCCTATGGATGTGGCACTCGGGGACATGGGTCAGAGATGGACCTGGCAGTGCTGGGATCGTGTCTGGAATCAATGAGCTCAGAGGTGTTTTCCATCCTAAATGCCTCTGTGATTCCATGAGAGGAATTTTAAATTTTAAATTTTAAATTTTTTATTCTAAATTTTAAATTTTAAGTTTTAAATTTTAAATTTTAAAATTTTAACTTTTTAAATTTTACATTTTAAATTTTAAATTTGAAATTCCTAATTTAAGGAATTTTAAATTCCTAATTTTAAATTCCTAATTTAAGCCTTATTTCCTAGGAGAGCAAAATCAACCAACAATGGGACAGGACTGTGCTCCACCTCTCTGGCACACGGATCCAAATCCCTCTTTGGTGGCACGGACGGGAATCCAGGACCCGAAGAACAAAGGGACACTGATGTCACCGTGCGTGACGGGGACACCTGGCAGCCAGACCTCGCTCCCAGCTCTGCTCTGCACATGCTGCTGCGTCTCTGACGCCAGAAGGGCTCAGCAGAATCCAGCTGGTGGGAATCTGCCCTTCCTCCCGGGATGGACGGGAGGGAGGAGTGGATGGCTCTGCTCTCAGGAATTTGTCTGCTCATACAGGAATTTGTCTCCGCCTGAAATTCCTGTCAGAGGACACACAGAGCAGAGGAGGAAGAAATTGCTCATATACCATAGGGTGAGAGGAGGAGAGAGAAGAAGGAGAAAGGGTAAAGAATGCAAAAAAAAGGGAAAAATTTGACTTTAAAAAAAAAAACAAATTCTATAAAATTTCCTTCCTGGAAGCTTATTTAACGGGAATTCCATTGCCTCTGTTCCCTGCACAGGGGAATTCCCTTCCAAGGGATTCCCTTCCGAGGCAATCCCAGGTTCTTTTCCCCTTTCCATGGATCAGATCCACACCAGCCACAGATTCCTGATCCTCCATCACTGCCGTTCCTCCCTGCTGGATCGGGATGTGCTTCCAGGAGACAAGACACACACACTCAGCTTCCCTTGCCTCTGACTGATCATTTCCAGAGTCTCGTGGAAATCCGACATTCCCGCCAGGAGCAGGAATGGGATGGAAATCCGACATTCCCGCCAGGAGCAGGAATGGGATGGAAATCCAACCTTCCTGCCAGGAGCAGGAATGGGACGGGAATGGGAATGTCCCAGACAGCTTCAGCAGCACAAAACATTCTCCACATCCAGGGACAGAACATTTTTTCCCTCCCCGAGCCTGAGGATTTTCCTCTCCTCACACCGAGCAAATGTTACCTCCCAGGATGAGCTGTGGGATTTTCACGCTGCTTCCGCCAGAAGGTTTAGTGCAGATGCCATCAGATCCTACGGAAAAAGAAACCTTGGATGTCAACGGGCATGAGGTTTGGGTTTCATGGGAAGTACAGGGTGCAGGCAAATTTTTATCCAGGCAGGATAGTGCTGAGAGAGACAAAACTTCCTCTGTAATTCCATCTGACACTGGCCTTGCAGGTTCTCTGTCCAACCTCCCCACTCATTTTAGGATAAAACTCAGCCTGTCCCACTCCACCGAAGATTTTTCACTTGTGCACGACTTGTTCTGATGCCTAAGATTTCTTTTCCAGGCCTCAGTTTAAACTCAGATTATGCTTTTCTTTGTGAATCCTGATCCCTGGGCCTGCTGTGATTCGTGGGATCTATTTGGTTCATCCCAACTCCCTTCCCATCTCAGAGGGAAACCATCCCCAATGGTTTTTGTCACTGGAGAATGTTTTTTCCCCTCAATTGTCAGTGAAAAACAGCCAACATTTCTTTGGGAAAAGGCTCAGGCAGGTGGGAATGACATTTCTGGTGAGTGGGGCAGCAAAAGGTGTGGGACAGGGGATGGATTTTCAGTTTTCTGAACTTATCTAAATTATATCTACAAATATAAGCATCGAGGTGTCCTAAAATCACTGTGGTCTGAACAGCAGCCCTGCAGAACCTGGGCTGAGCTGGTGGCCCTGTCCCCAATCCCACGGCTGCAGGACATGGAGCATCTCCCATCATTTTCTGGTGTCTCTGTCTGGTCCTGGACCACAGGAGTCCAATCTCAATGGAGATCCTCGATGGATTAGCGAGAAAAATACAAAATTCCGGGATATTTAATGAGTTGCTGCTGTGCCATGGGGTAAAAAATGAAGAGATCACTGTTGGTCAGTTGGCCCTGCCCTAAATATTTCATTTTCAAGCTTTTTCTGTGAACCTTCAGGCTTTTTTTCCAAAGATGAACATCTGAAAGGTCACAGGGGCAGAAAGAGGAAAGGAAATTCCCTGGGATTCCTGGAGCTCTTCTGGCAGATCCTCCTCTTCCCCACGAAATCACACAATTCCCTAAAACTTAACCCTAAAAAAAATGAGGATTCACCGAGCACAAGAACCGGGGGGGATGTGGGTGAGACAAGGACCTCTTGAGCGGCAATAAATCCTCCAATTATTCCAAATACTCAGGAAATCCCAACCAGGAGGTTTTTACAGCCACTAATCTGTGTTTTTTTAAGGACCAGCCTCCACGTGTCATTTATCAGGAAGTTTCATTGATCTCCACGTTTATAATTTATTATCTTTAACTTTACAACCATTTTTAGGATCACTGCATCCCTCAGTCACAGCAGCACATCCTAAAATGTTAACCCAAAGACAGAAATGAGTTTAAACATTACTTTTCCTGCCATTAATTTTTGATTATAATGAGTAGCTCAGCAAGATTTTTCTTGATTTTGAGGATATAAAAGTGGAAGTAAAATCACTTTGATTCCCGGTGATTATTTGGAGGAAAGTGCATAAAAATAAGGAATCCTCAATTCCTCAATTCCATCAAATAAAATTCCTTCCATTTCTGAAATCTCCAAATGACACCCCAATGTTGGTTCCCAGATTTCACTGAATTTTAAGATAAATCTTTCCAGGTGATTTTTTTTTCTGGGTTTTTTTGTTTTGGTTTGGTTTTTTTGGTTTGTTTGTTTTGTTTTGTTTTTTGGGGTTTTTTTTGTTTTTTGGGGTTTTTTTGGTTGGTTGGTTGGTTTGGTTTGTTTTTGGAGGGTTTTTTGTTTGTTTTTTTTGGTTTTTTGTTCGTTTTTTTTGGTTTTTTGTTCATTTTGGGTTTTTTGTTTTGTTTTGGGGTTTTTTTATTCGTTTTTGCACTTTTGTTTGTTTCTTTTGGTTTGGTTTTTGTTGGGTATTTTCGGTTTGTTTGTTTTTTGATTTTTTTTTTCTTTTTTGCTTTGTTTTTAGGGTTGGTTTTTTTTGAGGGGGGTTGTTAGTTTGGTTTTTTCCCCTGTAACTTTTTTTTGGTACAAAATTGTGCCCTGATTTTTAAAATCAATTGTTTTTCAAATCTGGTTCTGCCCATATTAATTTGCGGCAGCAAAGGGGAGTTTGCAAAGCAAATAAATCCCAAAAGAACTTCTCTATAAAGCATCTGTGTAGAAAAATACATTCATCCTTATGAAAGAGAAAATTCCCCAAAGTTTTTGTTGCTTAAGACAACAAATTGAGCTTTAATCTTAGAATTTTAAAAGTTGCCAAAAAGACAAAACCCCACTCTGCCTTTTCTCCAAAATAAAACCAACTCAGCCTCACAATTTCTGAGGGGTGTTTGTGTAATTTGGTCTTAAAAAAATTTGGTGAAGGAGATTCCAACCCTGTTTCCATAAATCAGCTGCAAAAAATAAAAATAAAAATTATTTTAAAATTTTAAAAAAAGAAATCTCTTCTTGGAGTGGTTCTGCTTGAGGGTTTGGTTGTTTATTTTTTGTTTGTTTGTTTTTTAGGCTTTTGTGTTGAATTTTTTGCCTCAAGTCTCCTGCATTTTTTGTATTTTAATTTAATGTCATCACTTTTTACCCTCACTAGGATAGGAACAAAGGGATTATTCCCTTTCTTCCTGGATGGATACTTCCAGTCTGACATTAATACACTGCAAACTCAGGAAATGCCGAGGAAAAATGAAGGAATTTTAAAGGAGAAGCAATTCTGCAGGATTTGTAAAGCTTTCTCAGCTTGTAGAAGTTTTTCCTACAGGAGTTTCACCCCCGTTTATATCAAAATTAATCAGAGGAAAAAGCATCCTTTGCTTTTTGTCACATCAGCATCACAGGGTGACATTTCTTTGGCAAAAAAGTTCTTCTTATGAAAAAAAAAAAAAGATTTGGCAAAAATAAATTATGAATTTATTGTTTTCAGCAAAGGACTCATTAAAGTCTATGAACAGACCAGAAAAAGAAATCTAAGTTACCTTGACAGTTTTAATTAAAACTGTTGAGAAATTGAGGGTTATTTTCAAAATCAGTTTTTAATTTTGGGTTTGGGCTTAACGAAGGATTCATTTAAAAATATTGAAATGCAAACATTGAAGCAAAACGTAACAAATCCCTGCAAGAGAAGAGACTCAGGCTTTGAACTGCTTTCATCTTTCTTTTTCCAAATTACCAATAAATTAAGAGGAGAAACATCAGTCACCAACACTCTGGGCTCTTTTTAATTATTATTTTTCTATAATTCGCACTTCAAAAGCTGTGAGCTGCTCTTTTCCAAGGAAGACAAGTCTGGATGAGGGAAGAAATGCAGTGGTCCCTGGCGCTAACCATGGTTGGCATCTTCTCCCTGACAGCAGAGGAAAGTGTTGTGCACTCACAGTTTTTTCGACGGCCGTGAGGAATTCCAGGAGGAAATTAAAAGGGAAAAAAGGGAAGGAGAGCTGGGAAAGCCCCGTGCTCTGTATCAAAAGCACCACTCGTGTTTAATGTCTAAGGACATAAATTTTTTTATTATTGTGACCAGTCCTCGTTAAATCAGTCAACAAGGCTGGAGAACAAGGAAATGAATTCGAGCCTCTACCAACATTTAAGGGGAAAAAATCTGGAAAATACATGGGGTAGTCTGAGGCTCCTTTCGTCCTTCTGAGTCCACGGGGGATCCCCAAAATCTGCTCTGAGCAGCGAGAGGCAAAGTGCTCCTTAGGAGAGCTTTCCTAAGGGAAAATCTTTTCTTTTCTGGTGGGGAAAGGAGGAGTTGATCAGAAAGCTGTGCTCTAATAGGGTGCTGTGTTCATATTTTCCTGGGATTTAGGATTTCCCAGACTGGCAGCAGTGACCCACTAGATCAGCCCCAAACCCGCACTGCCACAGGCGGCAGAATTAAAAATCTGGACATGGATGAAGTCCATGTCTTGCTCGGCTGTGGCTCTTCTCTCCCGTGTTTGTGAGTGTCCTCAGTCCCATCTTTTTCCTGCTGCCGTGAAATGTGGGACAAGGCCTGGCACGTTCGGTTTCTGGAGGCATTTTGGCCAAGAGGGACAGGTTCCATCCACAGGAAGGTCCTGTGTGAACAGCCGGGAAGGGACACCTCCCTCAGGCACATCTTCTGATCACAAACCCACAGCTCTCTGCTGCTGCACAGCTCCAAAGGATCCACAGAATCCTGGAATGGTTAGGCCTGGAAGGGACCTTGAAGATTCCCCAGTTCCAACCCCGTGCCATGGGAAGGACACCTGCCACTGGACCAGGTTTCACTTTTTCTCTGTTGAAACTTCTGGATTTATTATCCATAATATAGCTTATGGATTTAATATAGCGTATGGATTTATTATAAGAACTGCTTCGTTCTCCCTCTTCATTTTCCACACATTCACGCATACCCTCATCTTTTAAACTTCCTGTTTACATTACATTTTCTTCAGCTTTCCCCTATTTTTGCCCAGGACTTAACAAGCATGGTCCTGATAAGTGAAGGAACTGTCAGACAAGAGGGTTTCCTTTCGGTGGAATCACTGCTACAGAGCCTGCAAATTTGGGAGGCACAGGGGAACTGCAGCTCCTCATTTGGGATTTGGATTTTGGATTTTGCAATTTTTATGTCCTGAAACTCTCTCAGCTCAAGGCTGGTGTTCCCCGAGTTCCCAAGGGTTCCAAAGACACTGAGGAAGCAAATGAGGACTAAAAAGCAAAGGAAGTGAAAATAAACCTCATGAAATACAAACCTACAAAACACAGGGGAGAAAACTCTGTTTGGTAGGTGGGAAAGGAGGAACAGGGAAAGAAGGAAGGAAGGAAGGAAGGAAGGAAGGAAGGAAGGAAGGAAGGAAGGAAGGAAGGAAGGAAGGAAGGAAGGAAGGAAGGAAGGAAGGAAGGAAGGAAGGAAGGAAGGAAGGATGGATCTCTTCACCATCTGTTCTCTCTTTCATTGCACAACCTGATTTGGTTATTTGATTTATGGCTCTGGGAGGCACTAATTCCACAGTGTTGACACCCGAGAAACTCTGGGAAGAACCATTTCCACTGGAGACAAACGGATTCAGTTTTCTCTGGCACGGCTGAGGAACGTTCCCAGGGCAGAGGAGCTGCTTGGGAGCCGCAGCCTTTGGGGCTCAGATCCCAGCTCTGGGCTCGGATCCACATTTGCACCTCAGAGTTCCCAGGTGGCTGCAGTTGTCCATCCCCCGCTCCAGTGGATTCAATTTTCACATGAAGACATCTGGATTTGCTTGTCCAGGTGAGCAGCAGCCTCTCAGCTCTCTGTGGAGGTCCAAGGCCACATGGAGCCATCCAGTTCTGTTTGAAAGATTTGGGATATCGGGAATAACTGCACAGGCTGGCAGATGTGACCAAGGACCTGCAGGACACTCGTGTCCTCCTGCAGCACCAGCTGGGGACGAGTTACTCCAGGGCACCTCAGGTGGTTCTCAATGTCTGTGTTTCATGGAGTCATGGAATATCCTCATTTGGAAGGGGCCTAGAATGATCATGGAGTCAACTCCTGGCTCTGCACTGTCCCAACAATGCCACCCTGGGCATCCCTGGGAGCGTTGTCCAAACGCCCCTGGAGCAGCCATGGGGCTGTGCCCATTCCCTGGGGAGCCTGGGCAGTGCCCAGCACCCTCTGGGGGAGATCCTTTTCGTGAAATCCAACCTAAACCTCTCCTCTATCTGCGCAGAGATCCCCTCTGCATTCCTGGTGTTTGGATTATTGCACCGAAGGGATATTGGTCAATGCATCCAGCTGAGACCAGGGAGTGATTTCACCAAATTTCAAAAAAGCCTCTGAGTTTGGGCCTTTTGACATTTTGCTCTTATGGTCACACCTCATTTTAGGTGTCTGATCTTCGTTAACTGAATCTCTCCCATGAAATAACCTGAAATACCAGACATTCACTTAGGCTTCAAAAGAGGGGAAATGGGTCAGAGAAGGAAGGAAAAATGCAAGCCATTATTAACAATCAGAAAATAAAATAAAAAACCACTGTCAGGAGGCTAAATTTCTGAAGAGTTTCTAAAATTTCTAAAAGATTTCTCTGCAAGTGTCTCAGCACAATTTTCTCTCAACAGGTGTAATAATGGTTCACTGAAGGCTGTGGCTCGGAGATGTTGATTCCAGCGCTCAGACAATCACAAAATGTCTTCTGTGTCTCAGACCACACCAGCCCGAGCTGTGCCCTTTGTCAAAGTTTGTTCTTTTCTCAAAATACTTCACCCAAACCCCAAAATAATCATTCTCTTGGTACTTGTGCTCCGCGTTGTGCTGTCTCCTTTGGTCTCTTGTTTTATGCAGCTCAGAATCCTCGAATTGGAGGAGGCAAAACCATTTGCGTCCCATCCCCGTGGGAAGTTTGGGATGCTGGGAATCCTTTGAAGTGCCACGGAGCGATAACGACCTGCGGATGTGAGTTTAGGGCCAATGTTTTGGGAAAGCTGATGCTAAAGACCCTCTCGGGTTTCTGTTAAGTTACAGATTGCATCTTTACGGATGATA
Organism: Acanthornis magna; assembly: GCA_036785705.1. Classification (NCBI taxonomy): domain Eukaryota; kingdom Metazoa; phylum Chordata; class Aves; order Passeriformes; family Acanthizidae; genus Acanthornis; species Acanthornis magna. The sequence goes on along the minus strand of JAWUZG010000257.1, from coordinate 1,280,545 downwards.
ACGACCTTTTTTTGTGAAGTTACAGATTGCATCTTTACAGATTCTGAAGACCTTTTTTGTTAAGTTACAGCCCCAGAGTCAGCCGCAGGCACTCCTGGAGACTCCCTGCAGGGATTTTTGGGAGATTTTTTGTCCTTGGGTGAGGCAGCTGGGATAATTTGTGCTACTGGAAATAACAGCCACTATTTAGGGAACGGAATTCCTTGTTTTTATTCCTTTATTTATTTATTTTTTTCCTTTATTCCTTGATAAATATCTGAAGTCCAGACCCACCCTGCTCACCTTGAGCTGCTCCTGTGCAGATGTTCCAGACACCCGGAGGGATCTCCAACAGCTCCGTGGAGCTGAGATTTGGCAATGCACCCAACCTTCAGTTCCTAATTAAAGCGTCTGGGTTTGGTTTCTGCACAGCAGAGAGAAGCCATCCATCACGGGTGTGTGAAGCACTGGAGCTGCGTGGATCAGCCCCAGGTTCCTCCCCCGGTACAGGAGCACATAATGAGGACACGATCCCGTTCCCCAAACACAGACATCTCGCACCATGGACATGTCTGGGAATTCACACGTGGCTGGCAGCTCCAAGCCAGGCCCCTTGGGAAGGCAAAATCCTCCTGCAATGGCAGATGGAGAGCAGACTGATGCCGGTGATTTTTGTCTTTTCTTTTTATACCCTTTTTATACATTTTTATACCCTTTCCCTTCCCTGGTACCCTCTATACACACTCCTTCCTTGTACCCTGTACAAACACTCCTTGTACTTTAGCCCCACATGTTTTTAAGTCTTGCACTCTGATATTTAGCTCAGTTTGGGGTCCTGCAAAGCAAAAAGACCAAACATTCAAACTATCTCAAAACCAGAGTCTCCGACCTTGGACGGAGCCTTCTCTCTGGAACATGTTTTTGTAAACTCGGCTGTAGTCTCATTTGGGGAGGGGGGTTCATTAGAATAAAGGGGCAATTATTCATTTATTAAGTTTCTTATTGGGGGATTTTAAGTGGATATGCTAATTCTGTGAAGTCCATAAAAATCCGCTACGCATTGTACGGGGCTCGGTTCCGGCTTGTCGCTCCCTCTTCGGTGTGTTTTCCACCTTTGATAAGTCCAGGCACCTCAGATCCTATCAAACCGAGGTAAATTCCCTTTTTCCCACTACTCCGGTGTCTGCTTCCTATTTTTACCAGCCTGTTTAAGGCATCAAGCTGAGTTTGGAAGGAGCAAAACACCCAAAGCTGAGCCCCTAATTTGGGGCAATGCAGGGTTTTTGAGCCCATCCTAGCAAGGCCGAGCAATTTTCCCGATCCCTGTGTTATTCCCCTTTCCCATCCGAGCCCGGACACTTCAGTTCTGCCTGTGATTCACTGCGCTCACACCACACCCAGCACGGGGAGCATCGGATTTCAGGGGTTTTTCTGAAAATGTCACCACTCACACCGCGGCCTCCTTCACCAGCGTGGCACCAGCGCTGGCATTCGGAGAGGGCTTCACTCCTGCACCAAAAACCCCATGGGCTGCCCACTAAAAATGCAAACAGAGAGGTGGGAGAGGCACTAAAATACACCTAAAATGCAAATACAGAGCTGAGAGAGCCACTAAAATAAAAAGCCTTCTGGTAGCAGTTTAATTTTTTTTATTTTTTTTTTCTCCAGTGCAAAGCTAAAATTTAGCCCTGTTTTTCATATTAAGCGTGTTTGGGGGTTTTGTTTTTCTGTGTATTCCATCATGCAGCAGGTTATGTGCTTACAAGAAGTTCATGTTAAAAGGCCATAAAAATGAAAAATTAGCGTTGTCTTCCCAAAAAAAAAAAAAAAAAAAAAAAAGAATGATTTAGCAGAGGATAATTTGGCTTCTCCTGAAGGCCTGAGCTCTGCATTGATTTGTATTTGAATTTTGCACAGGAGTTATGCAACTCCCTGGACGGTGCTTAGAGCTTAAAGGATGAGGTGGTGACAAATGCTGGGAATGACACGGGAGGAAAAAATGGATTTTGCTACGTGAGCCATCAGGTTGTCCCGAGAGCAATCCATTTTGGGAAGGACTGACGCAGACAGGAATGACAATCTCGCACTCTGCTTTATGTCCCTGTGGAAGTGTGGCCCACAGATTGCCCAGGAAAAGGAGGAGAAGGGAGAAATCCAAATTATTGCTGACGTCTCCTCCAAAAATGTGAGATCCCGGACTAATTGTGGCCAGATGTTGTAGTAGGGAATAAGAAGGAAAATCTGGTTTATTCTCACTGAAGGTAGCAAAGCGTGGAAGAGTTTCACAGCAGCTGCAGCTGAGGGGGAAAACCAAGCTTTTTTCCAGAAACTGTGGAATAATGAGAAGGAACGCGTGGATTTTGGAAGTCCAGTCCTGCTAAAGGACTCAAGGCTCTTGACTCGAATAAATTAAATAAATATTAACTGAACTTTCCAGGAATCCTGAAATGAAAATTGACTCTTTTAGGCTGGAGGGTTAAGTTTTTACTCTTTTTTCCCTTCTTTTTAAGTTGGTAGACACGTTTTCATGGAAATGGAGCTTTGTTTGTTTGTTTATTGAAGAAAAAATCATCATATAGTTGTCCTTAGGTAAGACAAGGATAATTATCAGCCAAAATTTGGCGATATGGCATAGCTGTGAATGACCTGGCTTTCAAATGGCTTGCTCCCAGCATCATCCAGGTTTGATCCCATTATTTTTTTCTCCCGATTTTTAAGCTCATATGACAATAATATTGTTATTTGAACCTTGTATCTACGGCAACTCAGAGAGAAATTATTTCCGCAGCAGATATAAAATGCCATCGACGCTCTGAGACAGACTCATCCAAATCCGAGGCATTTCTGTGATCATTGGCCAATATCAGCCATTTAGGCTCCCAAATCCCTCACACTCCATCCAAAAAATATCACCCTGATAGCATTGTTCTTATGGTGGCAGATTCCTAAATCTCCCACACAGAATTCCCATTGGAGATGGTCAGACACTCACTCCTCCAGGTTTCAGCCACCACGTCTTTTAACTCCTCCAAAACCCCCGTCAGAATTCCTTAAACTCAGCCTTAATCTGAATTTAATTCTCAGCACATCCTATCTCCATGTCTGGATTAGGTCTCAGCAGAAATTCTGAGCAGCTGTACTTCAGTCCTGACTCTTGACAAATCTTGTGTCAGTAGAGCAAGACACCTAAATATAATTCTGAGATTATCTATTTCAGTCTGGACATCCAGAGGAAATTTTTCCACCAGTGGATCCATTCCTCCACCCAAGGACTTCAGCTGACTTTACATCCCATTTTATCAGAGCCTGGATGGGTCTCCAGCGTTAATGGCAGAGGTCAAAGGGCAGGAGCGAAGCCTTGCTAGGCTCGAGCCCAAGGTTTGCAGAGACTGAGCCTAACCTGAGCTCCTGGCGCTGTGAAAACGAAGTTTCCCTTCAAACCAGCTTTATTCCAGTGTCCTTTCTGCTGCTGCTGTGTTTTGATCATTGACGGGAGGTTAATGAGGGTGAGAGAGATAAGAGTGACTCCAAAGACGTTTGAGATAAGAAAGTTCAGAAGACCACAAACAACAAACTGATTTGGGACTCGGTTCCAGCTTTACCTCACCTGGCTTTTCCAGGGTAATTCCCTTCAACAAAGTGCCATAAAGCAATTGGGATTTATGATCCTTTGGCAAAGTCAAGCGACTGTTTCCATAAAGCTCTGCAGACAGCCCGACCAAAGAAACTTCCAGAGCCAACGGCCAGTGGCCTCCATGTTCCAGGGATGCTGGAAAGCCCATGGTGTTTGTCATTCTCCACTGAGCTGTGATCGTGGCAAAACCATCCCAAGCACTTCAGATGTCCCTCAGGAGTCCCAGGATGGGCCCAAAGTTGCGTGAGCAGCAGGCTGAGGCTGATTCCCTCCTCTGCTCCATTCTCCTGAGCCCCCACAGGCAGTGCTGCTCCAGCTCTGGGGATTCCAACAGCACAAGGAGCTGGAGCTGCTGGAGAGAGTCCAGAGCAGGACACGGGGATGTCCCCAGGGCTGGAGCCCCTCTGGAGCCAGGCTGGGAGAGCTGGGGCTGTTCTCCTGGAGAAGAGAAGGCTCCAGGGAGAGCTCAGAGCCTCTGGCAGGGCCTGAAGAGCTCCAGGAGAGCTGCAGAGGGACTGGGGACAAGGGGTGGAGGGACAGGACACAGGGAATGGCTTCCCACTGCCAGCGGGCAGGGACAGATGGGATATTGGGAAGGAATTCCTGGCTGGGATGGAATTCCCAGAGCAGCTGTGGCTGCCCCTGGATCCCTGGCAGTGTCCCAGGTCAGGCTGGACAGGGCTTGGAGCAACCTGGGACAGTGGGAGGTGTCCCTGCCATGGCAGGGGTGGAATGAGATGATCTTTAAGGTTTTTTCCAACCCAAAATGTTTTCTCATTAACTGGAATTATAACAGCTCGATTTTAGTGATGAGCACTTACCCAATTGCCTCAGAGCATGATCCAGAATTCCCTATTTTCAGCAGAAGGGATTGATTGAGGCCTTGTTCATCTTGATGGTCCAGGCTGGTGGGTAGTTCTCCTACCATTCTTGGAGATCTCCACAAATCCCATAGAAGACTTTTAATTTTAATTTTGTCTTCCCGAGTTTGACCTCCTGTTTGTAAAATCAGGCCAGTAACTGTGCAGGCGTTAGGAAGAGAAAACATCATGAGGGTGGTGGTGTTTGGAAAAATAATTGTGACAGATAAATCGGAGAAATTGTCATTCACATCCTGAGATCTGTGACAGAGGTCATGGAAGTAGAAAAAGAGTCCTTTAAATGTGGTGTTTCAACTTGACATCCTAGGAAATATTTGCCGTGGTCTGTTCATGGAATTATGGAATTCCAGAATGGTTTGGGTCAGAAAGGACATTAAAGATCATCCAATTTCACTCCTGCCATGGGCAGGGACACCTCCCACTGTCCCAGGCTGCTCCAAGCCTTGTCCAAACTTCCCTTGGACACTGCCAGGGATCCAGGGGCAGCCACAGCTTCTCTGGGAATTCCATCCCCACCCCTCCAAACCCTCCCAGCCAAGAATTCCTTCCATACATCTAATTTAAACCTGCTCTCTTTAAATTTAAAGCCATTAATTTAAATTTATGAGATTATATCCATTTCCCAAGTCTCCAGCCCTCGAGAGTGAGAAAAAGGAGCTCTGAGTTATTATTACGTGGAAAGCAGGAATCTGCCTAAATCTGCAGCCATTCCCAAGAAACATATCCGTGAGTTATCAGGCTCATTCCTCACATCAAAGATTCATCCCTGTCCTGAGAACGTCCTCCAGCAGAGATTTGGGAAACCACAGGACTGCAAAATCCTTGGGAAGCCTGATGTGTACCCAAGGAAGATGAAAACGAATACTTGGCTTGGAAATTGGTGACATCTTTAAGGGAAAAAGTCAGATCTCTGTGTCTGAATTTATTAGCAGAGTGGAGTTCATGGAGTGCTTTGGGCATTTCAGAGCCTTCATCCCTCCCAAAGCTTTTGGAAATGACAAGAAAAAATTTCAAGGCTCTTTTCAGCCCGAAATTTGTGGCGAGGTAAAAGTTCCCTCTCCTCGCTTATCAAGAAACTGATTAATGGCGACAAGAGGTGCAGTGTAAAGGATAAGCAGAACAAAGCTCACTCAGGAGCTCTGGTTTGGATGTTTCACCCTTGGAAAGAGAATCCCAGCGTTGGAACAGCTGAGGGAGAACCACATGGGGAGGCTTTTCCAACAAACACTTTTTGTCTCTGCTTCCACCTTCTCCTCCAGGATTCAGTGGAAGAGATGGAAGGACGGCAGAAAGCAAACTCCAGGAGCTGTGAAGCTCTTTGAAAAGGCCATAAAATCTGTAACATTTTACGACAGGCCATAATTAATTTTTTTTTCCCAAGCATTATCTCCGCTCCAGGTTGTTTTATGGCTTTCTTCGATCTTCTTGTAAGGAAAGTTGGGCACTCGGATCAGCCGAGTCAGAGCATGTTAAAAAAGCACTTTGCCCACTTCTTTCAAAGCCAGTGAATCACCTGGCTGGCCACGTTCCCAGTTTCCCATTAGAAAATAAGGGAAAAATAATTTTGCACTTTTTTTTTTCTCTCCTGGAAGTTCTAATGTCAAGCTGCTCTTCCATGGATTTTTACTCCCTTTAGGAAGAATTTCTTTTAGAAGTCTTCCAATGAACTTTTTATCTCATTTTCCTCATAATTTCAAGGAGAGGAGGGATTGGCTAAGTCAGGATCTAGGCTTCTCCAGCTGGATTTGTATAAACTGATTCCTACTAAACCACTCAAAATTCCTCCATTAAACAGGGAAATTAAGGGAATAAATTGAAATTAGGAGCGACCAGGCTGTGCAGCTTTCAGATCCTGGAGGTTTTCCCAAATTTAGGAGTCCCACAGGGCACTGGGTCTAGCCTGGCATGAGCTGTGTGACCATAAACCAACCTTTGGTCCCTTGCTCCAACTGAAATTCAGGAAATCTTGGATTCATGTTGCAAACAGACACTGAAAATCCCATGATTTACTGCAAACCATTAAAGGAAGAGACCCTCAAGGGGACTTTTTTCCCATGGTCCTGTTTATATTAATTTATCATTAATGATGAGAAAATGGCTTTAAACAAAAAAGCTAAAAAAAAAAAAAAAAATATAAAAAAATTCCCCAAACCCAAACTAATAAAACCTCTAAATCTCACTGATGACTTTCATTTGGGAAATTCTTAAGGAGTGTGGTTGAGATTTTCTTTTTGTGAGTCAATTTTCTCCCTTCCTACCCTTCGTTCACATCTTGGCTTTGTGAGGCCGAAAAATTCGATGACGAATTACGGTGAAAACATTAAATGGAAAAAATTGGGAATTGCAGGAAAATGATCCCATCCCTCTGAAATTTCCAAGTTCTGTCCAAAGCGAATGGTAAGTGGATAAAGTCTTGCCGTTCAGGAAAAAAGAAGTCAAGGGATAAACGCTCCAAGATATTTAAATTCCTCTTGAATTCCCATTCAGGCTCTGTAACACTGGGGATTTTGATATAGAAAAGAGTCAAATAAGCAGCTAAAAATCCAAATAAATAAAATATAAATTGGCCTTTATGGACACCTTAATTCAGTCAAAATATTGAAAACATTATTCTATTTGTGAATGATTTGACATTTCCATCTTATATTAATATCATTTATAAGACCAGGTCAATGGCTTTTTTTGAAATTAAATATTTAATTTTAATATAGCTAAGAACTGGATCCAATTTTCAGATGAAGATGCCTGTGATCAATGAAAAGCATCACAAAAAACTGGTTTTTGTGATCCTTTTCACTGGATCCTTTTCAAAGATAAAGAATCCAAGAATTTTGCTTTCCGAGCCCAGCGTTAGTGAGCACAGGGAGCATCACACTGAGGTTCAGCCTCTACTCCTTTTCACAGGTTTCTCTCCCAGAAAATCCTAAAATATCAGTGGGTTCAGGTTTTCCTTAATCCCTATGGATATGCAAAAAACCTTTCACCAAAAAAAACAGATGCTGTGTTAATTATCTCCAATTAGAGCCCACTTTTGTCTTCCTATTCACTCGACTCACAATAATTTCAACATTCAAATTCAAAAGTTTCTGTTGTTATCCCCCAAAATGTATTTTTAAATTAATTGTAAATTTGTCTTTTCTCTTAAATGTCTTTGCAACATTTCATGGAAAATCTTGGTGTTTTTATCTTAAACCTGATCTGTCTTCAGGTCACAACTGTGATATAAATTCAGAAGCAATTTAGAAGCAGTTTGGATTTTTCCTGCAGTAGTGCCTCAGTCCAACCCTTAAATTGTAAATTCCCTCCAAATCCCAGCAAAACCAGCCAACAGACAATATGCAGTTTGAAATATGAAGATAATTCATGTTTTGTAAACCCTTAAATGCAGAATTTCGGCTCTTTCTTTGCTTCTTTTAGATTTCGCTCTGTGTGGCCACTTCCATATTTACAACCAGATTTACAAGGTGAAATGGAGGCTGCGGAATAAATTCTAAATTACTGCAAAGCTCTTGAAAAAGGTCCCCCACAAAGTCATAAAAATGATCCATCTGCCTGGGATATTCCAGGGCCTTTTCCATGCAGGCAAATGGAGCTTTTGTCCAGCAATAATTCCTGCAAACCTCGCCCATAAATATGCGCTAATCAGTGCTGAGAGATGCTCAAGTGGATCATAATTTTCCAACTGAACTCGCCTTTGTTGCCTCTATTTTAGTTTGGATACCTGACACTGAATTATTTCTGAGGATGCAAAGGAATTGCCTCCCAGGGAAAGATAATTCCTGGGATTAAAGCACTTTGGAGGAGACACCCTACAGGTGACCTGGCATTGGAATTCCTCCTGCTGCAGACTCAGCAGATTGGGATAAAATTCCCTGGGGAAGTGGTAACATAAATCATGTGAAAAAAATAAAAATTTTTTAAAAAAAAAGAGTTTACTTCGTGCCAAGCCCATCTGGTGGATCCAGAGGAGATGAAAAATAATTGAGTAAGAATAATTCGCAGATGAAAGGAGGATACAGGTAATTAATAACAGAGACACTGCCTGGATTAATAATTCTGCTTAGCATGTTCACACAGCAAAAAGCCAACCACGATCATCCTTCCCAGTCTGGCACTGAGGCTGAAAGTTCAGACGTGGAGGTCTAAAGACACGAAGTGGGAGCTTTATCTTGCCTAACTTTATCAAAATTTCATTATATTCCATAGGATATTGGCCTATAATTCACCTCTAATCACTAAAGAGAGATAGGCTCCTGGAAGGCATGGAAAATAGGGAAGGAAGCATTGGGAAATGATTCAGCAGATTTTTTTTAATATTTCAATAATTTTCTTTTCCTATATCAATGATCCATTTTTCAGTGGGAGGCAGAACGGGAATCTGTTGTGCCTTAGTCAAATTCGTTACTGGAAGCAATCTGGACATGGAAAGATGGTCAGGAATATTAAAACCCCATTTTGAGATATATTTAATCCATTTAAAATAGAAAGCTAAGGGGAAAAAAACGGGGGAGCAAAAGAAATTCTAAAATTGCTTAAAAGACAATGATTTCTAAATCTCCTCTCTTCCACCTCAAAGCCATTTCCCCTTGTCCTGTCTCTCTGTAAATAATCTCTCTCCATCTTTCTTTTAGGTTCCCTTCCCTACTGGAAGGCCAAAATCAGCTGCAAGATCTCACCCCAGCTCCCTTAAATAATCCTGAAACGCATGGAATTATCTCTTGAAGGTTTCTACCTTTGCCCCGAACTCCTTAATTCAGATTAATGACAAACTGAAGACATTCTTTAAGCTCTGGAGGCGTGAATTAAGTGAGACGAATCCAGAGTGTGTTTATGAATTATCTTTTGCGGTTTTTAGTGCAATAAGGTGTCAGATGTAGTCAAGAGCCTAGAGAATTAAAATCCTGACCTAATTTAAGGCACAGTATAGGGACCGTGTCTGGTTTTTTCCATGCTTTGAGATTTGCTGTGCCCAAGGGTGCCACAACAAATGTGAACGGAGTGAAAAGGGCCCATAAAATAGGAATTCAGGCTGCTATGACACAAATCTAAATGTCAGGAATAAAGCATTATGGAAGTCAGGAAAAACCAGGATGAGTCAATCCCCGAGGTGAAAGAATTCAGCCAGATTAATCAATGGAGTCCGCAGAGACTGGAACACTCAGATTATTCCTATAACATCAAACCAGACATAAAAAAATGCAGGAACATTTATTGTGACTCAAAGAAAAGGTTAAAAATGAGCCATGAGGAAATTATGACATTGTCTCTATTGCTAAACCTGGAAATTTTACTGCAAGCCTTAAACTTTTCAGGATCTGGATTTTAAAGCTTTATATCGTAGTGATTCTATGGAATTTGTGATCTTTCCTGGAAAATTTTGTAAAAAAAAAAAAGCAAAGGTCGACATTTCACAAAAGCGATGACCCAAAAGAAGAGCAAACGCGTTGCTAAACAAAAATAAATGCGAGCATCCAGGAGCAAATTCTGAAATTTCAAAATGGGCTTTCGTGTTGAAATAATACAAAAATCTGGAGGCCTCTTGCAGAATATGAAGTTTTAGTAATAAAAAGTGTCTTTCAGAAGTGGAAAATATTTGGGAAAATTTTGTATAAGGTAAGACTTATCCTCATTTAACATCAGCTTGGAGATGCTTTTGTAGGAGATATTCCCTTTATGTGTTGGTTTCCTTAATTCTCATAATTTTTCCATTAAATAGTCTGGAATGTGTCCCAAACTCTCGCGAGGATCAGCGATGTGTGTGACAGGCTGGTGGCACCAGAGCTGCAGCTCTTCAGCTCCACCCTGGCAGGTGGCCCTGCTCCAATGGATAAAAGGGAAAACCCCCACGGCACAATTACAGAATTCCAGAATTTTTTGGGTCGGGAGGGACCTCAAAGCCCATCTTGTGCCACAAGCAGGGACACTTTCCACTGTCCCAGGCTGCTCCAAGCCCTGTCCAGCCTGGCCTGGGACACTGCCAGGGATCCAGGGGCAGCCACAGCTGCTCTGGGCACCCTCCCAGCCAAGAATTCCTTCCCAATATCACATCTAAACATTCTCTCTGTCAGTTTGAAGCCATTCCCTGTGTCCTGTCCCTCCATGCCTTGTCCCCAGTTCCTCTGCAGCTCTCCTGGAGCCCTTCAGGCCCTGCCAGGGGCTCGGAGCTCTCCCTGGAGCCTTCTCTTCCCCAGGGGAACAGCCCCAGCTCTCCCAGCCTGGCTCCAGAGGAGCTCCAGCCCTTGGGACATCTCCATGGCCTCCTCTGGACTCACTCCAACAGCTCCATGTCCTTCTGATGTTGAACTCCAGAGCCGAACACATCTCTCCAGGTGGGATCTCGCGAGGGAAGAGGAGAGCAGGACAGTCACCTCCACAGACAGCGGTGACATCGCAGAAATGCAAAGCAGCACTGCAGACAGAATTGCAGCAATATTAAGACCAAATATAAAAGCAAATTGGCTATTTTTTCACAGAATTCTGAGGGTACCTTGTGGTTTTAGATTTCTTGAGATTCGCAGAAGCTGGCAGAGGAAGCAGGCAGATGAACCCAAGATGGCGAAAGGAGAACTTTATTTACAGAAACTTCTTTATATATCCATTAATAATCTAGCAACTCTTGGTCAGCAGGGAATCCACCTCCTAAAACCATTGGTCACAGCTATACAACACCTAGTACCAAACACAGAGATTAAGAAAGTACAAAAATGCAGCTTATCTCTATTCTCCCTGAGAAAGAAGAGAAAGATTTCTAAAACAGTGCAACTACAGGTACCTCACGGATTTCAAGGAATACAGGACCATCATTAGCTCTGGGGATTGAGGAAACATCTTTCTCCTGCCTGTAGATGGGGAAAATATATCAAATTTGTGATGTGAACGACTCTTGTTTGGGCAATCCAGCACCAGACAACATTTCAGAAGGAATTCTAGGCTAGGACCTGACTCCTACAGCCATCACTGAATTTTCAGACAATCCATCTGTTTCAGCATGGATTCCATGTAGGCGTTTCCATTTTTATCCAGGACCAGCCTCACTCTGAGTCTTGGTGACGGTTGTGAGCGGGAGATCTGAGTCACTTCTTGGCTTGCTCCACTCTGTGCTCAGAAACAAAAGCAGAGTTGCCCCAGGATAAACTGAGATAAAAACTATCCCTGATGTTATTGGTTCTTGGGCTTCGAGAGTCCAAAGCCTGCAAGAAGTCCTTCCACCTTCAGGATTTCACTGGAAAATGGATTGAGGGCTCGGTTGCTCTGGAATTTCTCTACAGGTAGGACTTAATGAGGTGAACCATCTTAGAGAGAGCGCAGGGGGGAATGGTTCGAAGTGAAAGAGAGTGGATTTAGATGGGATATTGCCAAGGAATTGTTCCCTGGGAGGGTGGGCAGGCCCTGGCACAGGTGCCCAGAGAAGCTGTGGCTGCCCCTGGATCCCTGGCAGTGTCCAAGGCCAGGCTGGACAGGGCTTGGAGCAGCCTGGGACAGTGGGAGGTGTCCCTGCCATGGCACGGGTGGGAATGGGATGATCTTTGAGATCCCTCCGACCCAAATCATTCCGTAATTCCATGATTCCTTTCCACAAACTCCCCCATGAAGAGAACCCAGTTCTCTCCAGGTACACCTGCACGCTTTTCCAAACCCTTCTGTGCACTCCCTGGGAAGATCAACCTGATCCTTGGGAAGAGGAATTGTGCTTTCCGAGGCTGTTTATCTGAGAGCAGCACAGCCCCTGACGGAGATGGGCTCACTCCGGGTGCCCTGACGGAGCCTGGCTCTGTGTGTTCAGCACAGGAAAGGACTTCAGGGCAGCATTGCACATGGGGAATGCACTTTCCAAATAAAACTGTTCCTTCCAGAGCCCTGGCTGCTTCCCCTCCACAGCCTGGCTCCGAACAGCCAGGCACAGCTGGCTGGCAAAGCTCACACCAGCTGTGACCAGCACAGAGCCCTGGAAAACCCTGGCACAGGTGTAATTTTGGGGGCTTTTGGAACAGGAACTGTTTGAATGAGGCTCACACACCTTATTTGAGACTGGCAAAGTCTGCGGCCATAACTCGGGAGGACTTTTTTCGGAGATTTGTTCGATTTGAGTCAAAGCAGTTTCTCCACACCCTCTCCTCGTGCTCCCAGCTCAATGTCAGCCTGATTAATATTGTCAGTGGAGGAGATGAATTCAGGGAGAAGGTTTTCCTCTCGGCCTGACGTGGGGCTGTGGCTCTTCCGCCATGGTTTGTGTGGAAGTTTGGGCTGTCCCTGACGGAACCCAGCTGGCCGTGCTCGGTGACGCTGCTTCCCTTCTCGGTGGGTGGCTCCAAGTGTCACACAGGGGTGGAATCAAGGCTTTGGAATACAGGCCAAGGACTTATTTTAGCCGGGATGAGATCAGAGTGGTTCCCTTGGAAATGCTGGAGGAGCACGAGGATGGCTGTGATGTAACACAGTCCTTCTCTATCAGCCTGAAGGACCTGAATGTCCCATGTGCCACCATCGCAGTGCCAAGTTGTCCTCTCTGCACTTTGTGGAAGCAGCTTTTCCCAGTTCACTTCCCACCTCACTTCCCAGCGACTTTTTTTGCTACATTCCCAGCTTTTCCATCTTCCTCCTCCAGCATCCCCATCTCGGCATCGTGCCCAGTCCCTGGGTCATTTTCATGATTCCACACCAGACAAATCCCTCGGGAGGAACGTTTTGGGCTTGATTCATCCATGCACAGATCTTTGGAGTCCTTGGGGACGCAGATGGAATTCTGAGTGTTGGACACGAGGCTTGCGGAGCAGCAGGTGGAACCCAGAGAGGATCAAGGGCACCCTCGGCAGGGCTGCAGAGGACACTGAGCCGAGTGACGCTGCTGACATTCCCGAAGGACAGGATGCCATCCACAGGGACCTGGAGAGGCGCCTGAAGGGGCCCATGGGAATCTCCTGAAGGTGAACAAGGCCAAGTTCTGACGCTGCACCGAGTCAGGGCAAGCCCTGGGATCCATCCAGGCTGGGCAGGAACAGAGGGAGCAGCCCTGGGGAGGAGGACCTGGGGATGCTGGGGGTGAGAGATGGACACGTCCAACAAATCCATCCGAATCCTGGGCTGATCCCACAGCCTGGGCAGCAGGAACGGGAATGGGATTCTGCCCCACTCAGCCTCAGCCCCACCTGCAGAGCTGCCCCAGCCCTGGATCCAGCACGGGAAGGAGCTGGAGCTGCTGAGAGAGTCCATGGAGGCTCCAGGATGAGCAGAGGATGGAGCAGCTCTGCTGGGAGGGAAGGCTGCGAGAGCTGGGAATGTTCAGCCTGGAGAGGAGAAGCTTCAGAGTGACCTAATTGTGGCCTTGCAGGGCCTGAAGGAGTTGACAGGAAAGATGGAGAGAGATTTTGGACAAGGGATGGAGGGACAGAACAAGGGGGAATGGCTTCCCAGTGCCAGAGGGCAGGGACAGACGGGATATTGGGAAGGAATTCCTGCGTGGGAGGGTGGGCAGGCCCTGGCACAGATTCCCAGAGAAGCTGTGGCTGCCCCTGGATCCCTGGCAGTGTCCAAGGCCAGGCTGGACAGGGCTTGGAGCAGCCTGGGACAGTGGGAGGTGTCCCTGCCCATGGCAAGGAGTGAAAGATGATCCTGAAGGTCCTTTCCAACCATTCTGTGGTTCTCTGATCCTATGATTTTAAATGAGATTTGATACCTGTCCCACACATTTCCATTGGGTGCCTTTCCCAAATCCAGTGCAATGCAGTTCAGCACTTTAATTTACATTCCTGGGAGAAACTCCTGGCAAAGCAACTCTCTGGCACAGGAGCAGTGATCTGCAACCAGTAATTCACCCTGAGAGGAAAATGAGAAGCTAACCAATGGAATTTTCCACGGATCCATCTCTCTGCGCAAAGAAAAACACCAGCATCACAAAATGGCACGTCAAGGCTTCCCGGCTAATTGGCAGCAGCTTGTTCAAATGTGGTTCAGACTGTCTTTTTGGACTGTCAATCACTTGTGGAATTGGCTTTGGAGCGAATTCCATTTGTTCCCCCTGGTGTCATCCCTGGCATCTCAGACATCACAACTTCCAGCCCTCTGTGCTGTGGTTTCCCACTCTCCCATCCTTACTAATTTAAGAGTAGCCCTGCTTTGAGCTCTGATCCCTCAATCAAGTTCTCCTGCATACTTGGTTAATTAGGGATCGATTTAGGAATGTTACATAAGGGAAAAGTCATGCTTTAAAACTGTGTTTAATTGATGTCTGAGGAAGGAAATTCCTTGGGGTGAAGACTGTTTTATTCTGTGAGGGCACCACCATCACTACAAAGTCTGCAGCCTCACAGAACATAAACAGCAAAATATTTCATTCCAGATCCTGGAAAACGCCACTCCGAAGGATTTATATCCATTAGCCAAGGATGTGCAGCATGTTCTCTGCTGGGTGGTTTGGGGATAGTTTTAAATTTCTCGTGTTAGCGGCTCAATTTTTCTTAAAATTCAGTTCTGCGGCCCAGTAAATCCCACTGTCCCCAGGGTTTACCCCAAACTCACCCAGCCCTCATTCCTCTGATTACATTTCTCCTTTTCACATTCCCATCTCCCTGTGCAGTTTTAAACACTGCATGGATTCCTCAGCATCAGGAAAGCACTCCTGAATATTTGCTGTCCACTGCATAAATGAGTCCCAATTCTACCAATCGCTGAAATTTGGGGTAAGTTTAGCAATTTTTTGCCACCGAATACCCAATAGTACCAGGAACGAGCAGACAGGTGGAAGCATTGTTGACTTTTTGCTTTAGATTTTGGACCCCGCAGGGATTTTTTTTGGCATCGTTTCGATCAAAACACCGAAGTCAGGTTGGTTCCAATCCCCACCGGGAATGCCCGGATCTCCTGAGCTCGGCTTATTAGTTCATGCCTGGTCCCACTGAGGGCTCAGCCTTTCATCTCAGCTGCTCCACTTCCTCATTAGAGGGGGATTAGTCAAATCCCATCAGCCAATGGAGCCGCGCTTGGAAGGGGGAGCCCTTCCGAAGGAAGAATTTTAGGATCTGACTCCGAGTCAGAAGACTCGTTCCTTGAGCAGGAATTAGGCAGAGCTGTGTGAAACTTGGCAGATCCAAACCTCAGAGTTTGTGAAAAGCTGAAAAAAAAAATAAAGAAGAGCGATTAATGGTTTAATTTCTGGGTTTTCTCAGAGCTGCTGCCTTTGGGGAGAAAGGCTTTATTTGTTTTGAGTTGCTCTTCCCAAGTCACAAATACAAGGAACCTTCGTTCCCAGAGGTCAATGATTTTCCAAACGTGCCAATGATTCTTGGGCAAACACCTTCGTGTTTGTGCCTTAGCTCCTGCAAAATGGGGCATAATTATTCTTCCTCAATTATTTTGATTGCAAAGGCTTTCAAGCTTTAAATACGAACTCTTATTTTGAGTTGAACAGTGAGAAATCTGTGTATCTCAGACATGGCACTGAAAGGTCACTATTTTAAATAAGAAAATTTATGCTGTGACTCCAAACCAATTTCAATTTTGCCCTGTTTTTATTGTCAAATTTGGCCAGATTTTGATCTGGTGACAATGCCTTTATTCAGGTCACCTCTTCCTTTGTAAGATTGAGAAAAATTTAATAGTAACCCTTGAAATGCCAAGCTGCTTGAAAAGGAAACCACTTTGTTGAATTACACGGGGAAAATCCTTTCCGATAAAATCAACACTGGAATCACACTGAACTTCCCATTTCTTTGGGAATCTCAAAAAATCAGCACACAATCACTGAATGTGACCTGAACTTGGGCTTGTGCCTATCATTTCTTAGCCTTACCAGAAAAGTTATTAAAAAAAAAAAAAAAAGAAGGAAGAAAAACACAGATTAGTAGTTTTATTATTTTCAGAAAGCCTCACGAGGCTCCTTCAGCTTGGAGAGCTTTCCAATGCTTCTCTGTAGCTCTTACGGAGCAATTGGAGATGCCGAGTGCTGGGAAAAGGTGAGATCCTGGGATTTTTCCCACCTCTTATCCCAGGATGAGGTAACTCACCTCACTAAGAACAACACCAGCTTTTCCAGGTGGCCTCCACCGAGCTGCAGCTCTGCCTCGCACCTCCTGCCGAGTTTTATGTCCAAGGAATTCCAGCCAGGAGCCTGACTGAATCCTCCGAGCTGGAATTCACCCGGGGGAGGGAGAACGAGCTGGAATTCACCCAGGGAGTGGGAGAACAAGCCAGAACTCACCCGGGGGTGGAAGAGCAAGCCCCCATCAGTGTTGGAGCTGATGGAGAGGGAGCAGCCACCACCTCAGCCTGGGAGATCTCCTGTTGCCTCCTTGCTGTGTCTGTCCTGCTGATGCCTCAAGCAGTGGCACCTGAAACAGAGGCCAGGACAGAGCTAGGAGGATAAAAATGGATGAATTTATTAAAGGCCTCAGGTACTGATGCCTTAAACAGGCTGGTAAAAATATGAAGCAGACACAGGAGTACAGGGAAAAGGGAATTTACCTCGGTTTAATAGGATCTTAGGTGCCCAGGCTCATCAAAGGTGGAAATCACGCCATGGAGTGAATGACAAATCGGGAAATCCCTTACAACGCGTACTGAATTTTTATGGACTTCACAAAATTAGCATATCTACTTAAAATCCCCCAATAAGAAACTTAAAAAATGAATAATTGCCCCCTATTCTAATGAACCCCCACCAAATGAGACTACAGCCTAGTTTGCAAAAACATGTTCCAAGAGAGAACAGGTTGGAGCCTCTAGTTCTGAGATAGATTGAATGTTTGGTCTTCCTCTCTTTGCAGGACCCCAAACTAAGCTAAATATCAAACTACAAGGGTTGTAAACATGTGGGGCTAAAGCACAAGGAATGTCTGTGCAGGGTACAAGAAGTGTGTATAGAGGGTAACAGGGAAGGGAAAGGGTATAAAAATATATAAAAAAGGCATAAAAAGAAAATACAAAAATCACCGGCATCAGTACATTCTGGGCAAGCAAAGCCCCCTCGGGAGGCTGCACCCAAAAATGTACGCCGAGTCATGAGCTCTTCATGTTTTATAAGTTCTCTCCTACAGCATATTGGGTCTCAGTTCTGCAATCAAACCCTCAGGTGGTGATGTCAACCACCCCAAGCCTGCTCCCCTCAATTCACTGTTTTTTACATATTTCGGGGCTCTGAGGCAGCAAATGTGTCCTTGGATTTCCATTCAGAGGGATTGTTTTGGCTAAAGCTGCTGGGAACAGAGGTTTTAGGGTTTTATATGAAGCCTAGAACTGCACACCAAACCTACAGACACATGAAGAGTAGAAGATAGAAATTCTTGAGGCATCACCAGTGCCCCCTCCCAACTCTGGTTTTCCATGAACCCTTGTTGGACAGAGGCTCCTGTTCCTGCCTCCCCACAGGCAGGGAGTGTCACAGAGCCATTCCCTGGTGTCACCTCCCCAGCTGGGTGGCCCTGAGGCCACCAGGTCATGAGCATTAGGCAATGGGCTCCAAAATCCTCTCTTTTTCCTCCTTTTCCTGCTTTTCCTGCCACTCCGGGCCCCTTTGCTGGCCCGAGCCCTCCCAAATCAGCGTTTCTTTCCCCGTATCTCTGGGCACAGCATCCACATTCTCTCCCTCTCTCATTTCATCCACATCTCTCTCCTGGCTGCAGTTCTAATCCAGTGGGTAGGGACGGGAGAGGCTGTGGCTTGGAATTCCTTGGCTCGTTCATCCCACTGACTCGATAGCCCTTGCCAGTGCATCTTCCACGCTGGAAAATGACAGCCCCGAGGCTGAGGATCTGCTCAGCCAAAGGAAAAGAGCACAAAAATCAACGTCTTTGGAAGATCTGAGAAAGGAGATCTCGCACACCACGGCCACAGCTCACAATAACTTTGTTGTCTCCGGCCCCACTTGGTTTGTGGCAACTCCTGTGGCTCCTGAAAGCTAAATTAATTTCTAATTGCCTTGTCGTTAGCTCAAAGTGTGTCTTTGCTGATTACGAGTCCAAAATCCTTCATTGAGGCAAGGAAATAGGATGGGTTTGGGAGGCAGGGAAGGAGCAGGAAAACAAACCAACGATGCAGCTTCTTGTGGGCTAGTGGAAAATGATTTGTTCGGCCATACACACCTCACACCTCAGGGGTTTTATCCAGGACCCACTGGTGAGAAAAAACCCTGGAATCCCAGAATGGTTTGGGTTGGAAGGGACCTTAAAGATCATCTTGGTCCAAACTTCCTGCCATGGGCAGGGACACCTCCCACTGTCCCAGGCTGCTCCAAGCCCTGTCCAGCCTGGCCTGGGACACTGCCAGGGATCCAGGGGCAGCCACAGCTTCTCTGGAATTCCATCCCAGTCCTCCCCACCCTCCCAGGCAGGAATTCCTTCCCAATATCCCATCTGTCCCTGCTCTCTGGCAGTTTGAAGCCATTGCCTGTGTCCTGTCACTCCAGACCCTTGGAAATTGTCTCTCTCCATCTTTCCTGTCGACTCCTTCAGGTCCTGCCAGGCCACAACGAGGTCACCCCAGAGTTTCTCCTCTCCAGGCCGAACAATCCCAATTCTCCCTGTCTTTCCTCAAGCTAGATCTGCTCCATCCCTCGGGTCACCCTGGTGGCCTTCCCTTCCAGGGTCCCTTTTCCATCCATCAGGAGAAAACTCCACACTGATGTTAACCTAGAGCACATTCTCAGGTCACGAACTGCATTAATAATGAAAAAGTGGATTATTGAGGAATTCTTAACACTTTGCCTGCACCAGTCATTTTTCTCACCTTGCACTGATCAAAAACCGCTCCAGAATTCCCCAGATTTCCCAGCTGCTTAGCAGGTGTCTGAGTTTATGGAATCACAGAAACATCCAACCCCCACAGACTCTCCAAGACTCATTTAGAATAATATGAAAATAATTTAATCAGTTTCAACATGCCAGGAAAGCAATACCCTGTCCGAGGGTGAATTCCACGATTCCAGCTGTCAGGAGGCTCTGGATTTAAAATACAGTAAAACTTTTACAACCAAACCCCAGAGCCAAATTCCTCCCATCATTAATTTTTTCAAGGAAAAAATTCAGTAGTGAAGTCTGAGGCACAGATTTATTGAGAAAAGCATAAAAGAGATAAGTGCATTAATAAATCCTGTGCATTTATTAGGCCAGGAATATTATGGACGCCATTCCCTGGAGAACTTGAAATGGAGGATTTGGAATATTTCATGTCCTGAGACCTTGGGACATCTCCCTTCTCATCTCATATTCCCTAAGCCTGAACACCTGCAAGTTGTTCCCTGGAAAGCTGAGGTGGCCAATACTTCTTTTGGTAGGAAAGGAGCTGTGGAATTAGGGAAAAAAGGGTTTTGAGGACTTTTCTTGAAGTCTGGGCATTTTTGGAGACAGGTTATAATAGCATCGACGAGGACCCCTGCTATTCCATGAGTAACATTTGAAAAATATTTGGAATTGGAGTCTTTTCGGAAGATTAAAGATATTTCGCAGGAAAAAACTTACTCATTTCCCTAAGTGTTGTGTTTATTAAATTCATGTATAGACTCATGGATTCCTTCTTTTGGAATACTACAGTGTAATTCCCCCATGGGATGTTGTAGCTGGAATTCTGATCCTTCTCGTTGCCTTCCTTTAACTCTGAATGGTTGGTTCACCTCTTGCTCCTGAAATGTGGTGGCCAGCACTGAATTCAGTGAAGCCCTCACACCCTGCCCTCCTTTTCTCCCAAATAAAACCTTATTTAACCAGGGCACAGCAAGGTTTTAGAGGTTTTATTGATGATCTCTCTGACTCTACATTCTTTAAAAATAAAGTCTTCCCCATCCGGGGCTAATCCAGGCATCAGTGTGGCTATGTGAAGGAGGAGGGGAACAATTCCCCCCACAGCACCAAGGAAAGGGGAAATATTAAATATTAACAGCATTAAATATTAAAATCCATTTCACTCTTCTCAACTGAAGTAGGATTCATCTCTGGAACCCTTTCTAACCACTTGATTATTTTATTTAACTTCCAGCACACCTCTAACAACATTTTGCTGATGGTTCTCTCACAAAGAAAAAAAATCAAACAAAATCAACTTTCAGTAAAGAAGGGTGAGAATTTTAATTTCTTTTTCCAGTGCAAATGCCAGAAATACAGGTTTTCATGTGCTGGGACTTGAATTTTAGAGTTCTGGCAGACAGAAGGTCCAGATCATCTCCCACAAGTCCCTGACACCCTTAATTTGCAGTGTCTTAATGAAGCACTGAACACTCCCAACTGCAAATCAAGGGAAACTTCCTCAAATAAAAAAATAATCTGGGATTAATCTGTTTTAGAGAGAAATTTATCTTGTCCCGAGGTCCTCATGCAAATGAGTAGCTCAGAGAAAGAAATTATTTCTAGACAGATAAAGTTGGAGGAGATTAATAAGGAAAAAAAGCTTAAATGCCAAACAGGGACTCTGAGCTCAGCCTGGACACCAAAATAATTGGATATTGTCACATTAATCTCAATCTATTTATCAGCTTCCCATTAGCAAAATCAGGATAATGCTCCCATCTCGGAGGGATATTCCAAAGCTGATTAACACTGGAAAACCACTCAGGAATGGCACAATAAAAAACCCAGGAGGAAATGAAATGTTCTGTCTTTGAACTCTGGGTAGAAAACGCATTCTGGAAGCAACAACTGCAGGAGAAACTCCAATTTTATAAGGAATTCTGCTGCTATCCAGGCATGGTTTCACCATGCGAGGCTCCCATTTAAATATAGGAGGCTACTGGATCATTAGGGAGTGAGATAATGTGCAATAAAAGGGAGAAAGGTAAGGTTTCATCAGCTGTTTTTATTCTGCCTCATCTTAATTACTGAGAAATTCACTTTGCACCTGGCAGTCGGTTGAGTTTTTATCACCTAAATTTGTGTGCCTGTGTTGGGCTGTGTCTGCAATGTATAAAAAGCGTTAATTAGACATGAACACAGAGAAAAAAAATTCTGAATTCTTTAACTTTCTGGATAGTTTTTATTCTTTCTCAGGAATAAAATCCTATATATGCCCCTTTTTCCAAAATGAAGAAAATAAAGCAAAACTAAAAATAAAGTCAGCTGTGGTTGGGCACCTCCAAAAGAACAACTTTAAATAGAGTTAGTAAAGGAGATTTGAGATATTTTAAAGTTCTCAATCACTTCTGAAAGTGCTTTTCATTGTCAGGGTGGAGATTTGTGATTCTGAGTGTCTCATTTGATACACATATATATATAAAACATATATATTATATATGTGTATATATATGATATATACATATTCTATAAGTATGTTTATTTAATATATAAACATATATTTATATATATATATTATATGTATTGCATTTTATATAATCAATGTAGTTAATACTACTTAATATTATTATGCTAATATCAGAATCAATAATATTATAGAAGATATTATAAATTGCTGTGGATATGGATAATTTTTATATTTTTATATTTATAGATTTTTATATTTTTATATTTTTATATTTTTATATTTTTATATTTTTATATTTATAGATTTTTATATTTACATATATTATATATATATTCTATAAGTATGTTTATTTAATATATAAACATATATTTATATGTATATATTATATGTATTGCATTCTATATAATCAATGTAGTTAATACTACTTAATATTATTACGCTAATATAGGAATCAATAATATTATACAATATATTATAAATTGCTGTGGATATGAATAATTTTTATATTTTTATATTTATAAATTTTTATATTTTTATACTTTTATATTTTTATATTTTTATATTTTTATATTTACATATACGATATATATATTCTATAAGTATGTTTATTTAATATATAAACATATATGTATATGTATATATTGTATGTATTGCATTTTATATAATCGATGTAGTTACTACTTAATATTATTATACTAATATCGGAATCAATAATATTATAGAATATATTATAAATTGCTGTGGATATGGATAATTTTTATATTTTTATATTTATAGATTTTTATATTTTTATATTTTTATATTTTTTTATTTTTATATTTACATATATTATATATACATATTCTGTAAGTATGTATATTTAATATATAAACATATATTTATATGTATATATTATATGTATTGCATTCTATATAATCAATGTAGTTAATACTACTTAATATTATTACGCTAATATAGGAATCAATAATATTATACAATATACTATAAATTGCTGTGGATATGGATAGTTTTTATATTTATATATTTATATATTTATATTTTTATATGTTTATATGTTTATATATTTATGTTTATATATTTATATTTTTATATGTTTATATATTTCTATTTATATTTTTATATTTTTATATTTTTATGTTCTTATATTTTTATATTCTTATATTTTTATATTTTTATATTTTTATATTTTTATACTTACTGCTAGAGAGTTCAAGTTCATATATACTACACATACACAAGTCCTGGAATTCCAAAGCAAATCGGACTAAGCCCCTCCCCAAATCCTAGGAATAAAGACTCAGTAATAAAGCAGGGAATTACTAGCGAGTGCCCTTATTGCCATGGAAACCCAGCCAAGCCAAACATGGGGAGGCCGCGATTCCCAGAATTCTCCCGTGCCAATACAATTATTGGGCCTGTCCAGCGCTGATATCCCTCTCCTGCCTTCCCACCTCAGCTGAGGTAATAGGGACTGCAGGATTAATAACAGCATCCGTCTAAATTTGGAGCTGGAGGGCCACGGGAGAAGCCTGGGTGGGAACGGGGCGATTTCAGTTTGTTTTGCGCTGTTTCCAGGCTCGTCCCCGTATTTGTCTCGCATTGCCTGGATGTTGCCATAGTGACCTTTGATAAATCCATGTTATGGATGCTGTGAAATATAAAGCCACGGCACATTGCAGGGAGGGGAAGTTCGTGGAATCAAGCAGGGGGGCTGGGAGCTTCAAAGGCATTTTGGTCAGATTTAGTGCTCTCATCCGTTCTAATAAATGCTTTGCTCTTAATTAAAAACTGCATGTCTGCGAGCCTGGAAATTCATTCCACTTTGGAGAAGTTTCTATGGGAAAATTCATATTGTCCAAAGCGGTTGGTTGGATTTGATCAGTCTGTATAATTTATATTTATTTAATGGGGGTAAAAATCTACCTTTGCCTCACTGTTCCCGTTCTCTCTGAGTGATTCTTAAATCAGGAAAGAAAATAAGAGGTTCAGGTTATTCCTCATCTTGAAAGGCAAAGACTTCACTTTTTTACGGGTAGTCAGCTAAAAATTGGAATTTCAGTCCAAGCTGGTGAGAAATGAATTTTGGGAAGAGGTTTTTCACGGGCTCCCCAGGGAATGGGCATGGCCCCAAGGCTGCCAGAGCTCCAGGAGGGTTTGGACACACTCTGAGGCACAGGGTGGGATTGTCGGGGTGTCTGTGCAGGGCCAGGGGTTGGACTGGATGGTCCTTGTGTGTCCCTTTGAACTCAGGATATTCTGATTCCGTAATTCCATGAACCAGGAGCAGAAACAGGCACTTTGAGAGCACTTATTCTACTCTAAGTCTTAGACATCCAATCCAGGGTACGACACAACATTTAAATTTTAAATGGCAAACCCCAAACCAAGTGCATCTATATCTGTTGTTACATCAGGAATGAACACCCCATTTTATCCTGAAAAATCAGGCAAATCCATCATTTCCCAGTGTGATAAAGACGGGACCAAGTGCAGCTCTCTGGGCCTCCGTTCCAAACAATTAAAAACCTGTTTAAACAGGTTTGTTTAACAATTAAAAAAAATTTTAATTGTTTAACAATTAAAAAATTCTGCCCAATTTTTTACAAAAGTCCCTGGAGCACCTTCCTGATGAGCTTTTTTATTCCTCCTGGGAGCACAGTTTAACCCAGCAATCATAACCCACTTCCCAAAAATGGGGTGAATGCTCCACATGTCTTCACAGAGCTGCCAGCCAGAGCCTTGCTGATTAACTCAGCTCGAGTGCCGAGGGGAGAATTAATCTCCCTTAACTGCAGCCATTTCAAACGTAAGCCCCTGCCTTAAGCCAGGTTTCCTGCTTTTATCAGGGAAAGGTCACTCCCGAGGGCACTCATCCCATCTATTTCGGGCAATTAGCTAAGGATGGATGAATCTGTCTGTGACAACAGAGTAAATTTTGGGTGATGATCTCTGTACCAAAGACCAGCCCTGGTGTCCTGTTCTCCTCATTATTTATATTATCAGGGAGGGCTCTCCAGCTTTGCTGTCCTCTGCCTGGCACTGCTTCTTCATCCAATGGTGGATCTGGCTGGGACCAGTTCCCGGTTTTCTGTTTTGGGGTTTCTTTAAGGCTGCCAAAGTTATAGGTTCACAAAATTATTTGTGACTTTTAAATATCATCAAGCCCACCCCCTCTGCCAGAGACGGGGACAACTTTTGCAGACCAAGTTGCTCAAACCCTGATCTTGAACACTTCCAGTGATGGGGTATCCACAACTTCTCTGAGCAACCTGTCCAGTGCCTCATTATCCTCATTGTAAACAAGAATTCTTCTTTTTAATGTCTAATTTAAACCCACCCTCTCCCAGTTTATAACTTCCTTGTCCTGTCACTACCAGCCTTCATAAAAAGTCTTAGGATCATGGACTGGTCCCATTAGGGTAATTCCTTAATGGATGCCAGAAAACCAGCGAAAAGAAGCAGTTATTTTACACACCTCAAGTGCAAAAACTCTTCACCTGTAATTTACTTATCCTCCATCATGAAGAAATTGGGCTTTGCTGCCATGCTGCTGGCAAACCAGGGAACTGAGCATGGCATGGAAATGAGTCCAAGAGCGACTGGAAGAATTCAGAGGAAGCATGAGGAAGGCCTGGAAATCACACCCTGCAATGGCAAACTAAGAAAATTCCCGCTGTTGACCAAAAAGTTAGAATGCGATGTGACGAGATTAGGATGTGTCTGAGTCACTGGCTTTTACAGGACAAAATTTTCTCATGATGGAGGCATTTTTAGACTTTGAGAAGAGTTGTTTGGCTTGAGAAGAGAAGCTCCAGAGAGAGCTCAGAGCCCCTGGCAGGGCCTGAAGGGCTCCAGGAGAGCTGCAGAGGGACTGGGGACAAGGGAGGGAGGGACAGGACACAGGGAATGGCTTTAAAGTGAAAGAGAAGAAATTTAAATGAGATATTGGGAAGGAATTCCTGTCTGGGAGGGTGGGAAGGCCCTGGCACAGATTCCCAGAGCAGCTGTGGCTGCCCCTGGATCCCTGGCAGAGTCCAAGGCCAGGCTGGACAGGGCTTGGAGCAGCCTGGGACAGTGAGAGGTGTCCCATGATGATTTTTAAGGTCCCTACAACCTAATTATGCCAGGCTGGGAGAAGCAACAACAACATCACAACCCCCAACCCTCCAAAAATCCTGAGGCCCTTGCAGCAAAGGTAACAAGAAATTGAGATGACCAACAAGGGAAAGAATGGATTTCCCAATGGAAGAAGGGCTACAATAGTTATTAAATTCCCTAAAGGGCTCTCCAAGTGAAGAGCAGCAGCCAAGAGTGAGGTGCAGTGTCCTGTTTCATGCCGACAGAGGTGATTGAATTGTCCTTTTTTTTTTTTTTTTCCTTCCAAGCCTGTCCCCCCAGGACTGAGAAGCAAAGCCTTGGTGCAGTCGCCAGCAGGACACTAGGTGGCCCACAAGCCACACACACCCTGCCCCACACCTCCCACTCCCACTCCCACTCCGGGGAGCCGCGGTGGGACCCTCGGGAGAGCCTGGGGCGCATCTGTGGGAGCTCCGCGTGGTACTGCCAGGGATATTGCCCATTACACGATTTGTACATATTTAGGCTTAGCCACCCTAAGCTGATTGCAGGTACTTAAAATTGCTTTTGTGCCATGAACACTTAACGCTAAACCTCTTTTAATTTGCACCGTGCTACTCAGAGAGATCATATCATTCTTCTGGTCCACGCAAATTCCCAATCTGGCAATCCTAGCCTGCTCGGGTATTTTTTTTAATAATAATTAAAAAAAAGAATTTAATAAGGATTTGAGTTTCTTTATTGAGCTTTTATTGTCCGGTCTTGTAATTGAATCACTCTGCTGTGACAGAGAGACTGAGGCTGTTATTAGCAAATTCTATAAACAATGGGCTTGATCCCTTTATGAAAAAGCATTGTAGGGGGAATAGTTAATCTGGGCTCAAAAAAAAATGAAGCTCTGGGAGGGGAAGGAGGGGGAAATACAATTGCAGATTCCAAATATTTAAAACTGTTTCTGCACTTTCCCATTCCAGCCCCCTCCTCCCTCCACTTCCCTTCTCCCACCACCCGGCTGCTCAAATCCCTTTTTGTTCTTTGTGCCCTAAGTCTCTGAGGCAGAACTTGTTTGCAACACGATCACCAGGGAGGAAATTTTGTCTCCAGAGCAAAGCCTCCTCTCTGAAAGGGCCACGTTGGTGCTGCTTTTCCAGGCAACTCTGGATTTTTCATGGCAAACCAGCACAGATGGAAAGCTGGGACTCTAAACAGGTCCCAAGGAGGGGAAATTGTGTTCATCAGACATTTAATTTGGATATCTCCATTGAAATCAGTCATTCTGGTCTCTCTCGGCAGCCAGTAGAGTTCCAGTCAAAAATATTGGTGGTATTGGGTGCAATTCATCGCATTCCAGAGAAAATTAGATAATTTTACATAGATATATATAATCTCTCTATTGGATAATAAGAGAAATCTATGGATATTCCCTAATCATGCGATATTTGAGCAGAATTTCCGTGGGCTATAAAAGACCCAAGGACCTGCTCTTTAGTCAATGTGTTAGTGGTGGGTGTGCTTGAAACGAGCGTGGGATTTCCACTGGCATCAAGATTTCCAACTGGAATTTTGTCTCCTTGGGCTTCTCTTTTTTTTTTTGTAAATAATAAAGGAGGATTTCTGTTGGAACATGCGCTCTGTGCTGATATTCCAGGGCATATTCAAGGTACACAAGGAGTCAGGCAAGTCCCTGGCTGTAAAGATGACTTTGCCAACACTGGGAAAAAGTCACAATTTCATTGTCTGAGTTCTCTGCTCAGTTCATAACTACTCCAGGGCAAAGTCTGTCCCTTACTGAGCATTTCCACAGGTCACTCCAGGGCATGGATCTTGTCTGTGGTCACGTAGCACCGGTGCTGTACGGCAGACATTAATGATAATAAATAACTGATCAGGTCTGCGGTGATAATGAGGTTAAAGAAATATTGATCGATACGTTATCATGGGGGTTCTAAATGTGAACTTTAACCCAGAGCCTGCAGAAATCAGTGGGAATGTCCGTGGCATTCAGACCGACTTCCAACGACCTTGTTTAACCAAAACTAAGACACTTTTTTTTTTTGAGCCATCAATTATGGAAGAAAGGAGATGACTGTGTAAATAATAAGCATGAAAATCAAAAAAAAGGAGCAGAAATATGAAGATCTTGATGGAGCTGGAAGACAAACAGTTATATTTTTGTGTTAAATAAGAAGAATACCTTCGAGCAAGCCATGGAAGCTGGAACATCGTCGAATTTGGGAAAGATGGAGGATTGGGTGAGGGTTAAAGAGCTGGGAACATAACGAGGGCTGACAGAAAGGATTCGATTTAGGAACAGCGATGGAAAATCAGATTTGAAGGTTTTTTTGATGGAAAGAGTGGATCATATCCCAATTTTATCCTGGTGCATCATTTGTGATGTATCAAATACAAAGACAGAAGTGTCAAGAGGTATAAAATTCTCTGGTGGCTGTGACGGAAGCAAGAGGAGGAAAAAGAAGTTATTTATATCAAACATTGACAAGCCAAATAGCTTGGGTTGACCAATTTTAGCTTTATTTGGGTAAGGAACAAGGTTTGGGAAGGAATGAGACAAGGGAAGGAATTGGATAGGAGATTGGGAAGATGTGGTTGTGCTGGAGATCAAGGACAATGAGAGACAAAAAAAGTGCAGAAGGGAAGCCCCAAATTTCTCCACAAACACCACGAAGGACCAAGGATGCACATGGAGAAGGATCAAGCTGTGGAAAATGCCTGGGACCCTGGAAAAAATATCCACATCCACATCAGCACCTCCAATTCCTCTGGTAATCAGCACTATCCGTATTTGGGGGAAAGAGGAGAATAAATTGCAGATTTCCAGCACAGAGGAGCTGCAGCTACTCAGAGGTGCAGCACAAGGATGGAGAGTCACAAGATGTAAAAAGGGAAATTACAGCTGGATAAAATGAAAAATATCCTGAAAACTCAGCTGGATAAGGGCACAATCTGTGTATAGAGAGCTGGGAAAGTGAATGGGAAAAATTCAGAGTGGGAAACAAATCTGTTGTCCCTGTGAATGTAACACTAAAACAGGAATGAGTGGAAAACTTCACTGATAAAGGAGATTTTTGCTCTGAATTCTACTTGTAGCTCAACAAGCTACTAAAGCCTGGATGGAGAAAAAAAATTGACATTTCCCATTAGGAGAAATGACCTGATTTTTAAGTTCCTGTCCTAATTTTGACCCACAATATATAGATTTGGACAATATATAAATCTGAACACACCTGCCAGGCATTTTTCCCGTCTCATGTAGAGAAAGAAAAAAAAAATTAAACCAATTATTTTACAGTGATAAAATTGAAAAGTTAATGTGGGGGTTTCTATGGTCACAGACCTCTGTTTATAGGTTTGGTGTTCCCCCAGCAGTTAAAGGGGAGCCTGGTGACCAATAGGAAAGCAAGAGCTCATTCTCCACATTCCATTAGCTTCATAATTCCACATTAAATGATGGCTTCAGTGCCATGTGGTGAAGCCTGATATGAAGAAGAATGGGGGAAAAATTACTATATAGGCACACATGCACTTGTACATGCAGATATGTGTGAAATATCGATGTATCCACATATATTCTGCACAATGAACCTGTCTGGTTCCCTCTAGGAAACGACAAATGTTGATGAAGTGAAGCAAAAATTTTGAAACCTTTGCACTGTTATGGTTTGCTTCAGTCTGGATTTGGGGTTGGGATTTTTATTTTAAATGGAACTCCGCGGACGGCCTCGCTGCAATTCTAATTTTCTGGAGTCAGCCTGGAAACCACAAAGCGGAATTCTTTCCAGGCACTGTGACTTCCAACACGTAACCTAAATAACAATGCTGTTTTTACCTAATGGTCTAAACATCTTAAGTATTAAATGAGGGATAAATTTGCCATGAGGTCAAGAGTTAAAAACTCTGAAATGAAAGAACATTGAGAACGTGCATGCGGAAGACAGCGGTAATATGATTTCCATGCGTCAATTTTCTTTTCAGATTACAATTCCACCAGCAAAAATTCCCTGGATTTATGTTATTGCTGTTCCAAGTTTATCTTTAAACCACAAACTAGAAAGGTCCTGGTGTTCATCTGCTCTGCCTTCACCTGGTTCTTCTGACTGAACATGAAAAGCTAAATTGAACTTTCTTAGGCAGAATAAGTCTGGTAAAAATTGTCTCCTCAGTATCAATATGCCGAAAGTGTGAGGGAGTTTTCAAACAAAATCCTGATGGTGCTTCCACACACTGGAAAAAAAAAATGTGCAAGACATTGATGCAGAAAAAGAGTGAGAAAAATTAGATTTTTGGATTATAAGGAGGGTAGAAAGCCACAAAGCTCTGGGTGAAATAAGGAATCTTTAAAATTAAATAGAGATCTTGGAATACTTTGGTTTGGTGGGAATATGGACATTGGCACATGCATGGGTCAAATTAAAAGGTGACATCACTTGCTTCATTAGTATTTATGATATAAATCCATTATTGGTTTGGTGGGAATATGGACATTGACACGTGCATGGCTCAAATTAAAAGGTGGCATCACCTGCTTCATTAGTATTTATGATATAAATCCATTATTGCTCCCGGGGTGAATTCTGCTTTTCCCATGAGTTCTGCTTACACTAAAACTTTCTACTAAAGGAAGCAGATCTTCAAAGCCTGTCTAAAATTAACTCCAGGGTCATGTTTTTGGGGTGATTTCAGATTACACTCAGACCAAGGTACCAATCCAGATGTGAAGGGAGAAACACAGCTTCAAACAAACCTTAATCCATTTTCCAGCACGAAAATCTCCATCCTTGAACCATTCCATGTCAACTCTGAAGCCATTTCTGGATCCCAGCACACCTTGGCTGCAAACCTCTGATAATGGGGGTCAGTGTGATTATCCAGAGGGATCCTGGCTGGAATATCTTTGTTCTTCCCCAGTTTAACCAATGTCAGGTCGATCTGGTTAGGCCTTGGGCACAAAGATGGGGACGGGCTGAGTCAGAATTTGGCTGGAAAATGAAACTTTTCCCTACCAGGCCCTACCACTGCCGCTCCGGGAAGCGGTGTGGGTAATTCCGGAGCTGCTGCTTTTTCCAGTGCCTTTATTTTTCCCCTCAAGTTCCCTGCTCTGGCCTGGACACATCAGAGCTGAGGTCTCACAGCTGGGAAGTCACTCAGTGGTGAAGGACTGAAGGATCATTTCCAAAGGAGGTCGAAGGACCACAATCTGTGCTGTCATCAGTTTTTCCACAGGACCGGCACTGACAATTCCTCTGCCTTCTCCTGCAATGCCTCGGCTGATCAAAGAAGGGAATATTGGAAGCACGAGGTTTATTGGAGTAAAGGATTTATTGGAATAAAAGATTTATTGGAATAAAGGATTTATTGGAATAAAGGATTTTTCTCTGAGAAGCGCATTCTGAATTCGTAATTCCACGTGGAGGTTTTTGAAGCTGTTCCTTTTGTGTGTTCCTTAGCAAAGATTCCAATGAATCCTCACTGAGGTCTGACCAACCCTTCAGTGAAGGTCTGAGCACTTCAGGAGTTCCCCTGGCACTGGGAAGTTCATTCCAATGCCATTCCAAGAGTAGAAGTGAGGAGAAATGAGGAAAAAACTTTAGAGGGAAAAAAGGTTGAAGTTGTGTCGCTTAGTCAGGGAAGACAAATCAGTGTCTGCTGTTTTCCAAATCTCAGCAGATTCTGAAAGAAATGTTTCTGCTTCAAAACACAAAGGATTTCCCATGATCCAAGAAAATGAAATCTTGCCTCATGGGTTTTACATAACATAATGAAACAAAAAATTAATCCCACTTGGGCACCTCCTACAATATTCTGAATTCATTGTTGCTAAATCTTTAATTTCTTTTAGAAGAGAAAGGCATTTTTCAGAGGAAATAAACTGTAAAAACATTTCCAAGAAGGAATTGATGGAGAAAGCTCAGTGAAGAAGAACTGTGAGGACAAGAACCATGGGAGCTGCACTGATGGGAATTTGTTGATGGAGAGGAAATATCAAGAATTAAATAGAAACATGAAGCTAGTATGCTTTAAAACAAAAAATCCACACTTTTGGACAAGTTTTACCTGCAATCCCAGGTGTTATCTTTGGTACACAAACCGTCTCTGATTCTTCCATTGGAATGACAGTTTGATGTAGGAATTTCCTACTCAAGATGGAAACAGTGGAGAGCAAAGAAGAACCTGGTGAAAGTATCTGCTGGAGAGCACAGGGAGAGGAAGAAGGAATGGAAAAATTCCTGAAGTAATGTGTAAAGTAAATTAAGATACAGGGGGAGCTTTAATTAACCGAATGGATTTGAATAGCAAATGTAGCCAAACATATCCAAAATCCCTTCTGAGGGAAAGAGGGATCAGCCAGAAAAGATCTGAATTTGAATTTTGAAAGATCAGGGTGTTTTGTGCCTGATCTATAAATCTGGCCTGGCTGATAAACATCTCCATGCCTAAGTAAGGAGAGAAGATGTTCACATGTCTCAGGGAAATAATTTAAGCAGAAGATGACTGGGATGAAAATCTGGGATCTGACCAAGTGGAGAAGGTGGTTTGGCATTTTTTTATAATTTTCCTTAGACTTTTGAAAGGAGCAATCATAGTTAATCAACCAAAGGTATTGGAAGAAAATCTTTTATTAAAGTTAAGAGCATTTCATCAATATCATGGGATCTTCTTCAGTCCAGTGTGGGGTCTGGACGGGTCACACAAACTCCCTGGAAAATCAGGGACTATTCAGAAAAATTGGCAAGGTCCATTCTTTGATGGACCAGCTTTCAAAAAAAGAAAAAAAAAAAAAAAGAAGAGTAGAGGAACAGTCATTGAATAAAGTTGCTAAAATACTTTTTTGCAACTCCAGTAACAAATTAAGAAGTTAAAGTAGATCTGCTCACTTGTCTTTCCCCCAATCCCAACTTTTATTTTCCTGAGAAACACAAAATAAAGGAGATTTTTTGTCAACTCTATTGAGCCTACCAGCTGACCTTCAGCCAAAAAAAAAAAAATTATCATCTAGTTTAAAAAAAAAATTTCAATCTCTGCTTAAAAAAAAATTGTATTTTGAACCAAATCTTCTCTCACAGACATATTTATGCCCAATACACACAAAATTATAGAGAAAACCCATCATGAATTTCTTGGAAGCTTTGGTAGCTCAACTGACAATAATTTTAGTTGCTGTAGAAGTGCCTGGTTGAGCATTTCCAGGCTGGGCTAATTCTGGAGGTCAGAAAAAGGCCACGTTTAGGTAACAACATCCACGAGCCTTGAAAAAATACATTCACAAGTTGAGCACTGAAGAAGGGAACATTCCAGTCTTTCCCTGAGGCCCGTGGTTGTTGTTGAGCTCAGAAACTGAAGGAGCAGAAGGAACAGTTTGGAGGCCGAGAGGTCTGTGCTGGTCCTGTGGGATGTTCAGGGGAGCAGAGAAGCTCACGTCACTCACCAGAAAGAGTGGAGGGAGGCCCAGGTCCCTTCCCAGGTGGAATGAAGAACTCCAGGAGCCACGAGAGACAGGGAAGAGGAATGGCATAGGTGATGTCAAGTCAGTCGGGGAGAGTGGAAACTGAAACAGCACCACGGAAAAATCTAATCTGGGATATCTGAGAAGGCAATTTTTCATCTCTGACTCCCCTTTGCATTGTCACGATGGAACCAGGTTATAATTCCATGAATAACTACGAATGGCTGAAGGTCCCTGAGGGTTTGGGGATCCCGGATCGTTAGAGCAGTGTGGGTTTAATCTGAAAGGCACCAAAGAGCCACGACCTTTGAATTTGAGTTGGCGGAGCCAGGAGGGCTATCAGCGTTCTGGGAAATCAGCTTGGATTCGATTGCAGCTCTAATCTAAAAAGCCCGTACCTGACCCGTTTTATTGCACTGAGCTCAGCACCAATCCATGGCTCCGGGGGAAATGCGTTGGAGCTCTCACGTAGCCCAAGGAGACATCTGCTTCAGCAGAATTCCTCTGTCATCCCAGGGATGAATTCCATCATAAAGAGCCTGGGAAGAAATTAGATTGGAATTAAGCTGGATTCTCACCTAACTCCATCCCCTGAAGAGTGGGATGTCTATCCAAGCCAACCATCGGCAAGTCTCCAGGCAATGGAAAGACTGGGATGTCCAGAGGAAGGCTCTTCCCATATATTTTATGTTCAAATTAATACTTTTTAGCTATTTCCACTGAATACATGTGATGCAGGGAGCTCTGTTGACTAAGCATCTAGATTTTATATTACTCTAGTTAGATGAGATAATAAATCTATTTTAGGGCAATATAAACCTCTTTTTCTGAAACGCTGAAAGTGTTTTTCATCACGTTTTCAGGTGTTCCTGATCAAAAGCGCTTTGTATATAATTAAGATAAATAATCTTAATGAAGATAAATAATCTTATGTAATTGCAAGGGAATGGAGACTTCAGGTAAAATTCCATGTGTCACAACACAAACATTAAATGTATCCATGGTGATGACACTGCTGAGCAGAACTTACCAAATGCTTCAGTCGCTGTGGGAAGGAGGGACAGATTCCATCTTTCTGCAGCTTCACGTGACGGTGGAATCACGTTTCTGGATGCTGGATGTGATTAAATTCATCAGCTATAAAGATCTCAGTCCCCATAACCACACGCTGACACGTTTTCAACCGTCAGGTTTTACTGAGCCTTTTCCCAAGAAGTGACTAATTTTGAAAACATTTTCATTTTTGCCCTAAGGTACCAATGGTTTCCATTTATTCTCGTTCACTAGAGCCGGATGCAAACTCCTGTGCTCATTTTATCACTGATTACTGAACAGACTTTGAAGGAAAGTCAAATATGAGGAAAAACTTCTTTACTTGGAGGGTGACAGAGCACTGGGACAGGCTGGAATAGAAAGGTTGTGGAGATTCCAAACCCATGTGATCCTGCGGAACCTGCCCTAGGTGAGCCTGCTGCAGGATGAGGGTTGGCCTAGGTGCTCTCCAGAGGTCCCTTCCAATCCCAGCAATTCCGGGATTGGGATTCTGGGAAAACTGCTTTAGATTCTCTGATGTTGCTGAGATTCAGTGTATGGGGAAAAGCTCTAGAACACAGCAAAATTTTGGACATCCTCAAGATGAGCCCACATTCTCCGCAAAAAATGGGTTTATGGGTTCATTCAGTCACTAACAAACACCTCCCTCCAGTTTCATCCCAGATTTCTGAGATATAAGGTCATGTTCAACCATCCTTTGACACTCAGACACAGATTGCCCATGGAAGATGTGCCACTTGAATCTCAGGTAAACATGGGCATCATCCAAAGCCACATTCAGTCACAATCTGAGTCAGTGGCGGCTGCTCGTTTGTGTCTTGTGAGTTAGTGGGAATATATTGGAACAGTTTTCCCAGAGAAGCTGTGGCTGCCCCTGGATCCCTGGCAGTGTCCCAGGCCAGGCTGGACAGGGCTTGGAGCAGCCTGGGACAGTGGAAGGTGTCCCTGCCATGGCAGGAGTGGCACTGGATGATCTCTAAGATCCCTTCCAACCCAAACCGTTCCATGATTCCGTGATGTGGTTCCAGGTAATGCTAATAAGTGAAGGATCTATCACTCCACAACCCTCTCAATCACCTCAGGTAAAATGTGAGACAAAATATTTTCTTCATCCCAAATGAAATGGAGATTTTGAACTGAATTCCTTTGTGCAATGAATTCCTTTGGAAAACCTTCCAGTCTCCGGATTTATCTCTCTTTCAAAGTCCCTTTCAAAGACTTCCAAGGAATAAATACTTCAAGGTACTTTACAGTATTTACCAGCCCTGTGTGTCTTTCCCTTGTGCTTCTCACATGACTCTCAGCACCTGCGTGGGGGCAACTGGATGGAGCCTCTGAGGCAGGAATTGTCTTGCAGACCAAGCTCTCCACGTTTATTTGCGTCTCCACGTGGAGTTGGGTGTCCAAGCGGCCACCAAAGGCAGGGCAGCACTCGGCTGGGGCAGGAGATCTGCTCCAAGACACCCTCTTACCAACATCCCTCTCACTGTTCATGTTCCCAGACTGGGACTGGCTCCTCTTCCTCCTTCATCATCCCGAATCCTTAAAAGTTCACCTGCAACCTCTAAAAGGCATTTTCTCTCCATATTGAGGAGACTACTGCAGACCTGTCTCTCTCCCAAGGACTCGTTCTCCCAAACACCCATTCCCAGCATTGTTTCCTAATTGTGTGCAGATTTCTGACCAATACCCCCCTCTCTTTCACTCCTCTTCCTCAACCCATAATTGATCAGACACTGAACAGCTGCTGGCTATTTTCTCTTCCCGAGAAACACGCGGTAATTGTATGTATGGGCTCCAAATCCCTAAACATTTGGAAAGGAGAAGGGCTTGAACAGGAGCCAGTTCTTTTTTCAGCGCTGGTACCAGCAGCAGTGGCAGGCATTTAAATCAGATCAGGACGGGCAGGGAGGGTGGGGTGTGTTGGGGTTGTCAGATTTGCTGAGATTCACTCGGAGAGGGAAGGAAAAGAAGGGAAAAACACTAAAGAGAGAAAAAACTGAAACCAGCAATCAGCACACCAAGGCAGCTCTCACAGTTGGAGCCTGTCCCAGCTGCAGAGCACTGAGATCACTCCCCAAACCAAAGGGCATTGTTTGCATCCATGCTCACCCACGCTTCCCAAAGTTGGGATTGCTCCGTGCCAAATGGAGCTTGATCCTGCTTTAACCCGGGGCTGATCCACTGGGACCATTGCTATCTTCAGGTGCTGCTCCAGCCCCTCTGGAGAGCGAGAGACCTCAGCAGAGACGACTCTCACCTGTGTTGGGGGTGTTTCTCCTGCTCTTTCTGCTGTCTGGAAAGTGGAAGCCAACACTCTCCAGGAGTTAAATAGAATAATTCAAGTGGCGCGTGTGTGACGAAGCAAATGGAGAATGTCAGAAGCAGAGGAATCAAGACAAAAGCAACAATTTCATCACAGAAATATTCCTGAGCTGTCGTACAAGAGTTTTAATTCACATGTGTGAAGTCACCACTTCACCAGGCTGCTTTTCCAGCACTGCTATTGAAAACCATGGAAGAATCAGAGAATCACAGCAGTGGGACACACCTCCACCCCTGCCAGGAGCTGGGACACCTTCCACTGTCCCAGGTTGCTCCAAGCCTTGTCCAGCCTGGTCTTGGACACTGCCAGGGATCCAGGGGCAGCCACAGCTGCTCTGGGCACCTGTGCCAGGGCCTCCCCACCCTCACAGGGAAGAACTTCTTCCTAATATTTAATCTAAACCCATCCTTCAGTTTAAGACCATTCCCTGTGTCCTGTCCCTCCATGCCTTGTCCCCAGTCCCTCTGCAGCTCTCCTGGAGCCCTTCAGGCCCTGCCAGGGGCTCGGAGCTCTCCCTGGAGCCTTCTCTTCCCCAGGGGAACAGCCCCAGCTCTCCCAGCCTGGCTCCAGAGCAGAGGGGCTCCAGCCTTTGGAGCATCCCCATGGCTTCCTCTGAACTCATTCCAACAGGTCAACATTTTTTCTTGTGTCATCTTCATTTGATCTGAAATTTAAAGGTGGACCACAATAAGATCAATAACTCATATTTCTCACTCTTTACAAAGATGGGCAAAGCATAGGAAGCTTTGATTTGATTTTCCGGGGCTGTGTAGAATCCTGGAATTAGACAAAGATGGCACCCTTCAAACACCTCACACGACAAGAAATGGCACAACAATGAGAGGTGTCTTTGGGGGCTCTGTAGACTTTCCTCTTCCTGAAATGGTGAGGATGAAAAACTGGGGCCCATCTGCTCTGAGCCTCACTCTCCAGAGAGTCCTTCCATGAAACTCCTCACAGACACAGACAACATCCCCAGTCTGTCCTGATCTCTTCCTCCAGCACAGAATTGTGGTGGAATCTATTTTTTTTCCCCAAGGTCCATAATCATTATTAAACTTTGAACTTCAGGAAAAAAATATTCTGCTCTATCACAAAAAAAAAAGAAAGATCCCTCATCATCCAAACCTTTCCTTGTAATTTTGTCGTCTTCATAAAATTTGAACTCCTAGGGAAAAATATCAGCTCCTGATGTGAAATTTGACACCTGAGCTGCTGCCATTTTGATTTAAAAAAAAAAAAAAAAAAAAAGACAAAACAATACTGTAATTCCAGGAATAGCTGCTAAAATCTGATAAATTTTTTGTGTGGGCCCAGTAACCTTACACTGGACGTTTGTGGCCACTTCCTAGAGAAACAGGAGAAAGCAAAGAAAATTCCTCCTGGACAAACAGCACATGTAATACGACAATTGGCTCCGTTCCTAAGAGGTTCTCCACGCCAGCCATACAAAGAGTGAAACCTTAGAAGGGAGATGTGATTTCTGCCTTGGACTGAGCTTGCAGCATGCTTAGACTTGGCTCAGGTGGAGCTGCCTGCCCAGGTAAGGCACAGGAGCCTTGGAATCGCATAACTGGAGAAGGGGATTAAGAAATCAGCTCTGCTGGGAATACAAACGGTGCCCACATGGCAGCTGAGCTTTCCTTGGCCTCCACAAAGTGCCCTCAGCCACAGAACTGTGACCCCACAGAAGGGCTCCTTTGTCACCTCGGGGCCAATGTCACATTTTGGGTCCTTGAGGGAGATTAAAGCTCATTCAGGACCAGTGCTGAGGATTCCTCATCAATCCTGATGGCCTGAAAAGCAGCCAAGCCACAAATCCTGAGCAGAAATCTTTCCTCGCAACGCCGAGTTCGTGTGAAATGAAGGTTGACAGATCCACCCTGACATTTGATTTTGGACAGAATTGTAATGTTGCAAATGCTGTGTTCCCTCCCCCAGTCCTGGGCGTCTGAATAAATGAGCGAAATGAGGAAAAATGCTTACAAAAAGCACATTTTTACACCAGAGAGACACGTCCCTCACTAAAACACTGCAACTTAATTTCTGTTCTGTGTGTGGGTTTGATTTTGAAAATACTTACATTCTTTAGCATATTTAATCTCTTTGTTTTGTAGGACCATTGAGCAGGCTCATCAACAGTTTGCTAAGGAGTTATAATAATTAAGGGAAATGAATAATTAAAGCAAGCCAATCAGTGGATCTGCACATTCACTCTGCAGAGGATTCATGGTTTTCCCATGTGTGTGTGGTGAATGATTCTTGCACTCGACATCAGCCACACAAAGTCCTGTTTGTAAATTCAGCCCAAATAATCACTGGGAATTAAGAGAGAGAGAATATGGGAGAGGTAGCACTAATTTTGGGAAGTCAAATCCACCTTAGGGTGACTTGAAAGAGCTGTCACCTTGGGCTGTGGCAGTAAACAAGAGGAAGCTCCTATAAAGACCTTAGAAAGAATTTTGAGCCCTTCTACACGGAAAGGCCAAAATGCAGCTGGAAAATGAGGCTGGAAAGTCTTGATTATCCTCCACTGGGAATAAACCCCACCCAGAGGGAGGCAGGATGGAAAACACCAGATGTGGCTGATGTGAGAGGAATCCAGATTAGGTAAAGCTCTGCTGTGACTGAAGCGGAATTTTGTCCAACGCGAAGGACAAGGTTGGTAACATCAGCTCTTCCCTTTAATTCTGTGGCTCTGGAAACCCTCGGTGGGGAATGGGAAAGATGAAATGGAAGGAGCAACAGGCACATCCTTAGCACAAGAAAAATTTATCTCATGTCACATTAAAATCCTGTCATTTGTGCCTCCAGCTCCCTTTATATTCCTTTTATCCCCACCAGGGTTTTTTAAGGATGAATTCTTGGACCTATTGAGGGATTCTGCTAAAAGATGAGATCATCTGTGCTGGAGGCCTTTGGTGACAGTGACTTTAAAGAGAGCCTGAAATGAAGATGTCAGGTCCTGGAATTGTAGAATATCCTGGGTTGGAAGGGACCCACCAGGATCACCGAGTCAGACAAATCCCACCTGTTTCTTAAGGTGTGCAAGATCAGGTTGGTTGATTTCGAGGCTGAGGTTGATTTTTTTTTGAGGCTGATATTTTTGTTTCATCTGGAACTACAAAGAGTCTTCCTGACCTTTCAGCACCACATTTGAACTCTCTGGTCTCTAATCAAGGTTGAAATCAAACTGCAGCCTTTGCCTCAGTGGAGAAACCAACAGAAATTCTCCCTCCTCTTCCAAACTGATGGACTTCATCTGCTTTATAGATACTCAGTATCGTCATGTTTTGTACCCCTCAATTAATCTTGAGTGTTAACGACTTTTTCATTCAAAAGAAGAGGAAAGAGATGATTTTTTATTTGCATATCTGACATCCAGGATTCCAGTTCCATTCATCCAGAAACAGACTCAAAACTGATCTAGTTCTTAAACTCATCAGTCCTTGTGTATAAATGGGGAGCTACAGCAGTGCTGCAATCAAAAAGTTGCATTAATTTTCCCAATTAACCTGATTGTCACAGGTAAAGTGTTGTTTTACCATGGTCCAACCCTTTGTCATCTGATTTCTCCAACCTTCTAATTCCCTCCTTTTTCCATTTATTCAACACCTCATTCAACAAAACACAGGGACAGGTTCCCCTCTGCTGCACCCCAAGCTTCTGTCCCAAAAATCCAAAGCAAATTTCAGACCTAAACAAGGTTAAAAACAGGTTAAAAATAGGCCAGTCCTGAAGGGCATCAGGACATGTTTACATGGCTACAATGATTTTCCTTTCCATCGAGGCCACAGTTTCCAGCTCTGTGCTGTCAGGAGTTTCTCTGGGATAATTATCCCATCCCCACAGCCACTGGCAGCTGGAGGCACTCTCACCCTCCCAAATTGCACATTAATTTGGAGGCAGAGAGGACGTCACGGGGAAACCGAGGCCAAGGGCAAATCCAAACACCTTGGATCCACCACTTCATCACCGAGCTGGCCGGAAACCTCCCCGAACTTGCCAGAGAGGGATGAGGCCATGGAATGAGCTTCCCACAGATGGATCATGTGGGAGTGAAGCTGCTTATGAAAGGACCTGTTTGAACCTTCCCCAAAACACATCAGTGCCACCACAGCAGGTTGAGGAGAATTTGGGGAACATTTGTACTGCAGCTCCCGGGGATTGACTGCTCTGGGTGTGCAGAGGGTGATTTTTTTGGGACACAAGTCCAAGCTGTGCCAGTGAGGGACTTGAAGTTATTCTTCCACACCCCATGGGATTGTGTTGACCCCACTTTCTAATTTAGAGGGGATATGATTCATTCTCTCTCTTTGGTCACTTCATTCTCCACTGCAGAAGAGTTTCCCACTGAAAATTTCATGGAGACTGGAACAGTTTTGGAGGAAAAAAAAAATCTTCCTTTTTTAATGTTTAAATGAAATAAACCAAGGAATATGACCAGCAGGTCCTGTCCAGATGTCCTATACCAAAAGACCAAAATCAGCTTTAAATCCCATCGTGTTTTGAGTGGATTCAAGTTTGTTCACCTGATAAATGGGCGGCAAAAAATAATTTAATATTAAAATATTAAACTTCCCTAACCATGTTTGCCACACTCTTGCTGGTACAAGCCAGTTATCCCTTCCCAGCACTTATCAGGGAATCCCAAAAGCTGAGGAGAAAAAGGAGAAAGATCTTTAGCTCCCTTCCCTTTAAACATCATTTCCTATGCGTTCAAGTAACACGAACACTGCAATTACACAGCCAAGCAGGCTGAGGACAGAACAAGGCGGGGGGGGGGAAACAGGAGGAAAGATTT
The DNA here is from genome assembly GCA_036785705.1 of Acanthornis magna. NCBI lineage: Eukaryota > Metazoa > Chordata > Aves > Passeriformes > Acanthizidae > Acanthornis > Acanthornis magna. The sequence continues at coordinate 1,239,154 of JAWUZG010000257.1, read as the reverse complement.
ACAGCTCTTCCAAAAGATGGAATTGAAATATGTAAAAGAGGGCAGAGCCGATTGCCAAAATACTGGAGGTTTTCTTTTCCTTCCACCGTGCATTGTGAGCGGTGTTTGGAAGTGGGGGGGGAGCAGGGAAGCGTTGGAATCTCAGGGTTTTTATTTCACCATGAAACTTTAGCACGAGAAATTTTAATTGTGCATCCTTGTGGACAAGACCTTGAAATCCTACCCAGCCAAAGCTCTCTGGTCCCGGAGTGTTCTTGGAACTGGCCGTGGCTCCCAGTCACTTGGGTGCCTTTTCCAAGTTCGTTCCCTCCGTGGGACGCGGGATGGGATCGGGGCTTAACTCCTTGTGAGGAGCCCTTGCTCAGGGGCTCTTTCCCTGCCTTTCCCCGTGTCTCTATCTGCTTTTGAGGAGATCTCTGTGGGAGTTTGCTCTTTTCCCTGCCTTTGGAAAGCGATAGGCCTTGAACGCTGCTGGCACCTGATCAAGAAACTCCGGAGGAGGAACGCGAGCGCGGCCGCTCCGAGTAATTGATTGTGGCTACTGGTTGACTGCAGCAGGATTTGTGATAGTGTGAAATCCTATGTCTTGGAGGGCCTCAAAATTATCAGGGTATTTAATCACGGGCTGGGCATGTCTGGGCTGTATTTATGTGTATCACCATCAGAGGGTCACTTGGGCAAGGCGCTGAGATAATGGAAAGAAAAAGGGCTTGGAAAATAAGGCAATAAATCCTCGCGTTGAGCTTTTAAATGTACAGAACTGCTTGGGAAACACCGGTAGCCAACTAATGCATCTCGCCGTGATTAATCTGCATTTTAGAGGGTGAATATTTTGGTTCAGGTAGGAGTTGGAGTTGCCTCTGTGACATTGATACAGGCCAGATGAAAAGTTGGCTTAGTTGCACTGAAAGGTGGGTCAGGAATCCACAGGAGAAATCCACATGAGCTCACATTATTTGGAGATTTCTATTTCCCAAGCCCAAATATATTATAAAAACAGTCCCTCCTGCGGAATTGTCCTGGTTCCAGATCCCCCAGAAAACCTGCTGAAAGCTTTCAGGAGTCTGAAAATCAAAAGATGTTTTAGTTAAACATTTAGCAAAACCTTGTTTGTGTTGTAAGGAGGTTTGAAAAACAATTCTTGAAGCAATTCCAACATTTCCCAGGCCTCAATATAGATTATTTTTTCTTCTTTTCTATATTTTCACACAATTATTCTCTTAGGTTTTGGGGGGGGGGGGGGGGGTTGTATTTTTCTTTTTAAATAAATGTAGTGATTAATTTCACTTTTCAAAACTATTTTTTTATGAAGTTTCAATAAATCCAAATTTCAGGAAGCGAAACACCTTGATAACTACTTGGAGAACATTTTTAATAGCATCGCTAACAAAGCTATAAAAGTTTTACTAAGACAAATTTTTCCTGCCATCCCTCATACACCTTCCTCCTGCCAATAGTTACAACTATGAGTTGCAAAATCAGGCAGGGATGAAAACATCAGGGCCAAAGATGAAAAGCAGATGGCACATTTCATTATTTGCTAATTCCGTACATATATTGGACATACAGGCGGGGATTCATCTGCCCTATTTTATTTTTTTTTTCCCAGAAATCCAAGTTTGGGTGATTCACCTCCACTGATGCCACATTTGATTATTTGCTAATTCCGTACATATATTGGACATACAGGCGACGATTCATCTGCCCTTTTTTATTTTCCCAGAAATCCAAGTTTGGGTGATTCACCTCCACTGATGGCACATTTCATTATTTGCTAATTCCATACATATATTGGACATACAGGCGGGGATTCATCTACCCTATTTTTATTTCCCCAAAAATCCAAGTTTGGGTGATTCACCTCCACTGATGGCACAGATTTAGAGTGAATAGGTCAGGCTTGGATGTGTAAAAGGGGCGTAAATCCAAATTTTGGGTGTTTCAGCATTCTCTGTTCCTCCATCCGCAACAACCAAAAAAAATTCTGCTTTACCTCTAAGGAACTATGCCCCAAAATTAATTTTACCCCATATTCAAGTCCAGTACACGCCCATGAAGAACTAAATGAAAAACTTACCCTTGACCTGGTCAAATGTTTTAAACACCTGCATTAAAAAAATAAAGCATTAAAATTTCTTTCTCCGTGTTTTCTAATTCCCCAAACATCTTCCTTGCTGTCCTAGGAGCCACATCTTGTCTGCTCTGATGGCTGGAGTGTTGTTCCTCTGAACAAACCCCTTGCAGGACTTGCTCCAAGGCATATCCTGATTGGTTTATCAAAACCTTTGGAATTTTGGAGCAGGGACTGCTGCATTTCAGAGGCTGACTGGAGGAGATGATCCCGGAATGCCAAAGGAGAAGCTTTTTGGATGTGTCACCAAAAAAAGCAGGAGAACTGCCTTCAATTCCCACCCCAGTCCCGAGGGTTTGGAGCTGCCGTGCCACACCAGGCCTGGACAAAAAGAGCGTGAACAAGGGACAATTCTTTGTCCCTTTTTTTCGGGATATAGCTGAGCAGGGAAAAGAAGGAAAGGCTGCATGGGGCTGAATAAAAATTCAAATCTTTATTTGAATGCTTAGGGAATCCACCTGAAAATCTTGGGCAAGGAAAGAGCTGTAGACTCCTTGGCTTCCACAATAAACAGCTCATCAGTGTCAGCTGATGTTTGTTTCAAACTGACAAAAATTTGACTGATTTAGGACAGAAAAATGTTCCAGTCTCTGTCAACCAAAACTGACACACCTGATTTCTCCCACGTTATCTGTCTTTCTATCTGTCTGCCTCCGATGTGCTGAATCATTACTTTTGCATGGAAAGCAGAGTATTCTCCTTGAAACTTGCACTCTCTGTTTAAAAAAAAAAAAAAACAAAACTTAAAAAAGTCATGGAAAATGTAGCCGTAGTACTGGGAACTGCTGCGCCAGATTCCCACTTGGCCTGGATCTCTATACCTCTGCTGACCTCAATAATAATTTCACTTGAGGGCAAGCAAAGAACTCGGTGTTCAGTCACAGAGCGACTGCAGCTGATCTGCTGAATAAATCAGAGCACACCAACCAGTTGCTCCTCAAATTCCCAGTAGCCCATGGCCAATGGATTACTCCCATGCAGTGGCACAGCAATTTAATTGGAATCTTGCATTATTCCTGCTGGTGCCATTATTTTTAAAGGGTTTGGCTTTTTTCCAGGGGTCTATGCCAAGTTGCTCAATACCGTCACTGGCATCAGACCGAAGCTATTAAGTTTTTCCCGATGTGAGCATGAGCTACAAATGTGGATTATTTCAGGGGAAAAAAAGTGAAAACCCACCCCTTTACAGGCCCTTGGTTTTCAGCAGGGACAGCTTAGAATTTATCCTATCACCGAGAAATCCACGAGCCCTCTCGATATCCCAGATTTATGTCCTGACTTTGCTGAACAACACGAATGAGATTTGCCCTGTTTTGCCTTCTCTCAGTCCTGCAGGTACCTGCGAACCTCCCAGCTCTTCATGAACTGAAGTTAACAGAAACTTTATCCGTATTTTCCACAGCCAGGTGCCATTTTCCAAAGAGAGGGGAAACAGCAGAGCACCTTCAAGGCAGTTCTTTCACGAAGGCACAGGAAAAGAGGTGGCATCACTCACTCCCCAGCCTTGCCCAGCTTTTCCATGGTTTCTGTGCTTCCAGAGGATAGTGGTGCTGTGCAGACTGCGCTTGGAAGTGCTAATAAATATTCCACTTGTCTGCTTTTTGCTGAATAATGGAATATTTCACGTTCAGTTGGAGTCAGGAGTGGATTTGGGGCAGAGAGGGAGGCAGAGGGGGTGTGGGATTGAATTGCTTTCCCTGGTGGGACCAGGGTTTAGTTTTGTGGGGTTTTTTGCTGTCACAGCTCTGAAAGACAGAGGGAGGAGAAACGAGGAGTGGGGCAACGTGAGGGAAAGACAAGAAATATTTCTGTGCTGATGCTGATTAGCTGATACGCAGAGGAAAGAGAGAGAAAGAGAGAGGAGCACGTTAACAAATCTCTATTTAAATCCCAACTTCCAAGTGAAAATGTGTTGGCTCCTTCTAAATCCCTGCAGAGATTTGGAGACATCGAAGCCAGCAGACACCCTATGATCATCCACCCTGACCTTTCTTAACTCAGTCTCGAAACTTTACCCAGTGATTCCTGGAATGGAAGGAATTATCCCCACTATGTGCGTGCATTTCTAAGATGCAGCTTTAATAAACTGATGATGGGGATCAGATTCCCGGCGATGCCATGGGCTGGTTCCTGTGCTTCTCTGCAGGAATGCAACCAACGACTTGTGGTTGAGTTAAAGCACATTTATCCCTCCTTCCTGCAACTCCTCCTAATTCTGCCTCTGCTGACAGAGCTGCCTGGTCCTCGCAGGCTCAGGGAGATTCATGTCCCCATGAATCACGGAGCAGAGCGAGAGCTGCGCTGCAAAGATTTCCCAGCTCTTCCCTGAGCTGAGCAGGTCAAGGTTGACCAATTTTTCTCTTGGCAAAATGAAAGCTTCAGCCACAGGAATTCAGGGCTCTGTGCTGGAGGTCCCCTGGGATGCCATGCCTTGGATATGTGAGGATTTGCATTCTGGAGTGGTTTAAAGCCCCAGATAATCTTGTCTCATGCTCCAAAGACAAGGGTAGGTCCATGCATATCCTGAAGGATGATCCAGGGATGAAGGTTGGTCACAAACCACAGCCCTCAGCCCATGGAGCATTTTACAGAAGATGAACTCCCTGTCTTATCTATTCCACTCCTTGTTTCCTGGTCAGTCTATTTTGAAATGACAGCTCCACTTTCCCCGAAAACGTCTCCTTCAGCTCCCCTGAAATATCATCAAGCAGAAAATTAAAATGTGACCATTTAGCCAAGACTTCCCACCAGAGCAGCAGCTGCAGAATTCCCAGTGCTGGGAAAAAAGAAGCCCCAGCTCGGCTGCACTGAAAAAACATTAACAGAGGCTGGATGATTTGTGGGTGCAGAGAATCCAGCACATCGTGAGGGGCCTGAGCTCTGCAGGGGAAACTCTGAGCACAGCGAAGATAAAATCATGGTCTTGTATCTTGCTCATCACTGCCTGAAAGCCATGCTCATGTCCCTGTCTGGGGTTTTCCAGATGAAATATGGGATCAGTCCGCTTTTGTCTGTCCTTGTCTCACATGTTAAATCGTGGAGCAGGGGACTCAGCCCTCCTGAATGTGTAAAACAACAAAATTGGGATTAAAAGGACAAGTTGTGGTTCTATTCCCTGGCACGATTTTCACCTCTTGGTGAAAATCCCTGCCCTTTCTACTCACCAGATTCTCCCATTTTCTTTGCATAAAAACTGTTTTCCTGCCCTTCCTAGTGGACATCACCTGTCCAATAACCATGGGATCTGGAGGGGACTTTTCAGTCTTAGCTGGTCACTCTTGGCTTTATTTTTAAATAATAGAATTTAAGAATATAATTATATTCTTGAATAAAGCCTTAAAGAGATTAAGATTCAGGCTTTATTCTTAATCTGAGGGAAAAAGAGACACTTCCAGAAAGGAAGAATCACGCTTCAGGGATGCATCTCCAACTCCACACACCATCAGCAGAACCTTGATGAGATGAATAATTAGTCAGATGAGATGAATTTGACATTTAGGATCCATTTCCCAACAGAAATCAAGGACGTGTTTCACATTCAGCATTGCATACTGGATATTTGCAGAAATACTGGCTTTTGACCATTTTCTAGCTTAAGGAAAATGGCTTTCATCATTCCAGAACAACTTAATTCTCCCAAAATCAGAAAGAATTTAGATTTCTTTTTCTTCCCAAGTTCTCGCTTTTAACTGATTAGTGAAGAATAATAATTTCTCATTCTTTGATTTGCTGTCTTCTCACTTACCAGTTTCTAGTCAGGATTGGCAGCCGCAAATCCCACCTTTATTTAACATTGGGCCTGTCCTGTGAAAGCTCCTTCTCTCTAATTCTGGTTAGAGAGAGAGAGAGACAGAGGGACAACATTTATCTGATTAATTTCTGATTAATTAGGAACCATTAATCTGAGCCTTCTCCATGTGCACCAATATTTACCCTTTTCAATTTCATGGCTCCTGTGTGTGTTCCCCATACATGGTTACAATTAATAACATGATTTTTTTTTTTTTTAATTGCTATAATTTGCCTGGGGAAAGGAAGTCTCTCAAGTGTGGAGTTCCAGCTCTGTAAGTCTCCTGAAAGAAGAAGGGGGGGCTCCAGGTCCACCAAGGACATTTGTGTGGACTGTGCCGAGGTAGATTCCTGCAGGAAAAGCTCCCAGGGATCAGATCCTCAGCTGATGGGAACCACAAGTTCTTCCCCCTGTCCAAATCCCATTTTACATCATCTGCTCCTACCAGATCACTGTAAGATTGACAGCTGATTTTATCACTGCAGATTGGCAGATAATTTTATCACTGAATTTTGGCACTTGATTTTATCACTGAATTTTGGAAGTTGATTTTATCACTGAATTTTGGCAGTTGATTTTATCACTGCTTTAGAGCAGGAGATAACATTTGCTCGAGTCATTGCAATATTTTATCCTCTCCACAAAGGGGATGTCAACTGAAACAATTTAAATGCTATCAAAATGTCTGTATTCCACAAAGCAAAATAATCCTGCTCAGTGCTCCCCCTGTGTTGCAGCCTTTTCACGTGGATATCATTTGGATCCCATCCTGAGCTTCAGGTGACTCGGGAGAGGAAAAGGTGCAGAGAAATTTATCTGGGAAAGCTGAGAGCAAAGAGCAGTGACTTTGACAATTCCAATTAGGAATTCAGAGGCTGAGGTGCAAGAGGGGTTGTCAGTCTAGAGGAGATGAATTATTGAGCTCGTGGAGGTGAAATGGAATAATAAATGTAATTTATCCATGGATCCACAGCCTTCCTGAGGTGGATCCTTGAGGACTGCTCATCCCCAGGGCATCCACGCACACCTCCCACTGCAGAGATGCTTTTAGGACTCCGAGTGCTGCGATCAACCCATCCCTCCTTCGGCCACCACCTCTCCTCCCCTCCCCTCAGAGGGCCAACGTTCTGTGTTTTATCCCTTCCAGCCCTCGTTTCTTTCTTCGGAAAGAACAAGCTCTCTTTGTCTGGGGCTGCTGCAGGTCGCACTGGGCGGGAGCGGTGGGGGATTCTCTGCCAGGGTCCCTGGGGCAGAGCCCACCGCGGATTCCTGCGCACACCGCGTCCCCCGGGGTCACAGAGATCCCACAAAGCCAGGCAGCCCCGTGTTATGGGAGCTGGCCCCGTGGCCATGCCAAGATTCTGGATTTCCTGGCGCTCTCAGGCTCTTCGGACCATGGGGATTATACATTGCACAAGGTATCGGATGCCAGAGTGACTTCTGAAAAAAGCGCACGGGAAACAAATCGAAATGACCTCTTCAGAAAGGATCCTATGGATGTGTTTTTAACAATAACAGAGCAGGAAACTTTGCCGCCTTAGACATTTACCCAGCTTCTCTGCCTGCTGGCATTCCTCAAGCACACTTGGCCACACGCTGGGCCACGGAGGGCCGGGATCCTCTCGGATTTCACGAACCGAGCAAGGTCAGCCCAGGGCAGAGGTTGGATGAGATTCCTCGCAGTGAAACCCCCACTGCCCATCAAAAATGGTGCTGTTCCATCCATTGGCCGTGAACTTTGTTTCAGTCCCAGGTTATTCCGGAGCTGGGAACAGCTGGAGTTGTTCTTCTGCACAGTGGGTCCAACCCATGTCCTTCTCACTGTGTCCGAGACTTGGTACAATTTGCACAACACTGGAATTTTCCCCCAAAATGGCCCTGCCAAAGTAATTTTTAACTGACAACCCACCACTCTACAATGGATTTGATAAATAAAATGCTGCACAAGGTATCCCTCTTAGTGATTTCCCTTTTCCAGAGAGAGTTTCCCAGCCAGCAAAATCCTTGCACACTTGCCCTGCTTCCAGCATGAGCAGTGCTGTCAAACTCAGCTCAGAATTTGACCCAGGCAACACCCACACAGATATTTCAGGAGTTCAACTGTGTCCAGTGCGATTCAAGCAGCAAAAATACAGATATTTATGGTGCAAAAATCTACCTGAGCTTGTAGCTCTCAGCTCTGCTTGCAGTCAATTAAAAAGATGTCTTTGGATCTAAGTCAGGAGATCTGGTGAATGCAGCGACTTTAAATGAATAAAATGGGGCTGTTGCATCGACTGGCCAAGAAAAATGGCTCAATAAATTCAGTAAGTTCATTTTGGGGACTCTGCATCATTTTTAGGAGCCCTGAAGTCAGTTTTAACATAATCTCAAGCCTTCAGGCTGTGGGCCGATGAACATTTCTCCGTCCCGTGCCATTGATTCTCCCCAAAGTCACCAAAAGCTCAGAACATGAAAAAGAATTAACTCCTGATCTGGGGTTTAGCAGGGAAAACAAACCAAACGAGACTGGAAATACAAATGGCTGTAAACAAGACTCTCCACCTGCCCCCGCCGGTGCCAGTGGCCTGAGGAACCTCCGTGCCCAGGCTTGTTTTCATTCCAGGAACTGTCAGCAGCATCCTGGATTGCGAATTATTCCACACAGTCACGTCTGGCACCCTGGGGAATTTGTCTTTGTCACGCTGGGACCCTGCAGTCCCCAGAGCTCTCAGCCAGATCCCTGCTTTCCCTCCAGGCTCCTTCTGGCCATGTCTGTATCTCATTCTCTCCCTGCCCTCCACAAATGGCTTTTTCCTAGGAATGCTTTGCTGCCTTCAGGAGGGTTATAATTTCCATTTCCTCTCCCTGGCCCAAAGGGGAGCATCCGATACAAGACAAACAAGCAGAGTTGTCTCCTGCTGCTCAGCTGTAATTTTTGTAAAGAACTGTCAATTATAGCACATCTATATTTCCATTCCCCCCCCCTCCTTTTTTTAATAAAAAAGTTCATTTTCCAGCTGTTCTGTTCCCTTGAATGGATTTACTTTAAGGCTGGTGCCTGACATTAACAGTGCAAGGGAGAGAAGGGAAGCTGTAGCTCCTAAGGGACATAATTGCAGTCACCTTGAGTCAGCCCAGGCTGATGGTGATCAGGATTTCAGTCTCCAAATCTGTCCAAATTTTGTTCAAGGCCAGAATTCTCATGCCTTCCTTGGAAGAACACAGGGAAGTTCAAGACCTCATTGAAAGAGTCAGGATTATGAAGGCACCTCGAGCCATCTCAGTATTGAACCACTCCCAAGTCGTGTTGAAAAACAAACATAAAATAAAGATCCAGATTTTCCTTTATCCTCAGAGACAGTGAGGAATCCCATAAAATGGGCATGAGGAAACACATGGAGACTGGTTCCAAGTGGCAATTTTGGCTGGAATTGCTGGAATTGGACTAGAGATAGTGAAATTATGATACCTGCAAAGACCTGTGGCAGCAGCGAGGGAAAAGCTGGTTGCTACAGCAGTGATGTGTGTTATGCCAAACCCTGTATCCTTGATAGAGAGTGCAGGGAAGGGCACGGATCTGGGAAAGGGAGAGATGTGGGAAGCCAGATGAAAAGTTTTATTAGGTGATTATTAAACTCTTCTGCAGTGCCAAGCGCAGCGCAAGGCTGCCAGCTCGTCTCGCTGCAAACCCAAAATTAAAATAATGAGAGGGGCCCTAGTCATGGGCTGGGTGGTGGCTGATTTTCTATCTGGGCTGCGTAAAAAGCTGCACCTCCCTCATCAATCTGAGGGAGAAACTTGGAGATGGCAGAGAAGCTTCCCCCGAGGACAATGAATCTGTGTCTGAGAAGGGAGATGTGGTTCCTTCTTAGATGCAGACATCTAATCTGGTAATGAAAAGTGTGGTAAGAACCTAAACCATCCATCAGTCAGGGCTACCAGAATCTGGCACCTTTCCCAGGGAATGGAGTAAGATGGGGCTCTTGACCACCTACTCATGGAGCCGAATTCTTTTGTCGTGACTGCTTCATTCCATAGACATGGGGACGGCATCCAGGAGCTCTGGAGAGTAGGTGGTTGGAATGATTCACGGCTGTCACACCACGAAATCCCATCTGGGGCACCTTCGTCCTCTTCGTGCACTTTAACAGGTGAGCTAAATGCAATCCACTCTTCATGCGTGACGTCCAGACATCGCCCATGGAAAGAGAAAGGGATTTATGGAATCACAGAATGGTTTGGGGTGGAAAGAACCTGAAAAATGATCTAGTTCCAACACTGTGCCATGGGCAGGGACACCTTCCACTAGACCAGTTTGTTCCAAGCCATATCCAGCCTGGTTCTGAACACTTCCAGCTGGGGCAGGTGTCAAGACCATCAGTCGTAAACAGGGATTCCCAATGTTTGCATCCAGACCGAAGAGCCACCACAAAGAGCACACAGAATTTGATTAAAAGAGAGCCAGACCCTTGTTCAGCAAAGCATTTTATGCCACATTTTGAACCTAACTGTGGCTGCTGGGTCACACTCAGTGCTCGGCAGTGGCTTGTCAGAATGGGGTCTGAGATCAGACAAGTGTGCTGTCACTCTGCAGGGATGTGACCCAGGAGACTGATCCCGAGACATTTGGGGTGGATGCACTCACCCATCCATCTGAGAACATTGTACAGAGCAGGGTGAGACCTTCTTCAGTGTGGAAATCATCCCCCAAAAGAGCTGGGACAAGGTTCCCTTTCTCTGACCCCACCAACCTTAGGATTCTCCACACCGCGACCAACCCAATTTTAAGTAACACCAACAACACACCCCTGCCTATGTCACATCTCTGGGGACATTTCTGCTGTTTTAACTGAATTTCTTTGCTGCAGGAAGATTTCTCCACACCAAGCTTTCACTTGCCTCAGCCTCCTGTTCATCTCATTACCCTGGTGGTGGTGACTTTCTCACATCCTTGGACCAGGTCCAGGGACACGAGAAGGTCACCGTCACCTCACCAGGCTGGCACCGAGAAGGCAACACAAGCCACACTTCCTTGACCTATGATGTCCACCCATGTGAGCACAAGTGTTCTGTGGGATGTGTGAACTGGCTTTAGGATCGGGAGGCAGATTTCCATGCCTAGAACAGGCAGTCCTGGTAATTCTCCAGGAGATGAAAGGCAGGAATATATAGCGCTGAGCGGAAAGGCAGAGCCGTTCTTCGGGAACTGCGTGGGGCTGACGTAATGTTCTGTGCCGTGATATTCCCAGTAGGAACATCTGAGTTTGGGTCACAGGTTTGCAGGGAGCCATCTTGTTAACGTCATGGCAGCTCGGAGCAATCCAGCCTCCGTTTTTCCACTGCGTGTGTGTGTGTGTGTGTGTGAGTGTGTGAATCCGTGCGGTTTCGCCTGCGAGCACGGAATCAGCGTGCCTGGTGCTGCCCTTCCTGAAATCCCTGCTTTGCCTTGGGCCCTTCCCAGCAAACTCTTGGCTCGCCATTAGCGCCTCTGCTAAGCTGCGCCTGCGCAGTTCGTAGCTGGACAAGTTTGTGGGGTGGATGGAGAAAGAGACCTCAGGGCTTCAGCACTTGCAAATCCCACAGCAAGTTCCTATCTACTCCCACTCCTGCAGGAACTCCATGGAAACGAGCTCAAACTGTGCAAATTGGCTGCAAAGTGTTTTTCTTGAGTCAGTAACACAATACTTTTTCTTTCTCGACATCAAATATTCACTTCACCCCCAAACAGCCCTTGCCAGCTCCCAATGTGATAAGCAATTAGTTTGGTTAAGGCTTCTTTTTTTAGGAGCTAAAGCCGTGGGAGTTGCTGGTCTTGGAGGAGATGTGAAATCTGCTCTTTCCCCATCCAGACCGTTCGTGCGGAACTCCACCACCTCACCTCCTGGACGTGGAGAGCCGAGGCAGCTGTTGGGCATGAAAAGCCTCTGGAACCTGCCTTGCCTCAGAAGCCTGTTCTGCTTCGAAGGAATTTCTACTCCTGATCTTTGCATCAGGAAAAGATTTGGGTTGTCAGGTCGTTTGGACCCAAATCTACAAAGCACTTTTCTGTGAAGCCCGAACTCTGCGGATCTGTTTTCACCGAGATTCAAAATATCTGTTTCACAAGAAAAGTGAAAAATAAATTGTCAAAATACGCTGTGAGTCAGAAATCTGAGGGCCACGAAGATGACCTGAGGGTTGGAGCACCTCAGCTGTAAAGAGGGAAGGGAAGGTTTGGGAAGGTTTGGGAAGGTTTGGGAAGGTTTGGGAAGGTTTGGGAAGGGAAGGTTTGGGAAGGTTTGGGAAGGTTTGGGAAGGTTTGGGAAGGTTTGGGAAGGTTTGGGAAGGTTTGGGAAGGTTTGGGAAGGGAAGGGAAGGGAAGGGAAGGGAAGGGAAGGGAAGGGAAGGGAAGGGAAGGGAAGGGAAGGGAAGGGAAGGGAAGGGAAGGGAAGGGAAGGGAAGGGAAGGGAAGGGAAGGGAAGGGAAGGGAAGGAGCAATTCCAGCTATAGCACTGAATAAACTGCAAAGCCAAATGGAACATCAAGGAAAAGAGCAAACAAAAGTATTAGGGCAGGTCAGCAGCGTCAATGGAGACATTATTTCCTCCATTATTCTGCCTCTAGGCAGAAAAACAAATCAAAAATTATGAAAGTCGTGTCAGCAGCAAAAAGTTGGCAGGAGCCAGTGCCTGCACGGAGTGGTGCTGGGCTGCACAAGAAAAGCTGCTTATCATGTGGAATCACTTACTAAGTCCTCAAATTTGACTCCCTCCCTCCTACTAGAGCAGCCTTTCCCTCAGCTGAAGGGGTGACAGTCGCATGATGCTTTTTTTTTCCCTACAGACTCCAAGATTCTCCATTTTGGATGCAAAATTTGGTGCATCTAATCTGAATCGGGGAGGTCCTGTCAGGAGCAGACTCATTTATCCCTTCATTGACAAAGCACAGAAAGCATCAAAATAAATGGGACAAAGGAAAACCAAGTGGTTTGGGGGGAAAGTCCCTGAACTGGGAATTCTTGTGTGGCATTGGGCAGGTCTTTCACACTTTTCGGGAGTTACTCTGACTGTACCTCACTCCTCGACACAGACATGAGGAATAAAGGCATTTCCATTTGTTTGGACAGCAAGGTTTGAATGCAGATGAGCTCCCACATGCTCTCCTGGATAAAACATTGATTTTTCTAGGAGACAGCAGTTATTTGGTCGTGTTCAGGGCCAGCATCCATTTTTTCCCAACACCCTTTTTTCCGCCTGGCCAGGAGTCTCCCACTGCTCTCCTGCCCCCGGTGCTCACGTTCCTCTTGTTCATTCCTATCAGATAAAGCAACTTTTCCTTAAGGCTGGAAAATCTTTGTGAACGTTTTACTTCATGGCTCGGGTTCGGCTCGGCTGAAAAATTTGAGGCCATATCCTCATGTCATATAAAACAGGATTCAGGCCAGGTTCCAGCAGGGAAGGATCCAAACCCCCCTGGCAAGGACTGCTCGGATGGACCCGCGAGGGTTAAGGTCTGCCACGCTGCCCTTTTAACATCATCCCTAACGAAAGGAGAGCACGGAAAGGGAGACAGAGATTTTCAGAGGGAGTAGAAATACAATTCCAATCCAAGGCTTGCAGCAGAGCCATTCCCAAGCCTCAGCCATCAATAAATGCACCTTTAACTTTGCCTCCTGGCCCCGCTATCCCCTCCACACAGTGCTTTAATTACTTGGTGCCTAAGAAGCATTTGGGACAGCGAGGTCTGTCACCCCTTAAGCTGCCTGCCCGACTCTTCATTTCACGAACCAGATACACACAGCTCCTTCAGCCAATGGCAGCCTGGTCACACAAGTATTATGTTTTTCCTCTCGCTGTCTACTGTTTCACCACTGTAGGAATTACACAGCCAAGAGCCCGGGAGGAATAATGGCTCTATTCATTTCCCCCTGGGACTAATTCTTACACATGGCAAGCACTGTGATGGGGCAAATTAGCTTCTTATTTCATTGGGAGGCTTAAAGCCATAAGCTCATTTTGTTGTTGTTTACGGGATAGCTCACGGCAGGACGGTGCAAGCCTGTACATTGCTGCCGGCAGGGACGGAGGCAAATCCTGTGCCAGCGGAGCTCAGAGGGGAGCGAAGGGGATGCTAGGAGGACCCTGTCACTGCTGAGCCCCAGCTCGGGCCGTGCTGAGCTCTGGAGCCAGAGCAAAGCTCTCTGGCTGCCGGGGCTCCCAGTCAGGTGCTGAGAGCAGCAGGAGGCTTAGCGCCGCGGCAATCCAGGATCACGGCCGTGGCGCTTTGGGAAATCGGGATTTGCGAGTGTTTCTGGGGAGAGGTGGTAGAAAAACAAGCACTGTTTCCATTGCTTGTGCCACAGAGGGAAACGGGGAGATCCTTATTTACCTGAAAGGCCGGCAAAGAGATGGATCCATGAATGTTTTCTTTCACAGTCATTTTCCTCTCGAGACAGCTGCTGTTCCAGGACAACAGCAGATCCTTGGAAAGGGAAGGACATCGTTTTCCCTGTGGTCATCACCGTGTGGCTGCGATTACCCACTGAGCGAGGGCCGCGTGTGCCACCGAGCCTTTCCCGGATGGCATTTCCAGACGGGAAATTCCAGACGGAGCCTTCCCGTACATCACTTGTCTAATTTTCCAAACAGAAAGGAGAGTCACGGATCCCCAGCTCTGAGTGAATCAGCATCTCCCTGGAGATTTCAGACACCAGTCCCCAGTCTGGCCCATAATGGCACTTTTTAAGGAATTCGTGTTCAAAGTCTCTTCTCATTATTAGTGATGCACGATGAGGAGCAATAGAAAACGTTGGACGAGGTTTTATTTGTTGGCAAAAGCCCTTGCAGAAGTGTCTCAGGGAGAAATTGTCAGTGCAACAAGCAACCATTATCCTTTAGTCCTCATTCCTCATCCCTGGGAGTGCCCAAGGCCAGGCTGGACGGGGCTTGGAGCAACCTGGGATGGAGAAAGGTGTCCTTGGGTGGGACAATTTGATCCAACCCAAACCCTAGAATTCAGCGATGTTATTAAGAGTTGTTTTCCTTTAACTGCTGGTCAGGATAAAGGATTTATTTTCTGCAGTGTCTCAGAGATCATAAGGATGTGCAACCTCTCCTTGGAGAAGCTTAAGCAGAGTGATTTTAGTTAATCCTGAGACGGTTCCAAATGCGTGACAGACTCCAGCTTCAGGTTCCCTGTCCTTTCTAGTGTTTATCCATCTTTACTGGCCTGTTTTGGGGGATGAATTGCACTCCAGATGTTCCCTCTTGTATTGACTCATCCCTTGATTATTATGAAAACGTTTCATTATAAATGAGGTGTCCTGCCCAGACCTACAGATGATCTCCACCTCCCTTCAGGCACCCTCACGTACTGGGAATGCTTTTTTCCCTTCCCACCATGCTCTTGATGCCCTTTCCATGCCCACCAGACACCTCAGGTCACAGCTCCACGCTCCTGACACCCATGGAAATTCCTCTTCCTTAGGATACACTTTGGCTGCACCTGAGATGTTCCTCTAGGTCTGAATAAAAAAACGAACTTTTCTTTTCTGAAATATTCAAAAAGAAAATCACTGTTGGCAACATGAAAATAACCTGAAAGCAGTTTTGTGAGGAAAGAGGACACAAAAAGTTCGGATTAAATGGAAAGCTCTCACAAGTATGAGACAGATAAGGCCTATAATAATAATTTAAGAAATTATGATGATTTTTACAGCATATGAAACTGTCCTCAAAATGGAAAGTCACGACGACATGAAAATTGGTAATTCTGTTTTCTGACAAAGGTTAACCCAGAATGTTTCCATCCCACAAAATGCTACATTTACATATGCCCAGACACTCACATATGTTTGCAAAATGCAGCCTGCTCCAGACACAGCTTTTTTTCTGTAAGTGAAAAAAAAAAAAGATCCAAATATCAACCCTATTTTCAACACAGAACTGTCTCTTCAGGAAGCTGCCGGCCGTGAATGAAGACAGTGGTAGAAAAGCAAACCTCGTTGTTCTGTAAAGCCACCAGGGCCTGAGGTGATGTTCCAGATGCTGTAAACTCCTCCAGACCTCCAGCCACTGGAAGTACGGAAAATGTGAGGAACGTGTGGAGCTACAGCTTCTCCACAGCTCTTCTAGATGCATCCAGCACCAGCACCTTGGTTTTGGAGGGAAAACAACCTACCTGTTCCTCAAACTCACTTTTTTTGGTCCCGTTGTGCAAGTGGGATGTGTTTTTTGAGCCATCCTGAGCTCGGCACCATCCTGCTGGAAGTCCCTGATGCTTTTCCTGCTGTGGCAGGTTTGCCCTTGGATCTGTGGAAGGATCTTGGTCTGTGCTGTAGGGAGAGCACCTCCACTTTCATCCAAGAGAGGAAAAGAATGAGAGGGGAGGAGAGGAGAGGAGAGGAGAGGAGAGGAGAGGAGAGGAGAGGAGAGGAGAGGAGAGGAGAGGAGAGGAGAGGAGAGGAGAGGAGAGGAGAGGAGAGGAGAGGAGAGGAGAGGAGAGGAGAGGAGAGGAGAGGAGAGGAGAGGAGAGGAAGGACAAGGACATGAAGAAGGAGAAGAAGAAGTACAAGGAGGAAGAGAAGGAGAAGGAGAAGGAGAAGGAGAAGGAGAAGGAGAAGGAGAAGGAGAAGGAGAAGGAGAAGGAGAAGGAGAAGGAGAAGGAGAAGGAGAAGGAGAAGGAGAAGGAGAAGGAGAAGGAGGGGACAAGGAGGAGAAGGAGGAGAAGGAGTAGAAGGAGGAGAAGGAGGAATAAAATCCCCACATGTCGATTGTGTTGAATCACAAAGCCAGCATCACGCTGTGCTGGAAATTCCTCCCTCACCTCATGCCTCCCCTCCTGGCTTTCTGTGCTCCCTTGGAGCCAGTGGTTACTGGAACCACCAACTCCTGCATTTCATCGGGCCAAGTCCTCTCCTGTGTCCACCACCACCGAGCCCCAAGCCCTGGAGGGGAAAGCCCAGGCTAGAAAAGCCCTGCAGACCTCTGCCGAAAGCCCAAGTCAGCAACATTTGCAGGAGACCTCCCCACCTCGCTGCACGAATGATTCCTGCGGTGGCCTCGTGGCTGCTTTTACGAGCAGCAGAGAAAGGGGAGGAGGAGAGAGGAGGCAGCGACGTTGAATGACAAAATCACAGCTGGCTCTGGCAGGGCATTTCCTTATATAAGTGGAGCAGAGGGATCATTTCCTACGCCCCTGTGGCCAAAGGAATGCGGGAGCACAGGGGGAAACGGATCCTGATGGAGCTGGGAACACGCGTGGGCTGATCCAGCCACTGCCAGGGAATGAAGGAGCTGCTCCAGAGCTTCCCGAGCTCCCGTCCAGGAGATTAAACCATTCACTCCGGGGTTTGCAGGGAAAAGCCCGGGGGAGCCAGCCAAAGGCACAGTGCTTTAAGCAGGCGAGGAGTTCAACTCAGGATTCCTTGTTCAGGGAAGAGAAGCGAACCAAAATAAAGTCAAATTCCTGCATCTGTAAAACAAAAGTCTCCATGTTTCTCCAGATTCCAGAGTGAAGTGCTTGTATTGCAATGCTACTTGCTGTGCTATTTTATTTTTCCAAATCTTTCTCTCTCCCCTCCTAACCTTTCTCACTGAGGTCTCTAAAGCTGAATTGCTGTTATTACCTCTCCCTGTCATGCCCGGTGTCCCTAGTGAATTGAATTATAAATATATAAAGTGATAAAATAAATATTAGCAGACTGACCAGCATCTATTTTCCTCCTTAGGGCAAGAAAAGAGATTTATCAGCACTTAACTCCCCAGAAGTGCATGCCCAGGTGTAGTTGCACTGTTTTAGAAATCTTTCTCCTCTTTCTCAGGGAGAATAGAGATAAGCTGTATTTTTTGTACTTTCTTTCTTTTCTTGTACTTTCTTAATCTCTGTGTTTGGTACTAGGTGTTGTATAGCTGTGACCAATGGTTTTAGGAGGTGGATTCCCTGCTGACCAATAGTTGCTAGATTATTAATGGATATATAAAGAAGTTTCTGTAAATAAAGTTTCTCTTTTCGCCATCTTGGGTCCTCCTGCCTGCTTCCTCTGCCAGCTTCTGTGAATCTCAGGAAATCTAAACCAACACCCAGGCAGGGGCCAACTTACTTGAACCAAACCATTTCCAAAGACCGCTGTAGTAGTCAACCATCTTTCACAATCAGTGCCAAATGGGTGGAGTAACATCTCCCCCAGCTGAAAAAGCACCCTAAAGTAAAGCTGGAGTCTGGAGGTGAAGACAAATCTTCCCTCCTGTTAATGCTGCCAGAGCTCCAGGAGCACTTGGAGCTCTCAGGCACAGGGTGGGACTGTTGGGGTGCCCTGGGCAGGGCCAGGAGTTGGAATGGATGATCTTTGTGGGTCCATTCCAGCTCAGGATATTCCGTGGTTCCATGAAGATTCCTGGTTTTTGAAGAACAGGCAGCAGAGGGGAGGCTGGCTGTACAATTGAGTGATCTCTGGTTAAGGCTCCTTTATCCAAGCACAAATCCCCCTTGCAGAAACCTCCCAGAAAGCTCCTCAGGGCAGGAAAACGATTTATGGTGTCCCTTTTTCCCACTTACAGCCCTAATTGAACACTGATGATCTCCCAACACACCTTCCTGTATCATTTCCATTGATAAGGGTAGACATCACTGGCAAGTCTGGCTTTAGGAAGTTCATCCTAGGAAATTAATTCTCCTTATTAAATTGATAATTTAATTAGGAGGGAAATGAGGTGCTGTGTGCATCTTGCACTGGTCCTGACCCCCTCCCACATGTTTCCTCGTGGAGTTTGCAACATCTGTGCCCTTTGGGGAAAGACAATCTTCTTGCACCCTTCTTCAGGGAGAGGCAGAGTTTTGTTAGATCGGACACAAAGAAGAAACACTAAAACCAAATTTTCTTCGAGGGTGAGACAGGACCAGCAAATTTGAGCTTGGGTTCTGAAGTGCTCTCCTCAGGGGTGATGGGGTGGGAGCAGAGAAATTGCTCCTGATATGGAGTTAGGAGGAACTAATCACAGTAATCTCATAGATCTACCACCAGTCCCTTTTATTTCTACAGGAACCACTGGAAAAAGAATTTAATGAAATTATTGAGGGGAGTATTCATTATACAAAGCTATTTCTTCAGAGAAAGTTTAGATCTCAGCACAAATTCTACCCCCATCTCCCACACTTGGAGCCACAATCATCCCCAGACTCTTTAAATCATCGAATCAGAATCATGGAATGGTTTGGGGTGGAAAAGGCCTTAAAGATCATCCAGTGCCACCCCTGCCATGGGCAGGGACACCTCCCACTGTCCCAGGTTGCTCCAAGCCCTGTCCAGCCTGGCCTTGAACACTTCCAGGGTTGTGGCATCCACAACTGCTCTGGGAAAACCAGTGATAATTTTCTACTACTCAGTGATAATTTCCTATTACTCTGCCTTTGTAAGAGGAGTTGCCACATCAGCAGTGAAGGGCTGTGCATGAAAAAATATAAAACCAGTTTTGGGCAATTTTTTTCCATCCCAGTATGGATAATCCTTCTACATGAGCTTCTGTTCTAAAAACTGCACCCAATCCCAACACATTGCATCTCTCCTGGGAAAGCCTGGAGCACTCAGAGAATTTCATATTCTTGCTGTTTCATGGAATGTCACAGCTGACAGCAAAGCCTGGCCATGCCTGCTGGGGAATAAATGTCCGAGGTAAGGGACACGCAGGATTTCTGCAGTGTTGTATTTCAGCCTATCCAGTCTGGCTGCAGGGGCTGGTCTCAGATCAAGCGAAAATCAAACTGCTCTTTTTTAGTTCCACATTGGGAAAATCCAAATCCCTCTTTTTCTCCTCTGAGCTGAGTTCATGTCCCAGTGATTCCCCCGCTCAGCTCTTTCACCTGGGTTTCAGGGGGAGAAAAGCAAGTTGTTTCCAGAGAAAGGGAATGACAATGGGCGGGCCAGTTTCAAGCTGGGATAGAAATGCAGCTTAATATGCTGTCAAAAATGATTTGAAACAGATCCCTTCGTGCCAGCTGATAAAACTGAAATGTTCTGCTTCAGGCTGAGCCACCGCAGGTTGGAAGCTGACTTTTTAACCTTTTCCCATGGAAAAAAAAAATCAGAAAAACACACTTTTGGGGGGCAAAGTTTAAAAAAAAGTTAATATCGAAGCCTTGCCTTGAAGCAGTTATAAAACTCCTGGAGTGAGGAGAAGCAGCGGAGTGTGGAGCGTTGGTGTCAGAGCGAGAGGACAAGGCAGGGCTCCTGGATGGAACACTGCTGGTCCTGGTGCCTTGGCTGGGACGCCAAAATTCAGCCCCACATCCCAGGAATGGCTTTTAGGAATCATCCACCACAGCCCGGAGTGTCTGCAAGAGCAGCTCACGGCCACCACAGCCCTGTTGTGCACCCAGCTCCTCCACCTGCCTGTCCCCAAAAGGAGGCTGAGCACATCCCCTGTTTGGTTTCTCTTTGACTGATAACTTGTTCCACTTTTGCTCCAACATCAGGGTTTAAGGAGATGATGAAGCTGACAAATTTTTAAGAAAAAGTTAATACTGAAGTCTTGCCTTGAGGCATTTATAAAATCCCTGCTGTGAGGTGAAGCAGTGGAGTGTTGGTGTCAGATTGAGAGGACAAGGCAGGGCTCCTGGATGGGACACTGCTGGTCCTGATGCCTTGGCTGGGACGCCAAAATTCAGCCCCACATCCCAGGAATGGCTTTTAGAATCATCCACCACAGCCTGGAGTGTCTGCAAGAGCAGCTCATGGCCACCACAACCCTGTTGTGCACCCAGCTCCTCCATCGCCCCTTGTGCTGCCCACCCCAAAAGGAGGTGAGCACATCCCCTGTCTGATTTCTCTTAAGCTGTAACTTGTTCTACTTGTGCTCCAACACCGAGATTTGGAAAGAGCTGACCCAGCTGACCTCCAGAGCATCCCCCAGCCCCTGTCCCTGTCCCTGTCCCTGCTCTCCCGTCACAGCCGTGCCTGTCAAGCCCTTGCAGCCGCAGCGCTGGCGGTCCCGCGGGCAGCAGGAGTTTGTATACAAAGCTGTCACCACTCTCAGGAGTGGGTGGATTTTCCAGCTCATCTGTAACCTGAGTGGCACTTCAGCCCCGGGATCTTTCTTCCCAGTGTCAACAGCACGCAGCGGCCGAGCTATCCCCTTACACATTATCTTCGATCAAGTTGATGGGCAGGAGGGAGCAGAGCCAGCAGTCATTGTGACAGGCTGGGTGTTTTTACAGGCACAATGCTTAATGGGCTGGTTAATGTAAAGGATTAGCCCCTTCAGCCCCGGGACATCTGAGAGCGGAGGAAGGGGGTGGTGCTGCTCGGTAAGCCCCGGTAGGAAATGCCAAGATCGGCTCGGAACCAAATAGAAACAAATCAGAAAAAAAAAAATCCTTTATGGTGTCTTAGGGGTGGCATTTTGGGATGCGGATGCTCACGGCACCCAACACAAAGCACTGAGCCCGAATATCGCTGTCTGCAGCCTCCTCGGGAGGGGAAGCAGAGCTGTGACCCCTCCTGTCTGTGACCGGGGGCAGGACCCGAGGGATGGCACAAGGGGAAGGGTTAGGTTGGATTTCAGGGAAAGGCTCTTCCCCCAGAGAGTGCTGGGCACTGCCCAGGCTCCCCAGGGAATGGGCACATTCCCAAGGCTGCAGAGCTCCGGGAGCGTTGGGACAATGCTCTCAGGGATGCCCAGGGTGGGATTTTGGGATGTCTGTGCAGGGCCAGGAGTTGGACTGGATGATCCCTGCGTGTCCCGCCCAGCTCAGGATGTTCTGTGATGCTCTGATTCTCTCTCCACGCTCCGGAGGAGCCGGGAAGGGATGAGAAGGCTGAACAGACTCCTCATCCCCAGCCAAGGGACCGGAGGGGAAGGCAGGGGAAGCTCCCAGCCGTGCCCTGAGACCACCGGGACCGCTCTCCCAAACCTCCTCCCGGCAGGCGATGCCCAGAGCTCCGTCTCTGCTCCGGGGCTCCAAAAAGCAGGAACTGCTGCGTGGAAAGAGGATTTTTGCCACATTTCCCGAGACAGCCCAGCCCCTGGAGCCCCCCGAGGCTCCATCCCCTCCCTGCTGCATCCACCTTGCATTAGGGCAGCTTTATCCGAGGAGCCATCGAGTGCGATTGTATCACCGCTAAGTGCCCGAGCTTATGGGATTTGCGGCCATATGCTCGCATGGCTTATGCGCTGAGAGGCTTAGAAACCCTTCCTCCAAATTCCTCAGGCAGCCTAAAACCTCCTGCCTGACTGGCTCGGCTTACAGCGCCGAGACGGTCCTGGAGAGACCCTCCCCGGGAGAGTTCCAGGGGAAAAGGAAATGGAGAGACCCTCCCCGGGAGAGTTCCAGGGGAAAAGGGAATGGGGAGACCCTCCCCGGGAGAGTTCCAGGGGAAAAGGGAATGGAGAGACCCCAGGAAAGCTGCTCAGTTCCAGGGGAAATGGGAATGGAGAGACCCTTCCCAGGAAATTTGCCGAGTTCCAGGGGAAAAGGGAATGGAGAGACCCTCCCCGGGAAAGCTCCAGGGGAAAAGGAAATGGAGAGACCCTCCCCAGGAAAAGTTCCAGGGGAAAAGGGAATGGAAAGACCCCAGGAAAGCTGCTCAGTTCCAGGGGAAAAGAGAATGGAGAGACCCTTCCCCGGAAAGCTGCGGAGTTCCAGGGGAAAAGGGAATGGAGAGATCCTCCCAGGAAAGTTCCAGGGGAAAAGGGAATGGAGAGACCCTCCCCAGGAAAGCTACTCAGTTCCAGGGGAAATGGGAATGGAGAGACCCTTCCCAGGAAAGCTACTCAGTTCCAGGGGAAATGGGAATGGAGAGACCCTTCCCAGGAAAAGTTCCAGGGGAAAAGGAAATGGAGAGACGTTCCCCAGGAAAGCTGTTGAGTTCCAGAGGAAAAGGGAATGGAGAAACCCTTCCCAGGAAAGCTGCCGAGTTCCAGGGGAAAAGGGAATGGAAAGAGCCTCCCCAGGAAAGTTCTAGGGGAAAAGGGAATGGAGAGACCCCAGGAAAGCTGCACAGTTCCAGGGGTAAAGGGAACGGAGAGATCCCAGGAAAGCTGTTGAGTTCCAGGGGAAAAGGGACTGGAGAGACCCTCCCCAGGAAAGCTGCTGAGTTCCAGAGGAAAAGGGACTGGGAAGTCTGGAATTGTTAGAGTTCCTTGATAACTTCCCAGCGAGGCAGGTAAATCACTCCAAAGGTAGAAACCTGGGGCTGGTTTCCCTCCTGTCGTTAAGGCAGGGAGATACAAATCTGTCTGTGGCCAAAGAGTTTTCAGGTATGGTCTGGCAGATAATTATTTGGGGTTTGCATCAGGCTACTGGGATTTGACCACGTGCTCAGGGTAAATCCTGCAATCTGCACAGCAAAGTGATGTTTAGCATCACTGTGTCTCAGGCTGTGTCTCATGGCACCAAGTGTTCAAAAAAATCGGTTTAAGTTGGTGAAAACTTGTGGAAAAAAATTATTTCCTTCCTTTCTCTCTCTGCCCAAATAGCATCGTAATTTCAGCAGTGAGAAATTAGGAAGCAAAATAGACTTTCTACTTAGCTGCTTTTCTTTTCCTTGTTTCGATATGTTTTAATTTTTATCCCATATTCCGAAGGTGAAGGGGAAAAACACAGGAAAAGATTTGAGAAGCAAGCTGGTGATTTTTCTGTCTTTGGCCAATTCATTTCAGCAGCATCGTGGGACTGCTCTGAAAAATGAAAAAGAGATGGACCTGCACCAGGACTCTTTATCTGAACCTTGGGATTTGATGGCAGCAGGAATTGGAGTGCATGCAGGGGAGCTGATGGAGCCTGGAGCATGATTTTGGAGCTGAAAAAGTACTTTCTATTATTCAATTTATATTATTATTTTATCATGATGACCTATGGTCACCCACCCTTCATTTCTCCGTTGGGGGTCCTTCTCCCTCCATCCCAAACACAATTTAAATTCTGTAGAAAAGCAAAAGTGGTTTCTCCTCCTGGTTCATGTACGTGACAAAAAGATCCAAGTTACCAGAGCTCAATTTTCTGCTGAAGGCAAGGCCCAGCCTTGGCAATTTTCTGTCCATCTGTGCAGAAAGGTTGAGATGTTGCTGTTGTGAAATATGAGTGTGACAGAGAAGTCAAAAAGGAAAGAGATTGTTCTGTTCTCCAGCAGCTTTCAGACAATTAGCCAGGGGCAAAACCCCAATCCATGTCAATAATATATGACTTTAATTTCCATTTTCTGAGAGGAACCCTTTGAATTTGGGACACTGAATGGGCCAGGGGTGGTTCCAGCCCTACCTTAGAGCGAGAGTTCGACATCTGCTGTGTTTCAGGAAATAGGGAATGTTGTAGCGGGCCCAACAAAGAACAAAGTCCTCCCTCAGCCGGGGACTCCAAAAAGTGAAGGAGCTGGAAACATCCCTGGATCAAAGAGCTCAGGGACAAAGCAAGAATTATCATGGTCATTACAGATCAAGGCAGCAAGAGATGAAAGGCTGGATTCTTATATGGACAGAAATATAAATGTGTGCCCTATTCTGCCATCGTGAAGGGACCCTTAAGTGACACTTAATTGCACAGAGTTATTACAAAACCTGTACAAATGCAGGGCAGAATGGTCAGTGCAGAGAGAGGAGACAAAGGGAGCATTTTTCATATTCACCATCAATTCAGAAATAAGGTGAAGAGGTAACATCACATTCCCAAGTTACGGAGGGAATTTGTGGCAAAGCCATTAAAGAAGCCCAAGGAACCAAATTTTGGTCAAGGTCTTGTTCTTTTTTGGTCCGACTCTTTGCTGTTCAAGGGGGTATTTTTATTCTTTCTTTTTCTGTAGAAGTCATTTAAACAAATTTATGTTTTAGGAAAGCCTGGAGCTGTTTCAGCTGGAAGTGAAACATTTTTTCTACAGAAAAAAAATGTCCCAACTCTCAGCATAAGTGGGGAAATTAAAACAAATATCCTCAGGAAACAGTTCCAGCAAATTTGTCACTTCACTGATAAAGTAGTCAGTAGTTGAAATTAGACTCACCTCATTTGTAAATCTGAGTTGATTTCACCTGTGAGGGCAAAATACAAAAAAAAAAAATCACATAGAAATCACAGTTTTCAGCAATCTTTGCAATATTTTGCTTTGCCAAGCAAAGCCCACCTCTGTTCTCTCAGTCTAAAAGCAAATTTAAACAGCATGGACCAAGATAATGTTTTTATTTAACAAAGCAGCAACAGGTGGGAGGACAAAATTCAGGAGAACAGTTAAGAAATTAATTAATGTAAATGTGACTGGATCCATCCACATGTTGATTTTAAGCCTCTGAGCTTGGGGTTTCTCCACCTGGATCTTTCAGGTAGCCTTCCACTCCAACAAAACAGCAAAACTGGTTCAACATAAGCATTATCCATAGCACAGACAAATGACATCGATTTAGGATTTATTTTTACAAAACAAGGTGAGATTAGAAGCAGCAGATGAGGAAAGGGATGAGAAATGATGAGAGCAAAGCAGAAAAATAATTGATATCAAAGCCTTGGTTTAGCAATGAATCTGAAAATGTGTTCCAGGATAAGCCCATGCTTAAGTAGAAATCAGGGGAGGTCCTTAATTACAGAAAAAAATGTCACATTTATGCCAAAAGAACTGAAATATTTGTTGGTTTTGATTAACAAAAGAATTGTTTAATTTTTTAGCAGCCATGCTGTTGAGAGAATCATCAAATCATGGAGTCTCCTGGGTCGAAATGGACCCACGAGGATCACTGAGGTTTGATTTTTACCCAGGTGAGTTATTAAACTCCTATAAATTCAACAATTAAATCAAATGGATTTTATAAAGCCCTTCATCACGCACATCCAACGAGCTCAGATCCCCAAAATCCCAACAATCTGTCCCAGGCTGAGCAGGACAGGCTCCATGGTCTGAATTTCCTCCTTCCTCAATGGGTGGGAAGGGATTTGATGGGATGGGAGCTCTGAACGAGTCACCACTGCAGGAATCTAGAACCAGGTGCTGCTCTTAAAATCCGCTTTTGATAGAATCCCAGAAGGGTTTGGGTTGGAAGGGACCTCAAGGATCATCTCATTTCATCCCTGCCATGGCACGGACACCTTCCACTGGACCAGGTTGGTCCAAGACCTGCCCAGCCTGGCTTTGAACACCTCCAGGGATGGGGATGTTGATGGTTGGGTGATGTTTCTTTTCTAAAGAAAACCACAAAATGTGGGGGTTTTTAGGTCAATGCAAAGAGGAGGGATAATGGTGGAATGCTTCTTGAAAAATTGGGCCAAACACTAAACCTTAATGGGAGCAAGCCCAAGGTGAAATTTTTTGTTCAATAAATTGTCTGTTTTTTCTCAGTCTAAAGCCTGAGGGTCACAACAAACAATCCACTGGATCCATCTGGGACAAAATTTGCTGTTTCCTGTGATTTCAGACTTCAGGAAACCATTGACTCCAGCACTGCTGGACACTGGTGTCCCACACTGCTGCGATATTCCATCCACAGGGAGTTCCAACCACAACTTCTGGTCCTTCTATGGCTCCAACTTCTCTCCTCCAAATTATTCCTCCATGTTTCGACATCAGTCACAGAGCTCTACTCAGACCAGACCATGCTGGGCATCCCCTGGTGAAACAGGGAGGGAATGGATGGATAATTACCTGGATAAGTGAGAGTTCCCTGTCGGGTCATATAACTGTTGATTTAATCCCAAATCAAGATGTGGCCTCTAATCCAATCCAGTGCCTTCCAGCAGCAGGATTCCCCTAAAGAAAAAAATTCCATTGCTGAATGCTGGATGTGGGAGCTGTGAATTTCCCCCGGTGCAGGCATCTACTGCGGACCTGTGGAATAGGGGACAGCAAGGGGAACAAGGATTTCTTCACCTTTTTTCCCTCAGGATCCCATTGTGGAGATGGAAATTAAAAATGAAATGAACTGAATGTTAGCAGGGCACTCCCATTCCCTGAAAAATTCCTTCCCAAGCTGTCCACTCCTTCTGCAATGAGCAATAACCTTGATGTGGAGGTTGTTTTCACGCACATGAAAACTGGTTAGGGGACAATGGTTTTAATCTTGATTTTTGACTTGGGCTTGAAGGGAGTGGGTTGACAGGAGCAAAAGAGAGATGAGATGGAAAGGCGAAAAGAGGAAAGCAGAGGAATTTGTGGGATTTGCTCAAGTTCATCCACCTATTAATAACGGGCGAACGAGAAGTGACAGGGAGGTAACACTGTGCAGGCCCCAACCCATTGCCCATAATTTCAGGGAGCAGGAACTCCAGCTGACAGATTTTTGGAGCTGGCCACGGCGCTGTCATGGGACTGGGGAGAGGAAGAGGAGGGAGGGGGATGGCTGGGAGGAGGCAGAGCTGGTGGAGAGGAGCAGGAGGAAGGCTGAGGTCAAGGGCGAGGCGCTGGGGCAGCGCACGTTCCGTGGTCTCCAGTCACAGGCAGAGCAAAATCCGCTGCTTGGTTGGGATCTATGGGACAAGAGCACGTCAGAAACTCCAGGCCGGAGTGGGGCAGAGCTGGGAAAAGCTGAGTCCCCTCCGGGGTGGCTGCTGGGGCCGCAGTACCTGACATTTCCCCGCCCCGGCTCTACATGACTCAAGTGCCGGGGGTTGCATTAAGGAGGTGTGAACATCATGAGCCTGGAGAGCAGCCAAAGCTCGGGAAGGTCAGGAGAGGAATTTTTCCACCAAGTTCAACTGGACTTTCAATCAATTCCAGGCTCACCCTGTGACTTTCCCTACGTGTACCCAAAAAAATGAGGTGACGTGCCACGTAATGAGTGAGACCACACAGGGCTGACTCACTCGGGGCTCCTCTCTCATGGAAAGTTTGCTGAGGGCATCTGGGAACATTCCTGTTTGGGCTGCGTGAAAAAGGGGTGTCCAAGAAGGCTCTTTTTGCTGTTTTTTTCTAAAGAAGTAGCCAAAAATGGGCAGTGAGTTGCTCAAAATATGGAACCAACATGGAAAATAAGGGGTGGAAAGATAAAATAGTGATTAGCAAATCCTGGGATGAGTTTATGGCTTTGGGGACATTTTCAACCACCAAGGGGAGATTGTTCAGAGAGCCAAACCTCAGCCGCTGCTCCCTTAGTCAGAAATACTAATTTCTACCAGCACTAAAGGTGCTGGCAGGGTGACAACCCCAAGGCCGGCGAGGGAATTCCATGTTGTGATGGAGAAGGAGTCGATCCATTACCTTGGTGGGTCCTCATCTGCTTCAGCTGCCTTTGCAGATCCCACCCCAAGTGCTGAAATTCATCTTCAGCTTTGCCATCAGCTCTCCAATAAATTACCCCGGAGAGGTGTTTAGGGACCCCATAGTTCGCAACGCGTTTGGGGGAAAGCACTAAAGAATGATGAAGAGCTGGTGAAATTTTATGTTACAAATATTTTTACAGCTTTAGCCCCTATTTTTAGTTAACAAATCATCTACGGACCAATTATAATTTCCTTCACACATATTAAGTACACAGAAGAATTCGCCAAACACACTGGTGCTAACCCCAAACATTCAAAAAACATGAGTCAGCCCCTCTCACTGCCTTCCATTCTTATTATGGGCTTAAACTCCATCAGACTTTTGCAAAAAATAAATGGAGTTTCTTTATTTGCCTTCTCATACTGGAAATTTTTTTCCATTTTGCCTCTTTAAGGTTTCTTCTACACCTCTGAGGATTATGACTTGATTTTTTTTTTTAAAGAGGCCTGATATTTCCTTCTAATTGTTAGTCTTCCAGTGTGAGGGATGCCTAAAAATCCCTCCAGGTAAAGACTGGGACAACGCCTCCTACAATTCCTGGATTTCCCCATTCTGGTTACACCCATGTGGTCTCACCTTGGGTTTTTTCTTCATTATATGGAATATGCAAGTGGAAAAATCCTGTGATTACTGCTCCATCTTCCCCGTGGGACTGAGGGCATGGCCAGACCCTCATAATGTTGGAACAATTTTCAGCCTCCCAGGTTCTTTAAAGGGAGAGTCATTTCCCATGTCTCCAACTGGTCTTGGTGATTAAAGGCCTTTATTCCCTTGCCCAAACAAAGGTATCCAACACCATCTGAGATGCTCCTGAAAACCAAAACACCGATTGAGTTTTATTTTTGTGCAGAGCTGTCCTTAAGCATCAGCACAAACTGATTTATTCACATTGTACTAATTTCTAAGCACCAAATAAATTAACTCTCTGTGAGTTTCCATTCTGCTGATGGGGTCACAGAGGAAAAAAGCTCCAGAATTCCTTGTCCCCCTTGATTCCACCTATTCCAGAGTCCCATGGCAGATGGCAGAGGAAAAGTCGCAGCAAAAATCCCACAAGGATCCCAACCCTCTTTATCAGTGCACACCAAACCCCTTGGAAAAGCAGGAGCAGAGGACTGGATGAATTCTCATGGATAACCAGGACCAGGCACACCTGGAGAAGGTCCAGATGCTTTGCAGGAAGAGAAGAGCTTGAGAGGAAAGTGGAATGGGATGGATTTCGCTCTTCCCAATCCAATCCTTGTCTTTCCAAGGGTTCTGGAAAGACTTGACTCTCATTTTAAGGCCATAACTTAAATATTTATCTAACTGCCAGTGTGGATAAAGACATGAGCTGTGTCTGCTTCTCCACATGGCTGGAACTTCTAAGAGGATTTTGGTGCTCTTTGCACTTCAGGACTTTCTTTTTGCCTCTTCAAACAGGGCCACAGAAATGCTCAGCACACACAGCATCATCTGCAGAAAGCTTCTTTTTGGATTGGTGCACTGCGGCAGACACTGAAGTCACTCCCTCCTGGCCTGTGTGGTTTTGCGAGAATCCAAGAAAGAAAAAGGAAAAAAAAAAGAGAAAAAGCAAAATTCACCAGATCAGCTTTCTAAGCATTGACTTTCCCTGAGCTTTCCTAGAAACCCTGCTCTGCTTTTCCCATCTCCTGCCAAGCAGTATAGAATTGGATGAGCATAATTTTTCTTTTGCTCCTTCTCCACAAGCTTGTGCCAGTGCGAGGAAGTTTATTTTTGTAACTTAACCCCCTCTTGCAAAGTGCACTTAGAGCACCTGGCTTTCCATTTTGAATTAAACCAGAACTGACCCTACTTCACTGAAAATGGAGCTGCTCTTTATTTGACTTGCAGGGCTTTAAGTCAGCTGTAATGGGCTGGGGTTAAGAGAGTCTCTGGTGAGGAAAACTTAGGAGAGGAGAGGAGAGAGCAGCTGGTGGTAAAATTGATTTTAAAAATCCCCGAGATGCTCAGAGACAGCGCTGTCTGACAGCTTTCAAATTCTACCTGTCCCGCTGCAAAGGAAAACCCATTTTGGCTGTTTTGGTTGGTTTGCTTTGCTTTTATTTTTCTTTTAAACAGCTTTATGGAAGCCTTGAATGAAATTGAACCTGGAGGCCAGGGAGGGAAGGGGTGCCTGGAGGCCGTAAAGGCAGAATTGAGTGACTTGCACAGCCTTCAATAATTTGCAGACATCTGATATTAAAATGAGAGAAATCCCACCCCCACATGCACGGCCTGGGAACCGTGCCCTGCAGACACTTTTAATGGCTCGTGTGGCTCCGTGCACCCCAACCTTCCAGGAATGCCTTCTGCTGGGATATTTATTGATTTTTCTGGATCTAAACAAAAGCCCAGGAAAGCGGGGAGGGGAAAAAAATTTAATAATAAAAGATTGAAACGAGATGAAAACCAGCTGATAACTCAGCTTTAGAGAAATCTTAGGGCTCTCTGCAAAGAGAGGCATCCAAGGAGACGTGGCAGCTCTGTGGGTCTGGCAGGACCAGGTCAGGATGTCAAGTGGAGTTAACAAAGTTGGGAAAATCACTGAGCAGGAGTCATTCAGGGCCCCCATCACACTGAGCCTGGTAACAAGTTCTGTGATCAAGAGCAGAGTACAGAAATTACAGGCTTCAAAGAGGAAAATGAGTTTATAGCAGAATCTGGAGTGTCCAAGGCCTAGCAATTAACTAATTTGGAGGTTTCTGTCACTGTTACTGCTGAGGAAATTAATGTTGGAAAAAGAATTTTAAGCAAAACAGGTTTGCAAATCAAAGGCAATATTCCGAAATGAAGTATTTAGTTCACTTTGATTCACCCCTCTTCCATTTCTAATCCTCAGAATGATCCTCTGATAAGGATTCATTTATGACAGGATCCTATGAAATCAGATAATTTGCCCTCTAAATGTGCACATTCAGCTTCAGGTACTCCAGGAAAAAAAAATAAAAAGACCAATTTATATAAGATATCTAGTTTTAGATGGGTAATATTGACTGAAATTAACATTACACCTCCTCTTTCCTTTATACCATCCCCAGCTGTCATGCACCGCAAAAAAAAAAAAAGGAATTCAGTGGCAGTGGAGACCTTGAATTCACTTCCTAGAGCAGCCAGACTTAGCGAGTGTTGTCTTCAGCCCTAACTCGGTTCTTTAACTCCGATTTAGCTCTGGATCTGTCATTCTGCTCCCAGAATTCCATCTTTTGATTTCATTCCCTGTAAAGGATGAGCAATGCTGAATTCAGAACCCCTGGAACGAGAGAAACAAGGGCTCTTCTTCACAGCTTTGGGTCATTTTGGAATCAGTGGCTTTTCCAGTGCTTCCGAGGCATTCTGCCAGCCTGACATCACTCCGTGTCCCAGGGCTGGGGATGACAAGTGAGATTGGTTCATGAAAGGCTCTCGTTCATGCCAGAAGATCAGAAATCCTTTCCTTTGTCCTTTCCCAAGCTCTGAGCAGAAGGTGAGAGCTCATCCCACCCAACCTCTCACTGACCGTGAGTTCTCCTCGGCCCTGACCCTGCTTTGAGCACAAGGCTGGACAAGGTGAGCTGAAGCCTCCTCTGCTCTGAATTTCCCTGAGTTATGCTCTGGCTTCCAGGGAAAAGGGATTTCAGGGAAGTGGGAGGAAAGGGAGGCCATCAGCACGGGAGATTGAGGATCCCATGGGGAAGGATTTGGAGGGAGCCTGGCAAGCCCTGCCAGTTCCCATCAGGAATCCAGGAAAACTCAGCTGGGACAGGCTGAACCATGAGGGGACAACCATAAAACCACGGAGCTGGGAAAGGACCTCTCAGGTCCTCGAGTCCAACCATTGCCTCAGCACTGCCACGTCCACCAAGAAACCATTTTGTGTCTAGAGATTTTTTTAACATTTCCAAGGACAGCGATTCCACCACTTCCCTGGGCAGCCTGATCCGATGCTTGAGCACCCTTTCCATGAATAAACATTTCCTAATATCCAATCTAAGAACAAGCTCCATCCCATCTCCTGCAGGGAACAGCTCTGCGAGGATGACTCCAGACATTGTGTTCGGGTCTCGTTCCTGAGGCTGTTTGATCCTTTTGCTGCTTCCTAACCTTTGTCCTGCCTCCCAACTTTCCATTTGTGTCTGCGCCGCCGTTCCCGACCTTTGGCTGCCGTGCCAAATTTTTCTCCGACTGTATCACTCCATATCTGAGCTGCAAACCTCAACCACAGCGTGGTCCCCTGCTTCGAATCTATCCGGAGAACATACGGAGAGCTGCTTTTTATATTTGGCCCCCGGCAATAACCTCAGAAGTTTCCCACATGCTGAGATGAGACAACGTTCATTTTTAGAATCCGTCTTTTCTGTCCTTATTTAGAGATGTTTCGCCATTGGCTCGTTGGGTTTTTTTGGTCAGTTCTGGAGTGGTTGGGTCACTCAGTGCCATCGTGGGGCAAACAGAGCTGTGAACATTTATTTGCACATTATTAGTCACAGGTGAGCAATCCCTTTACAACACCGAAAGTGCTGTGAACTGTGCTGGGAAGTTTTAATTATTCACTGACCCTCGAAAACACAGTAGGGAAGGCTAAGATTGTCCTCTTTTTGTCTGTTTATTCATCAAGATTTAGTGGAAAAAAAGGAAGAGGGGGGAAGGAGTGAAAAGCATCTGTGACACTTCTGCTATGAATAGCACAGCAGAGGAAAAGGCCATGTTCAAAATTTTGAATGTGTTTTCCTTTTTAAAAGATCAAAAATGCAGCTTCTCTCCAGGAGCAAACCGAGTTATCTGTGGAACAGGTTGAAGGGCGAAGATGATCCCGTGGTCCAATTTATTAAAATAAACAGGAAAATTGGGGAAAAGCAGGGCAGCTGTTCTGAGAGAGGGAATGAACCTTTGCACGTGGATCCCTGAGAAGGAAAGGCAGATTTCCCAACCCAGGCACAACTGAGTTTGTTTAGAATCGAGATAGAATTGACAGACAGACAGACAGACAGACAGACTGTTCCTAGAGGGATCACAACGTGTTCCAAGTACTGCTGAGCAAAGCCCTGTGAAATAAGGAGAAATGACCACAAAAATGCCTGCATTTTAAATTCCTGAGGAGCTGGCACTGCCTGGCAGCTGCTGGTTGGAAAAGAGCAGCCAAATCCGTGAGGAGCATCCTCGGCAAGGGGTGAATGTGCCGAGCACTGCCCAGCATCCAAACCAATCCTGTCAGAACCATTTGGAAAAGGGATTTTCTTTTTTACAAAACAGCTTTCCAAAGCTGTGCGTGTCCCTTCAAAGAAAGAACCCTCTGCTGTGGGGCTTGGGCACCTGCAGGGACTGATGAACCTCTGCTCACTCTCAACGATCAAAGTTGGGGCATCAATCCAAGGAAATCACAACCCTGGGGGACTGAGAGTGAAGAAAGGCAGCCACTATTAACAGAGGGTCTTCCTAAACCTAATTTCTTCCCTTTTCTTTAAAGTATTTGGGGGAAAAATGGGCCACTCTTCTTGTGCATTTTATTCTGAAGCTGACAATGAGGACACCAAGGAGAGCAATTCCACACAGCACTGGGGGTTGAATGAACGTATTCCAGAGAGCAAACATATTCCAGAGAACACACATATTCTAGAGAACAGACATATTCTAGAGAAAAAAACATATTCCAGAGAGCAAACATATTCCAGGGAGCAGAGCAAGCATATTCTAGAGAACACACATAGTCCAGAGAACAAACATATTCTAGAGAACGCACATATTCCAGGGAACAAACACATTCCAGAGAGCAAACATATTCTAGAGAACATATTCCAGAGAACAAACATATTCCAGAGAGCAAACGTATTCCAGTGAAAAAACCGTATTCCAGAGGGCAAACATATTCTAGAGAACACACATATTCCAGAGAACAAACATATTCAAGAGAGCAAATATATTCCAGAGAACACACATATTCCAGAGAACACACATATTCCAGAGAACACATATATTCCAGGGAAAAAACCATATTCCAGAAAGCAAACGTATTCTAGAGAACATATTCCAGAGAGCAAACGTATTCCAGAGAACACACATATTCTAGAGAACACACATATTCCAGAGAACACACATATTCCAGAGAGCAAACATATTCCAGAGAACACACATATTCTAGAGAACACACATATTCCAGAGAACACACATGTTCCAGAGAGCAAATATATTCCAGAGAACACACATATTCCAGCCTCCAGCTGCAGCACATAAGATAAACAGAGGTGCCATACTCTCAGGGGAGCGATTTCCTGCTCGTCCATCTGTCCATCCTTGCTCAGAACATGAATTTAGAGTTGAGTCCCAAAAGGAGCACCAGAGCCCTTGATAAGCTGTGTGTTCACGCGCGCCATCCCAAACTGAACCTAAAGCCTTTCCCCGTCCTGTTTTAACCAACTCCCACCGATGCCTCCTGCTCCACCCCATGGAGTCCATAGTTAAAGCTGCAGTGGCTTGGCCAAATGCAGGGAAATTCTCTTTGCTCCTGGGCCCCCACAGAGAGATGGCATGGGAGGGGTGGCCAGGCTGAGCTGAATTTGGGGTCTCTTTCCACCAGCACTGAGAGACCTGAAGAAACAGCAGGTTTTGGGGGACACCTTGGACACTGAACATCGCTCTGTGCTCTTGTGTTTCCGTGAGGATTGAGGAAGAAATCTGGGGGAAGGGTTGTGTGGCCTTTCTCAGTTTGGGAAATGGGCATTTTAGTCCTGACTAATATTTTCTCTTCTCTGCGCTTCCTGTCTCCTAAACTCCAGGGCATCAACCTTTTTCCTCACTGTGGAAAGATCCAAACCCCCATTTGTCCCAGATAACATATTTTGGATTGTTTGATACCACACTGCTGTGTTTCCAATTAGGTTTCCTTGCTTTTATCTTTTTCTGTGTAATCTACTCAGTCCCTCCCCCTAATTAGAACCTTATTTGCCTTTTCCCCCTTTCAACAGTGTTTATCCTTCACATTGTTCCTTCCATCTCTTCTCAGCGAGACTGACTTCTGTTATCTTTGTTTTTTAAATATATGTTTAGGTTTTATTGGCACAGACATTTGTTTGAGCGATCCAACTATTCATTACAGACCTCATGATTTTCCACAGTAAATTTTCGAGACAATCAACACAGATCAACATTATTTTGTGTCTCATTCCACATTCTTTCAGAGAGTTATGTGTTATGAACAGCCCAATGCTTCAGATTATTACCTTCCACACACAAGATACCCTCGGAATCAGAGGATATCTGATGATATTCCGATGGCTAGACATCCAGATGTTTTATTTTATTTATCCTACTTGGCTTGTTTTCTAGGCCCAAGTCCAAACCAGCCTCGAATCTCTGGGGTTGCTCAACAAATTCTGTGAGGGGCTGTGAAAAGTTATAAAGTGCGTGTGGGGGGAAAGTCTTTGCACAACAAATAATTCTGCGAACTCCAGTATCATCCTTGTGTATTAAAAATAAATGTTGATTGATAACATTGTAAGAAGATGAATAAGGAATTTTAATATGGACTTTTGGGAGAACACAGAAATTCCCAGAATAAACTGATTTCAGGAAGAACTGAAGTCAGGAAGAAACTTTCCAAGTGTAGCTTTCCCTAGGTGTTTTTAGGAATTTTTTTCCTTGAGAAGATGGCACTTGTCTCTGGGAGTCAGGAGAAGTTCTGGATGTGTATTTGGGATAGGAAATCAGCCTCCATTCCCAGAAAATAATTGGAACAAAGATGAGAGGAACCCAATGCACCACACACTGTGGTGTCCTCCTGCTCGTGTGGAGCCTTGTGGGGAACCGAGGAGAACCTTCCTGGGAGGAATTACCACAACCACCGGAGCAAAGCTGTGATGCACACCCAGAGGTGCACAGAGAGGCAGAAGAAGCCCAAGGGACTCAAAAATAAGGCAGAATAAATGAGGTAGAAGGTACACAAAGAGGTAGAAGACACCCAAGGGACTCAAAGAGGTACACAATGAGGTAGAAGAAACCCAAGGGACTCAAAATTAGGCAGAATAAATGAGCCACTGAGCTTGCAATTAACAGTTTCACCTCAGCATATAAAGACATCCACAGATTTAATTTATTGATAGGTAAATGGGTGTTTCCCTAAAATGATCTCTGGGAAGAAACCATTTCAGTCCATTCTGTTTTCCCTGTGGCTCCTCCCTAGTTTTGGTACCAAATGAGGAAACTCAGGGGCTTGGAATGAAGCACTTGCATTTAGGGGAGAGGCTTTAGGGACTCTCACTTCCAGAAAAGATTAATTACTCCCAACTAATCACCCTTCTAAGGATGGAAACCACCCTGGTTTGGTTATCCTGAGAAAACCTGCACTGCTTGGCAGCTCTGAAGGCACCACCCCATCCCCTGGAGCTCCTGTCAGCTGCACCACGAACTGGGAACCTCCCCAGGCAGGAGGAATTCTCTGATTCTGGATCTGGTTTGGGAAGAACATCTGGCGGTGCTGCATTATCTGATGTCCAGATCCAGAAAAAAAATTATCCCGGTGTCATCCCTCACCACCGTGAGATGAAAGCCACCCCTGGAAGTGTCCAAAAGGTGTGTGGATGTGGCACCTGGGGACGTGGGTTAGTGCTGGGTGATGATCTGAGAGGGCTTTTCCAGCCTTAGTGATTCCAGGGTTCCACTCTGTTTCCGTCAGTGGAAATCCCAAGTTCAGCCACAGGTGAATCCCTAGGCACCTGCAGATAAATACCTTTGTTCTCCACGATTCCCATGGATTTCCAGCTCCCAAATCATGGATATAATCTGAACGAACCCCACAGCCAAGCACACACACCAGTCTTGTCAAGTCGCTCTGGAATTCCTCTCATCAGGTTTTGTGGCCTTGATTTCTCACAGCAGCGCTCTTGGGAAAGGCAGAGAAATGAGACAAAAGAGACAGAAATAAACCGATTTTTTTGAGTGTTCAGGGAAGTTTAGAAACCTTTTTGTAATTTTAAGCCTTCGCCCCAATTTCATGTAAATCTCTTCTTGCAAACCAAGTTCAAAACTCACAGGCTGAACTTCACAATACCCAAAAAAAAAAAAAAAAGGAAAAGGTAGGAAATTTGAGGATTTTCCCACCCCACCCCACTTTCAACAGTTTCCAAACCTTTTTACTACAACGGCCTGAGAGGGCTCTTTATTTTTACAGCTGCTGCATACCTACTTCTCCTCGCTGGAAGACGCACACGCAGCTCCAGCGATCCTAATCTTTTCATTCCAGGAAAGGAACCAGCTGTAAATCCACTGAAGCAAGATCAGGATACAGCACCAGGGCTGTTGTTCTGCCCTCCCGCTGGTTGAGACTTCCCCTGAACCGCTCTCACACTCAGCCCTGCTGTGGCTCCAGGAGCCTGTGCTTTTAGAATCCCTTCCCATCTCCCAGCCCAGTCCTAAAAGACACTGGAATTAGGATTTTCCACATCTGGTGAGACACCCCTGGAAAGCCACACTGGAGTCAGGTTTGGATGGGTGGGGGGTGTTGGTTCCTTCCATCCTGAGAGCACCCGAGGGAGAGGCTTGGTTTGCATCCACTCTCAATTTCCAAACAAATTGCAGGAATAAACTGACTCCATGCCCCCTCCCTGTCCCTGGGTGATGCACATGGATTTGTGGAATGATGTGCAGCACTTGACAGCACAGCTTCATCCCACTTTTACTCCAAGCAGGATTTTCCCTATCCCTGCTGATATCATATCATATCATATCATATCATATCATATCATATCATAATCATATCATAGGACAGGCTAGAAGAACAACAAAAATATTGGCGTTATCTGAAAAAAAAATCCTATCAGGGTTTGCAAAGAGCAAGAATTTCCCTGCACCCCTGGAGAACTGCTCGGGGAGTCACCTCGAATCCATGAAAACGTCGCCTCCAGGGCGAGCCTTTCCCAAATTTTCACGGTAACCTGGTGCCGAGTGTGTACAAACACTCACAATGAGTGCTTAGCAACCCCTCCTGCCAACCCAGGCAGGGGCAGAGGGAACAAAAATGTGCGTGGAGCTCTCCAGCTCTTCCTGCAGGGAAAAAAAAGTGGCAAGGAACAGTAAAACCTGCGCTGGGCTGACAGGGAGGAGGCGGAGCAGCGCCTCCCAGCCCTCTGTCCACACTCTCTTGAGTCTGACTTTGTCTTCTTGGTTTGGCAAGTCTCATTTGGTGTCCAGCAAACCTTGTGTCCTCAGCAAATGGGCACAGTATAAATATAAATATAAATATAAATATAAATATAAATATAAATATAAATATAAATATAAATATAAATATAAATATAAATATAAATAAATATAAGTAGAAATAGAAATAGATACATTTATATAAATATTTTTGTATGTATTTCTTGTGTGGGGGATGCAGAATGAGGAGGCAGCCCAAAGCTCAGGAGATCTGCAGGACTTTTCCCCGCATGTCCCCACATTCCTTATCCTGTCTGGATCCAGGGTGTCCCAGCCAGGGAAATGTGACCATTTGACATGGAAAGCGATCATTACTCTCAGGGCCAGGGAATGCAGAGGTCCTGAGGCCCAGGGCCACCATCCACCCCTGTGGGATCTGCTGGGTGTCCTTCAGGGCTGATTTTGCAGGACAAGGCCCCACTGCAGGCTGGCCATGTCATAGTCCAGGTTTCCTACCTTGGGGACATCCATGATGACGTTTGGTGGCAGTTTGGGAGATGGCGGTGCCTATATTGACACAGGAAAAATATCCTCACCTGGAGATGATCCAGGGCACCCATGGGATGAAATCCTGTGTTACATAAAGATATCCAAAGACACACACTCCAGTCTGACAGCTCCTGGCCATTCGTGGGTAGCAGGGATGCTCCTAATCCACCACATTTAAAGGAAATTGTGTTTTTGGCAATGTCACCCCATTGCTCCCTTAGGGACAACAGAGCCTTGCTGAATCCTTCACCCTCATATGGCACCTCAGCATAAAATTGGGTTTTTTTGGTTTTTTGAGAGACCGGGAAAAAGAATTTCTTCACTGGGGGACAGTTATGGGAGATGGGCATGTGTGTCACTAGGATGACATTCATTTGTCACCAACCTC